>QEYB01000967.1:0-73430 GCA_017562135.1 Dipylidium caninum
ATGATAAACCACATAGTTCTATATCACTTTTAAGAAAATAGCTTAGGATGCTCCATTGTTCTATCACACTGGCTATGAAAGCCACAGTTCAATTGCCTACCTTCGACCAGAAAGTCAGCATTTTATTCTCTCGTCGAGAGCAAATAATTGAAGGTTTGACAGTTCACCAAGGGTTTCTTTTTGCAGTGGTGACTAGAGACTGAGCGTTAGATAAAACTCTCACATGTTTGAGAATGTAACATTAATGATTATCACGGACAACGCAATTTAAATGATATCAAAGTGTTTTACTTAAATAATTTAAGTAACATGAATCGCTTTGCGGTGATATTGACGGCAAACTTTCAAGAAATCGCGTCTGTCTCATAGTTTCAACTAGACACCGGTAGCGAATTTACCCTATTTTCAACAGTTCGCGATTTATTACTCTCGAGCTACTTTGGTGTCATTGGTCAACTAGTTCGGTATATACCCCTGTTAGACATTCTTTCCTACCGCAAAAGAATTCGTGAACGCGTTTCTCTTACACGTCTTTACTTATTTCGTCGCCACAACACTAAGTGTTATTGCGCTGTCCTTGTTATACCATAACACTATCAAGATTTATTTTTTCCCCAATTAGAGTCTTCAAATTAATGATTGCGCCATCAACCCCAAATGACCCATGAACGGAACTCGGATTTGTAATATGCTCCCTCTACTGTAATTATTGCGACCAAACAGCAGCGTAAATAGTGGGTAAAGAGGTGAACACCATGGATTCATTTCGAATTCCGGCTGCACTCAAAATCAATTTGATCGGCTGCTTTTTGAAATTGTCAATTTTCAACATGTCACACTTGACGTATACGTCATATGAGCACAAATCTGGGGTACAATATGTCAATAATTATCCTTAGATAAATGCAAGACTATAGTACCATTATATCAGCACAAGAGAGGCCTATAGCACCCAATTGCGGAGACAGTGAATCAGCAACCACCGACCAGGAATGTCTACTCAATTACTTTATAATAGCTCGCGGAGGCAGATGCTTCCCGTTTAATCGCGGGCAGAATTTGCATGTTTCAGATAGCGGGTTAACAATCCCTTTACGCTAACGGAGATTATTAAGAGGTGCACATTAAGATATTCGTGACTAACATATTCTTGCTTGCAAGAAACAACTCTAATCCGCTACTTCAAACGCTCACAGCCTCTCCATCGCACCATGTTTAACCACCTACGGCAGAACAACTGTGCATATTATTCAATGGAAAACGGCAAGATCGCTCATTCTCTGACATGGGTTAAATCGAGAAAATTCGGGTTAGCACGCCACTCCTCCTTTCCCGGATCCGCCTGAACGGCTCTTGGTGATGTCGTTTGCATCAGCTCGTAGTCTTGGCTTGAGCCACATTTAGATCACCTGCGCTTTCTGTAAAAAGCATTGCCTCAACTAGGACAACTCTTGTACGAGGACAGTACGCTCGAGCACCACAACCAGCATGACTTCATTTTTGTCGATTTCGATTTACCGGAGTTATTAAAAACGCGGCTTCGGCTACATAAGGATTGAGGCTTCACTGTCCGTGTTCATTAGTTCAGTAGACGAGAGATTTATGCCATCTGCCCATTCATCGCCTTGTCGCGAGGCGACAACCGATAGTCGCAAATTTCACCTCCCTCTCTCTCATCCAACTCTACGGAAACACCACACCACTCCACTCCTCGCTCGCCCTGTTATCAAGGCTGTTTGTCACACCCACATGACATTGTAAACACTGCGAGCTGCGCAGTAATCCGCTTGGTTCACTAGAAGAAGGTCTACGGGGGCGCGTGGAACAGCTTGCATTAGCAGAGGATGCAGTTCTTCGTCTGTGAATTGTGGCTTGGCCCCCTGTCGCCATCCTCCTCTCTTTTACCCTTATCCCACCAAACACGCTTTCGTCTTCTTTCCACACTTTCCAAACCACCCCAAAAGCCACCCTCGCCTGTGTCTAGCCAATCTTTCCGTTTCGTACTTTCGCCTACTGTCGCATAAACGTGTTGTGTCCAAGGTCTGGAGGGGAGTGAGGAGAGTTATATTTGCTTCTTCGTTGACCTTGAAATGTGATGATAATGTGGCAGAGTGCAAAGATCAGTGCTAGTAGTGCCGTTTTCCTTTTTTCCCGTCTCCGCCTCCGAGCGCCTGCTGTGGTTGGTGGAAGAGGAGGAGGAAGACGAAAGTGTCTAGCCAAACTCTCAAATCTCAAATGTCCTTTTGCCCGAAACGTCGTGTGTCGGAAGGGAGTAAGGAGGCTCTTATGCAAAAGGATACCATCAGGGACATTCATTCTCCTCGTAGACCAAAGCGTCCCAAACTATGCCGAATGGCAATGTGATAATAACGGAAGAATGCTACAAAGACGAGTGTTTCTAGTGCTGATTTCATTTTTCCTCAGTTTCGCACCTCCGAGTCGTGTCGATGAAGTGGAGCAAAAAGGAGAAAGCACGAAAGTGGTTTGAATGAAACCGGCCACAATGTTTCCATTTTGCAACAACAATTAGTTCTTGGACTGTGACTTCGCATATTCGTATACGCAAAAAAGGACGGGAGAAGGATGATAAAAATAGGTGAGACGGGAAATTCCTCCGCTGTCCTCCTTAGAACCCTCTGCACAGCACGACTGATTCTTTTGCGAGAAGTGACAGGGGCGTTCCAGTCGACATCAACACGTCCCGACTCACATCGCCCTCTTCGGTGTCATGGCGCCTGCTCCCCGGATCCATTGACGAGTCCGGCCTACTTCGTCTCCTGTTCCATGACCCTCCAGCAGCCGAAACACTTTCCTATTCAATCCTCTGCTCTGTTAAGTCCTCTGTGCCTTTGCTTCCTTAGCAGGCGAGTCACATTGAGCGACGATACGCGTATTCTGTGCCAGTGAGGCTGTAAAATGGGGTTGTTCAAATGCTCCGATCACCCTCTTCTGGGCACTTGTGGGCAACCGACTGGCGGCCACATTGGCAATCACTGCCGAGGCAGAGCTCAGTGCTCCACGTAAGCGAAGGAGTCCACATCACTCGTCCAATCGGCCGTCCCAGTGTAGACACCTCCGAGGCGGTTGGTCGGACTGGAGTGAGACGCCTTTCGGCATCTTCACGTCATTCACTTACGCTTCAGCTCAGCAATGCAGTCAAAGAGAGGACGAATGTTGCCAATGCGTATTGCGTTCCCAATGCCAACTCTGTCTCGGCAATGCCAGTACGTCCTCAGGGCAGACAGACTGGGGGGCGAGTGTGGGGGGGGTATATCGGTGGCTCTGCTGTTTGACCTAATCCACCACATCAGCAGCAAGCATCATCTCTCAGCGTCTGCGGCCTCTCAGTTGCCTTCATAACCACGTGAATGTCCTTTTGCACCGGTACGTGGAACGCCTCCGGTCTTCGCCTCTTCCCACATCTCATCACGTTGCCCCAACCATGCGCGAAGTCTTTACGCCGAGGTGCCTGTTTGGCAGCCACGACGCCACAGTCTGCTGTGAAAGGCCCATTGCCAGAAAATGTGTTCGTCTCACAACGCGGACAACAGGGCGATCTGGCGATGAGAAAATCACGATCCTGCATCGAACCCGACGACGATGAAGGCCGCGCCAGATGTGTCCATGTGGCTCGCCGTCTTTCCCACACTTCATCTCAGCAGTCTCATTGTTCAGCGCACGCCACCAACCGAAAGATACATCCAACCGTGTCCAACCCTCTCTGGCCAAGGGCAGGTGAGTTAAAATGTAAAGGAAACAGTGGACAGATCAGAGTCTTGTCCATCAGCCACCAGCAAAACGGTCGGTGAGGATTGCGGAGGAGACATTTGAGTGTGGAAAGCGGTTGGGCGTGTGCAAAACTCGTCAAGCGGGTTGAGCATTGGCCACCTCCACGAAGTTGTGCAAAGCAGAAAGTTTGGCTGTTCTCGCGATGATGGAGAGCTGAGGCAAGCAGTGAGTGCAGTTCGTTAGAAGGTGTAAGTTATTGTTTTTGGGTCGGTGGATGCGTCGTGGAGTTCCTCAAATACATCGACACATGCGGCGATGAATGCAACTAACTGTTCAACTTTCACTGACTTCTCACCACTCTCCCGCGCACATTCTTCTTCCCACATTCGGATTTCCTTTATATCTCTCCTGGTTCTCACAATGGAGTTTCCTACTTTAAAATCCACATTCACCTCTTCCCCGTCTTCACTCAGCAGAAAATTTTTCCACTGAAGACTTCTCTTGCCACCTCATGGTGAGGAATCAAATCAGAGCTGTGCGCGGAATTCAGTCGAGATTAAGAGGTGTCGAGTTGAATTGCCTTGAGGTGTAAATGGTCCGATTACTACGCTGATTGTCACCCAAGCAGTGAGTAGTAAGCGGAATTTCAGTCTAGAAATCGTCAGCCGTGATTAGAACTCAGCAAGTGACATCCAGCCACGGATAACCAGTGAGCTCGAAGGGTGACCGGACTACTCGGAGATGACGACTGGTCTCCACTCTCTGCATTCTCAAGTGACTGCTCGTCGGAACATCTTGAGCTGCAGTCGGCAGATGCCGACCTGCGCTTGGGCCTATTTAAGACTCCGCCAGGGGACTTTCCTCATGTCCGACCAGGAAGACTCAGCTAGCTGATCATTCGCTGACGTCATCTTCGCTGCATTCTGTGTTTCTTGGTTAGAAAGTAGCGGCTGCAATGAGGAGAAGCCAGAGCTGATTAACTGAGCGGTGTCCTTCTCCGGGTCCGAGGGAAAAACCGGATGAAAGGCTATGTTTTAAACCCTTGCTGTCTCGGTCAGTATTGACGACTTTCTTCTGGATCGGATACGGAGCAACTGGGCATTGACGATTTTCTTTTCTTTGCATCTTCAAATGCCGCTGCGTGAACAGCCTTAGCATCAGTCGAAAGAAGCTACTCGACGTGGCGACCTATTGAGGCCCCACCTTTCACACCACCGTATCATGCTGCAATCTGTGCTTAATGTTGCGAAAATACTGGATGAAGGAGTCGCTAGAAGCAGGGAGGAGAGTGAGAAGAGAGAGAGAGAGAGAGAGAGAGAGGGAGAGCAGTGGCTGTACAGTCTCCACTCAACTCTCACTGCCTCGACGCAAACGGGGGCGATATTCCTCTGCTTCATTGAGGTCCCCAACCGGGAAGGAAATTCTTGACCAACTCTCTGCGCCCATGGGGTGCATCGGTTGGAAACTAACAAGTTGACAAACTTGGCTCATCAGTCTCATGCGAGGTTTCATCAGAATTCTCCTCTACAACAAAATGCAGTCTAAACCAAACTCAGGCAACCAATGAGACTCGCAGGATTGTTTTTACGTGGGGAAGCAACTGGGATAAAAGAAGAAGGCCCAGAGCACAACGTAGGGTGGGAAGTGAGTCCCGACTGACTGCCGTTCACCCGCCTTTCCCTTTCGACATAGCGCGGATGCTGCTCAATTCACCTTCTCCGGCTGCTCCGCACTGCTCACAAACACTGGCACATGTGCAAACATGGCGTCCTCCTGCAACTCTTCTTCAGGTAGCAGTTCCGCTGCACTAGTCAGTGACTACAGCAAAAGGGACGGAATGCGCCTTTAACAGAAGGCGTCGCGTCATGGCCGTCAAGCAGGCACCTCGGCTTCACAACGTGATGAGATATGGAGAAGAGGCGAAGACCTGAGGCGTTCCAAGTTACCGGCGTTTGGTGAAGGCAAATGAAAGGCCACGGACGCTGAGAAATAATGATTGCTGCTATTGTGGAGAACTTGGTGAATTATTCCAGTCAGTAAAGCCCACCGATCTACCAATTCACCAGCCTACTAGTCTGTCTACCCACTTGTCTGTCCTGAAGACGCACTGACATCCTTCAGACGGAGTTGGCAGAGAGGAAGCAATACGCATGGGAAACATTCGTCATCTGCTGAGTTGAAGCGTAAGTGGACGACCTGACTACATCGAGAGGCGTCTCAGAGGCGTTTACGGTTGGAAAGGATGATTTGACTAGCCATGTAGACTCCTCCGTCTGGCGTGGCGGACTGAACGTTGCCCGGTAGTGACCACTCATGTGGAATTGCACGACTGCCGGTAAGCAAGTCGAATCGGTTGCCTGCGTGCGATTATTCAAAGAGGGTGCAGAGAGTAAGTCGCACAGCTCACACTTTTTACCGCTTCACTGACTCGGAGTACGTGTATCGTCGCTCAACGTGGCTCACTTGCTATAGAGGCAGACACGGCAGATGCGTGGCAACGCCGATAGCACAGGGAAAATTGTTTCGCCTGCTTGAGCCCATGGACTAGGGGGTGAAGTAGAGCGTCATGACACCGACGCGTCGGGGCGGGATGATGTCGACTGGACGGCGTCTCTTCCGCAAACGGTCAGTGGCGCACTCCTTTATCCTCCTTCATGTCAGTCCACATGACTCCACTCCACTCCAGGAACACGCGCTTGGAGGTGAGAGACGGGGAACAAAAAAACCTCTATCAAGACTCGTGTTTACAATTCTCCGATTTCTTGTCACACTTCTGTACAACGTAGTTTAGTCAATTTGAATGAATTCATAAATGAATGGATGAGTATATTGGCGTGTGGAAGGCCGCGTGCCCTCGGTTGCAGCTGATTGGTGCGTCCATTGATTGTCGGTGAATGCGCTGATTGGCTGGCGTGGGTCGTGGTAGGTGTACACGCGGACTGCCGTGTTGTCAGTCTGTGGTGTGCGGCGTGTGACCCGATCTGAAGACGTCGTCAGGCGGTAAGTTCGACGGAGGCGGTATATCTGTCAAATTGTAACGTGAGCCCCGCTGAGACAGGAACCTGGCGTGAAGTAGAAGGGCAAAAGCTCACTTGATTTTGATTTTCAGTACGAATACAGACCGTGAAAGCGCGGCCTACCGATTCTTCTGATGATGCAATATCCCGAGTTTGAAGCAAGAGGTGTCGGAAAAGTTACCACAGGGATAACTGGCTTGTGGCGGCCAAGCGTTCATAGCGACGTCGCTTTTTGATCCTTCGAGGTCGGCTCTTCCTATCATTGAGAATTGGATTGTTCACCCACTAATAGGGGACGCGAGCTGAGTTTAAACCATCGTGAGACAGGTTAGTTTTACCCTACTGATGGGCACATCGTGAGACGAGCTAAGTGCAGACTGGTCTCTGCTATGGTAATCCTGTTTAGTAAGAGAGGAACCGCATAATGGCCTGGTCGATCGGCCAATGGTGCGAAGCTACCATCTGAGGGATAAAGACTGAACGCCTCCAAGACGCACTTTTCATCTGTCGACTACACACGGGCCAATGTGCCTCGACGATCGCAGCTGACCTGGCCGCGGTACGACGCCAGAGCGTAGGCCATCACCGTGTGCGCCGAATTGCTGAGGTGCTGTGGAATGAGTGTGTCGGCACGAAATCGCAATGCGGTTAACATACTGCGAGGTGCTGAGTCCAATCCCCATTCGACTTAGCGTTTTGTGGCCACTAAGCAGTATTCATTATGTCATGTCTACAGTCTGCTGGCAGTCCCTTAAGTCCATGGATGCACGGTTTTGTAAAATTACCGCATGCTTTCTGGAGCGAATTCACTGCCAACCTCATGAGGTGTTGCAGTGTACGTGCGCATTCTCTGCGTTAGAGGTCTTAACCAACCTATGCGCTTAATAATGTGCCGCTGGAAGGCATTGGTTGGTGCCGAGCGCTTCCATAGCAAGAAGTCAGATACTGCGCATGTGGGGCATCTTCTCCGTGTGATTTACCATCAGAGTGTGGCTCATATCTTCAATGTTATTCCCACTGTTGACAAATCAGTGGGTAGGCTCTGGTCTTGGCGCTGTGACCTATGTTATATGGGAGGTGCGGGCTCTGTTTATGTGATTCAGTGTGGCAGTCGCGCTTCCGCTAGAGTCAGCGCGTGTGTATTGGCGGTGTCATGGAATCCCCCATTCCTCCTACTGTGCATTGTCGTGCTCTAGGGCGTTGCTTTGTACCTCAGAGCCTATCTACCCGGACGGTGGTGTTCGCCGGAGTACGGACTGCGTGGATCGCCATTCCGGGAGGCTGAGTCGCGCACCTACCAGTCTAAGAGGGTGTGGACGTGGGTGTACACAGGAGACGAGACGGCGAGGAGGGTGTCAGGCGAGTGGGTGGTGCGGTGCCACGCTTGGCTGCTGGCGCCTCCAGGAAGTCATGCTCGGACCCAGGCGCATGCAGGGCTCGTACACACGCGAGTGCACATTATTGTGCATGGGGGTGTTGCTGGAGCCGAGGTGGCTTTGCCAGTCACTGGTTCCATCGTCTTCTTCTGCCTCGCCTCCCAGTCGGCTTTCGTGGCTGGGCATCCGCGGGCGGGCAGAGGGCTCGTGTGTGTGCATTGAGTGGAGCGGTCGCTCTCTCGAATCTAAGGACTCAACGGTGTTGGGGTGTGCATTTGCTGGCAGCAGTGAATACATCTTCGTCCGTGCCGGTGCGTGGGTTGGCTGATTGTCGGCACCTGCGGTCTGTCAACCGATGGTGACTGCCCGGCGCGGGTAGACTAGCGTCGACGAAGACCTAGGGAAGTATAATTGGATAGAATGGGCAAGAAGAGTCGCCCATGATAAGACGTTGACACCTGAAGAGAAAGACAAAGGACTTGATGAAATTATTGCTTCTTTAGTTGGAAAACGAAAAAATAACTGATGATTCACAATTGAACAATTAACCAATTGAGTACTTCCCCATCCGCATATTCCACGTTTAATGCATGACATTGTTTGAGTAAGTTATTCTTCCTGATTTAATAAAAACACTCGATATGAAGACTCGAGTGCATTTTGAATGGAGAAAAAAGGATAAACGTAATCATTCTCGACTGCGTAAGGTACATCAGCACTTACTGAACCGCGCAAGTAACCCCGAGAGTCCTGATTTCTATCAAAACAGAGGACTCTGTCCCCACCCCCCCAACCGCCCAAACATTTACCACACTAAAGGGCCTCCACAGAGACAATCATGGGTTGTCGTTGTTTTTGCTGTGGCAATTGCTCCATTCTCGATGCGACATATTTCTTATTGAAGAGCAGACTCGTGAACGCGTTGCGGAATCACAGCACAAACTCCTCGACTGATGGGAGGACTCATTTTGCTCCCCCACAAGGAGCATGCTTGTGACGGCGGTGTGACGGCGTCTGAGGTCATGGAGGCTTCATAGGTTCTGCCACCAAGGGACGTGGAGAGCATCATGGGTGCGATTTCCCACGACGGTTGCGAGATGCATCCCCTTGACGTTGACGTTGCACCATTCTGTCTCAACCGGCGCCGGAGGCCCATGAAGCAATGCCCGAGGACGATCTAGTCCTCGAAGAGCAGCAAGTCCTCGCTCCTTCAAGGAGAATGAATCGCAATTTATCTGCACCTCAAGCAGTTCAGCTGCTTTCCACTCAGAATAAAGTATCTCCACGATCTAGAAAAGAGAACATTAAGTAGACCCTGACAATTGTGCAGTAACGAGGGAAGCGCTCTGTTTTCATTGTGTAGGCGGCTATGATGCTTAGATGGGGAAAAATGAAGTCGCTTTCCCCAAGACACTACAACAGAAGGGGTACACGCATACTTCGCATAATTTGCAGCGACAGAAGGGTCAACCTTGGTCAACAGACTCTTCACTGAAAGAAGTGGTAAGTCATCTCCTCAAAAACCTTCAAACAAAAGAAACCGCAGGAAATTTCGGCATTCGGCCTTAGAATGCAAATGTCATGTCAAATGGAACTGCGACTGTTGGTGAGCAAGTCCAGTTGGTAAAAGGTCCACGGAGGAATCGCCTCCTCAACAGTGATTGTGTGCATCTTCGGTGTATGTTGGTTGTCCACTGACCGCCTTCCTCCTCTCTCATATCTCCGCCCCACCGACGCGCTTCGCCTTCTTTCCACACTTCAGCACGCCACTCCCCATTGCGCAAGAGCTTGTCGCCAATCCGTGGGGTCGTTCTTCCGCCCATTCTGCGCATGAACGTGCAGGGTCCGAAGTCGAGACAGACTGAAGTGGTTATGCAGCGTAAGAATGTCATCCGGAAGAGGCGAGCGTCGGTTATGGTGTTTCTATACTCTCCGAGTTCACTTGCAGGCATAAGTTGCTGCAGCGGAGTAGAAGGAGAAAGACGAAGCCGTCGGTGACGAGGCAAAATGACTCAGGGAAAAAGGCGACGTGGTGAAGGAGGATGAAGCGATGCAGATGCGATGTAGTCCAGCTGAAATCACCAAATCCTACCTCAGGTCGCCTTCGTTGGCGTCATGAGGCCTACGTTCTATATCTACTGGCGACTTTTGTTCCATAGAGTCCAGCAGCCGCATCTGCTTCCTTAGAAGAGCAGCGACGATAGGCGCATTCTGTGTCTATGAAGCTGCAATTGTATGTGACTTCTACCTCCTGCTTCGCGCACCTTCCATGGGGCCGTTCTAGCAGTCGCACTGTGTGCAATTCCATGCTGGAGAGAATTGAGCAACAGGTAACTTTTGACATACGATTTACACTCTAAAGCTGAATGAAAACTATCCGTGAACCATGGTGAGTTTGAAACTTGTTCGCCCCGTTCTCCTCAACCATTTGGTTCTATTTTTGCCCATCCCAATCCCATTCTCTGACTTGTGAATTTCAGGACAGGCACCAAAGTGGTATGCGTGTCAGGCAGAAGGCAGAGGCGGGGAAAAATGCTGTATTTCCTTATTCAAATCGTTCCAGGGGAAAGGAGGGAGTGGGAATTTAACACCCTGAACTACTGGGTCAACTAACGTGGCGTGGGTTGGTATCGCGCACTGCAATGGGATTTGGCTGCTGCATCAAATCACTGTGTCGCCCGCCACTCTCTTGCACGTATTTGCTTGACAAGCCGCAGCAAAACGAGTGCAGCAGGCCCGAGGACATGCGCTCCTACGATGCACGCAACACGAGGCGAGAGGTCACAGGGAGAGGAGAGAAGGCGAGAGGAGAGTTGATAAATAATTGCAATCTGACCGTCACTCGCTTTTCGAGGAGCAGTTTCCCTGTTGAGTATCGCCGTATCAGTTGCAACAGTTGCAGCAGCGTGCAGGCCAGCAGATGAGGAGCGAGATGCGTGTTGGGCGGAAGCGCTGTCGAAATGTGGGGCTGGTCATTGGGTGTCGTAGTAGTCGTCCACTGCTCGCTCAGCGGGCAGCCGTGGGACCTCCTTTTTGGAGGCCTCTAACACGATGATCATGGCTTGTTGTCGTTGTTCTTCCCATTGTGATTGTTGTGATTGTTGTGACTCCTTCTTGTCTGATTCTCGTGAACGAGCGGAAGAGTAACAGCACACACACTCCTATACCGACAGGCGGGAGGGAGGAAGGGTTCAAACGTGAGGTGTCCTGCCATGCTGAGGTAATTGAGGCAGCTCGTTACTTGGTGACTGATTGCTCGGGGTAGGAAGTTCAGCAGCCCAGCTGGAGTAACCGGACTGATTCGCTTGCGGTGAAATGGATCATTTGTCGCAAGCAGCTTCGTGAGCTGCAACTCCCACAAGTAGGCACCTGATTCAATGGTTGGACGTGCTGAGCTGGGGAACTGGATGCAGGCAGCAGGTGACAATCGCTACACCGAATCGAGTTGGACAGGAAGTTTTGCTATGGCCGAGTTCGCAGAAGCCACTTCACATCATCATCAAGTGTTTCAGGTGGATTGGAGTCAAGCTCCTCGCCACGGAGAGAGAAGGATCGTGAAGCTGTTGGTAGGAGGAAGCGGGAAAGCGAAGAAAAGCAATTGAGAAACACGATCAAATCTCGCTACAGTGCGTGACACCAATCCACTCTACATCCGTTGACTTAGTTATTTAGAGTGTTAAGTCTCCACTTTGAGCACGGAGGAGAAAAATCGAGACAACGGGCCCACTGCGAAGAACAACTTGGAGGTTTGTGGACGATTAAGGCTGGGGAGATTAAGGCAAGGGTGGCACTGGGGGAACGCTGAAAGCGATTTCGCTGCGAAGTATTTCACTTCACACCGCCTGTGTGGTGACATTCCTTCCGAGGCGTTGCCCTCACTGAAGCTTTGCTGTCGCGATGCAGAGGTAAATCGCCACTCCTGCTCCAGGCAGTAACAGTTGGAGCATACAGTGGGGACTGACCACTTCATCTTCTCTGGCTTCTTCACACTGCCACACAACGACAAACGGACCACACGGTTTCTTCCGGGGATTGCTTGACAGACAGCATTCCCGCACCACCAAGCGCAGATTGCAGCAAGAAACGACGCTATGGAAGTGCCGTTTGCAAACGCCTACTCGGTCGGAATTGAAGGGGACCCCGTGGCCGAGCCTTAAATAGGTGAAAATATCGCTCAGATTCTTTCGACCGCAGCTCAAACCGTCCACACGCGAAGGCACATGAGAGTTCAGCGAGTGGAGACCAGTCGTCATCGTCGAGTGGTCCAGCCGCCTCCAAAGCTCACTGACGAACAGTGACGGGATGTCAGTTGATGAGTTTTAACCACAGTTGACTTCTTCTCTAGACGGAAACTCTTCTTACAACTCGCTACATGACCGATGTTCCATGCATTTCTCAGAACCTTGTTAATCTTATTTCATGCAAACAGACGCAGAATGACGTTGCGTCTCGACACCCCGGTAAAAGCACAGGGTGGAGCTAAGACAGGACTTTGATAGGAAAAAAGTGATTCCATCACAACACTCGCCTTTGTGATTGCCGCGACAGTGGCACTTATCTATTACGCCAGTTGGGAGAAGAAAGAGCCTTCGTGCCAGTGGAAACTCGCCATTTCAGATGAGTAGGCTGAAGAAACGCTAGAAGATTCTCATAGCTGCCTGCTGGAACGTTTACAGTCTGACGGTGCGGGGGATGGAGGAGCTGCTGACTTTTGCCCTAACATGAATATTCGCTTTGGCCAGGAGGGCAGTCGGCGAGTGGAGACGCGACGAAGCGCAGAAGGTGGAGACGCAGCCAACTCTTTTCATCGATGACTCCACCACCTCACCAATCAAACAGCATCCACTTCCACTTCCCGTCTGTGTCTGATTCAAAAGACTATCATCGACTGCCTTCGAGATTCTGTCGCCAATCAACAGCATCTCCTACGCCAATCCAAATAAAAGTTCCAACCTTCCTGATTAAACTCACTTAGCCTTACTTCTTTGTCACTTTGTGGCTTGAGGCAGACATCAACGAGGGATTTGAAATAATTAATAAGAATGTGGCTGATAGTGAGGCGGAGGGGTCAGATTCTTCTGTTTCGGTGGGAATCGCGCCTCACGATGGTACTCGCCTGGCTCGTTGGGTGCTGATGCACCTCGTGCGGTCCAGGAATGTTTTATCCACCCTTTCTTTTTCGCTTATTCAAAGTGCACTTGAGTCTTTCCTTCTATCATACTTGTCTTGTTTCCTTCGTCTTGCAACGAAGGAAACAACACTTTTAGCGCGTCCTTTGTCTTTCCTTTCGGGCGTCAATGCTTTTTCGTGGATGACTCTTCTCAGCCGTTCCAAACATGCATGCTTCTCCTCCCCTTCTTTCCTGGAGCATTTCCTCAGTGAAGGAATATTCATTCTTCACCTCTAGGGTTAGTTCCCCCATTGCAATCAGACCTCTCGCTTGCTTGAACGCTTACTTTGGAGGTGAAATTAGTGTGTGGCCAGATGGTTATGGTGAGTCGATTGGATATGTCCAAAGTTGTCTTTGTTGGAATATGCGAGCCATCGCTCGCCTGTTTTTCGACTGCATTCTTCCGCTTGGACAGTCGTTTCCTGGGTGCTGACAAGGCCAGGTAAAACCTTTGTGAATTTCGCTTCTCACGTGGTGTAATCTTTATTCCTCACGTGGTTATGCGCATTATCGAGATTAGCGATGTCGCCGGTGGAAGCCTTCCTCTTTCGCATGAGACGCTTCCACTTCTTCCAGTGCAACATGGCAGCTTGTGCCCGTCCGTCGACCATGGCAGTCCGACTCGCTCCAGGCAAAAGTGCATTGTCCATCGTTAGAAGAATACTTTTGAAAATGCTCTTCAAGAATTCTCAGGTAAAACGCTTCAATCGTTTTCGAGCATTAATTTCCACTATTCATTTTTTCACCGAGAGAATCAAAGTTTTTTTTCAATGAACCTTAAGTTCTTCTTTTGCTTCCAGTTATCCATGAACGATGGAGTAGAAGTGGTGTTGACTGCGTACGACTCCATGACGGAGAAGACGGACAGTCGGCTACAAGATTGTGTGGAGAAAGGGGACTGTGGCCACAGACGAGTAGAAGGTGACAGGAGGACGAAGATGGTTGCATACTTTTTTATGCGAAAAGTGAAAAAGGACTTAAAGAAGCGGGCGCCGTTTCCTATTACGTTAGAGGCGCGATGCATTCACAATGATGAGAGATGACTGAATGCGTAATGTGGACTCCTCCTCCTCCTCCTCCTCCTCCTCCTCCACCACCTTCTCCCGAGGACTGAATGTGCTTCTCAAAACCTCCGAGTGTCAATGAACAAGTAAACAATGCAGTAGACGGCCACCTGAGGTGATCTGATGGGATCGTCACCTGAGGTGGATGAAGAGAACGAAAGCAGAAGTGCTGTAAATTGTCTTCTTAGCCATGAGCACTTGGTAAGGAGAGGCTGACACTGGGCTGGTTACAGCTTCATCTCATCTCACCACGCGTACGAGTAAAGAAGGTCGTAAGGGGGGTTGAGACATCAGAGTAAATGGATTTGGAGACTGAGTTAGCATTAATGTGCCGAAAGTGATTGTGCGTGTGTAGAAGTCGTCAAAAGGGATGAGCATTTGAAAATTATGTTGATCGTGAGAAGTAGACTGGCAAGGAGAGGAATAATTAACTTTGGAGAGAGAAAAGTAAGGTGACGGTCGGATTTCTGGCATCTGACAAAGCGAATGAGAGAACAAAGGGTGAGAGTCGTTTTAACAACGTGGTTTCCCACTTACTCCTCAGCTTCCGAAACCCCTTAGGTCTCTACAGTACACCACATGTCGATTTGCGTGACGGATGCTTGAAGGAGGCTATGCGCGGCTACACATTTATTAGGATTTGGGTTGGCAACAGTGGACCATTCAATTGCGACATGTGACGTGTGAGGGGTCATCACTCTCAGGAAAGCAAACAAGAAATGGGCCGGGCCCCTAACATGGTGGCAAATCCTTATGAGCACCGGCAACTTGCGGGGTGCGGGAGCCCAGCTGGCTTGTTCTGCGTGACGTAGTGCCGTTCTTCTCACTTTACCCACTTTCTGGGCTTGCTTCTCGCATCGCCGTGGCATACCTCACCACTTGAAACCGCCGCAACGCAGAAGGCTTCGCCGCGCGTCGAAGATTAGATCTCCTTCGGTTGAATGTGACTTCGTCCACATAAAGTCTATCAAAATCGAGGCGACTTATAGCATTCTTCGTACCTCGTTGAAGCTGAGTCGCGTGTGCGGTCGCGCCTCTTGCCTGCCTCTGCCCTCGCCGACAACACCGCTATTCTGTTGCAGGCTCACTGTCCTCCTCCTCCTCCTCCTCCTCATTATTCTCAATTCGGCATGCCCACTGGCTTTAGCATGGCCTCTGGCTGGCATCTATTCCGTCTTTCACTAGCCGTTTCTAATATGCATGTTTACCTTCCAACCAACGGCGCTGAGGACCTGCCAGCAGTAAGGCGTAGTCTTTTGCCCCGCCCCCGCCGGCACTATAGAATAAGCGTTGGATGTGGGAATTCATTATCTCCCCACCGCCATCCCCCTTCCTTCCTTCCTCCACTCATACCATTCACAAGTCAGGGGAACATCTCAATCGCTCGCAAAGGTCTGACAAGGGCTTTACTTGACAGCAGAGGGGACGTCACGTGAGTGTCGAAATCGTTTGTGCCAGTACAAATGTTAGCTGCTCATTGAGGTCATGACATATCATAACTGCTACAGTGACGACACTCGGATGCGTGTGGCCGACTTCGACATGTCACTTTGCAACCCACTTATTGCATGGGCTTCATTTTGCTCCCCTGTGGCCTCGGCTGTAACGGTGTGTTTTGTTTGAAGTCATTCTGACACAAACGGCGCAAGTTGGAGAAGAGGCCACTAAGCGAACTCCTCTTCGTAGGTTTGAGAAGTGGCAATTCGTAGCATATCCATCCTGTGGAAAATCCGTTTGGCTTTGTACATCGCATGTTCCAGTAGAAAATGGGATGGTCAAAGCAGTCTTGCTAGTCAACTGCTACGTCACGACTGTTAGTCTGCACATTTTGGTTTGCAATTTGGGTGGGTGTGATTACGAGTGTGCGGAGCAGCAGCAGCAGCAGCAGCAGAATGTTACCGAAGTGCTGCCCATGGTAGAGCAGTTGGAGGTGGAGATCTGACTTTTCTGACGAAGGTGGGATTATTGAAGCGAGAAATCAGTACCAGCGGCACGAAAGGTGAGTAGGAGCCGTGAGCACCTCCAAATCACATTGACTCTGCTTTGTCCAACTCAACGACAACCAACAGATCGCCTCCCTTAGCGGAGTATCCTCCTCCCCCGTCCATCCTGACTCCGGCTGCTGCTCACATCTACCACTCTGACGTGAGGATGAAGCTGCCGAAGGGAGTGGCTGCAAATCACGTGGCCGTATGGAAGAAACAGGGCCAATGAGGCCAGCTATTTGGTCTCGGAAGTAGCGCCTTCACTCAACACGCGAGGTGTGATGAAATCTGACTTGATTGTCGGCGCATCAACTTGAGCGCCATTTCTGAGGAGTGGTCTCGAGAATCAAAAAAGGTCCAACCATTCCAGCTACTGCGACGACCTCGCGCCTTGCCACGATGCTCATAGGCGGCACGCCTTAACCGACACAAGTTAATTCCACGGCTTTGCATTGGGTTGCCGTTCATGATATGTCGAGACCAACTACGTCTGTGCAATCGCGACCTCGACACGTGCGCCTCGATTTCTGAAATGGCCCGCATAATTTCCCCTCCTCCTAGTCAGGACTGGCCTCGGACTCCTTCTCCACCACACCTTGCATTCAGCTTTTCACATCTGCGTGCTTCCTACAGCCCGCCACCTCACCGAACTGTAACCGACACATCAGATGCCGCCAGAACTTCACTTCTTTCATCTAGAACTTTCTCCTCTAGACCCACAGGCAAAATACATTTTTGTGTTCTCGCCAAACTCCCACTCGCACGTCCCTTTCACGCGCCGTGATTTAAACCAGCACAGGTCATCAACCGTCCCCTTCACCACTACTAAAGGAGAGAGTTGACTCGCGTCTTAGCTACGCACATACAACGCTTATCAGGGTGCCCAAACCTCACCTATACGTTGCCCACTCTGTTGCCAAGTGACACCGACAGTACATAAGTCAAAACAGCACCAGGGAGCCGCCGATTTCCCAAGCTGCCATCGGTGCAATAGTAAACTGAAAAGGCAAAGATGTGACAAGCTTGAGGTGAGGCTCCTCAGGTACCGCCGCGCTGTCTGCCATCGGAGGTCGTCATGGCCTCAACTGGTGAAGGCGACTTTCGGGCTTAATGGGCGACAGTGGGTTCAAGTTCCATTCTTGATTGGAGCACGAGATGCATAACATTGAACCACCTCCTGATGACTGATCCAGTCGTCGAGCCTGACGTAGTCGTCCACTTCGGATTATGGCCTGGCGCCATCCAGTGTATTGACGGACTCCATCAACGCCTGCGGGTATTAATTTTCTGGAGCAGAAGAGCACAGTCACGACCCCACGGGGCAAGGTGGACGTGTGCGGCTGTGGAGAGTGGCGACAGACTGATTCGTTGCCTTCGACTGGCCTTCTTCAATTCATCCGTTTTCAGCAGAGGACAAGTGAGTTGCAAAGTGCTCATAGTAGAAAGTGGATATTGGAGTGCAGAAAGCATTTGGGAGGATGCAAAAGCCGTCAAGTGGGATGAACATCAGCCAGGCTGAAAGCAACCAGCCTGACGGTGGCCTACGAACCCAACAATCAACTGCGACTGAAGAGCAGTGGATGCCTCATTTACAAGTGGTGCCTCCTCCGAAATGGGAATTGCGCGCACCACTCGGTATATGAGAGCAAACCAGTGTAATCCTCAGAGCACTTGCATCCCAATACAATTCACTTCGAAGCCTGTTGATCTCGACCAAATTCCCCGCTACTTTCTCTCACGAAAGAAGGGACCGATTCATAAAGGTGAGAGTGCAGTCTGTAATAAAGATGTCGGGGAAAAGGAGAATGAAACAGGGGGCGAGAAAGAGGCGAGGAGTGGGCAGACGAAGAATGTCACGACGCACCTACCAACCGCTGACCCTCCATTACTGATGCAAGCGGTCTGAGAACTACACTGATTGCCTTCCATATACCGAGTTTCCATTTGGGAGAAAACATCAGCCGTGAATAAAACATTCACCAACACCTTGTAACAGTTGACCATTGAGCTAGTAGACGACTAATCATCCGCAGCTGACGACTGATATCCATTCTCTGCACTGTCAAACGCCTGCTCGTCTGGTCCGCTCGAGCTGCAGTCGAAACAAACTGACCGACGGGTGAACCCTTTGAAGCCTCCTTCACGGGGCTTCCCTCACATCGACCAAGTGGGCGCTGCAAACGACATCTATCATTCCGTCATTTTTGCTGCAGTCTCTGCTTAGAGAAGCGCTAATGCCATCTGAAGAGGAGTCACCGAAAAAAGCAATGTCGTGTGACAGCGTTGAAAAGCCACGGAAGATGAATTAAACGATGTCCTCGTCCATGTCCAAGGGAAAGGCGGATGAACAGAATGCTGTCCGGACTCACCCTCCTCCCTGACAGACGGTTCTTTTTGCGCTTTTATACTGCACTCGTGTTGCGCTCTCTGTTTTTTTTTTTGTTTCACGTACCGTTACTTGTCAAGAACATTGAATTAGAGACAACAGCTGTCGCAGCGACTGTTCGGAGACGGTTAGCCTGATGTGAAGCCGAAGAGTCCTACGAGTCGCATTGGTTGATTGATGTTGGCGGAGATAGCATATGGTTGTCAATAGAAATTGTTATGAATTCTGCCTAGAGACTGGTGGAAGGGAAGTGGATTGCAAAGTTCCATACGTCAGTTGTGAAGATACCCTGCCCAGTCTCAATCGAATTCCTGAGTTCAACCTGAGTTTAGGCAGTCGGAGGCCAGGAGATGGCGTCAAACATCCGTCACACCTCGCCATAGGGACCATTTCCCATCCCACTCAAAGGAGGTAGAGCGACCACTGTGTACACGCTCTCCAGCCCAAAAGGGTTGTCTGGCTCTGGTGAGGCAAATCAGTGCTACAACGAGGCTGTGCAGAGAGAACAGACTCGTGTGGTGCGACAGTGAAGAATCAGGTCAAACTTTCCACACCTTCATGCCTCTTTCGAAGGTGCGGTTGATGCGATGCCGTGCGGACTATTCGAACGAAGGGAGGTGAGTGTCTCAAATGGTTAAGAATGCTGTGGGACACAGCCCATGTGAGGAGAACTGTAAATCGTCAATTGCACCAACAATGGAACTCATTTAATTTGCAAGAAGCTGGAAAACTTGACTGCGTTGCGCGCAACTGAAATATTGTCACGTCCACCATTTTCCGCTTGACCAAGTCCACTTTCCACCATCTCACGATTAGCCGGCCACCTCACTGCCAAGTAATTCTCCTTACGCCTGCTGTGCAGAGAAAGCCTGTGTTGACATCCCTTTCCAGTTGTGGACCTCAACAAAGCTTTGCTGTCGCGACGTCTGTGATGGAGATGGAAATCGCCACTACTGCTCGATGCAGTAACAGTAGGAGCATAGAGTGGAAGCTGTACACTTCATCTCTCCTGGCTTCTCTACGCTGGCATACGAACATCGGCAAATGGACGACATGGCCTTTTCCAGAGATTCCTCGACAGACCTCAGATTGCAGCAAGAAAGGACGAAATGGAAAGCGCCACCTGCAACGCCTACTTAATAGAGTTGAGAGCAGAGCGCGACAGAGCCTTAAATAGGCGCAAACGTCGGTCAGCTTCTTTCAACTGCAGCTCAAGCTGCTCACGCGAGTAGGCATTTGACAGTGCAGGGAGTGGGGACCAGTCGTCATCTTCGAGTGGTCCAGTCGTCTCAAGGCTCAATGGTCAACTGAAACTGCATGTCAGCCGATGAGAATTGTTCACAGGACACATCTTTTTGAGTGAAACTCTGCTCACCACTCACTACATGGTCGAAAATCGGTGTAGTTATCAGACCATTTACATCCCAATGCAATTCAATTCCAAATGTGTTGAATTGAATCGCCTTACCGAATTCCATTCAAGCCTCTGATTTGCGTGTCCAACGCAACCAACTCACAATGGGGGTTGATTTGAGAGAATGCTTGCAGAGAGAACGGAATACGTATGCATAACATTCGTCACCTCCTTGGCTACATTGTTGAATTGAAGCAAAATTGAAAGAAGTTTTAAGGCCATTTTGCGTCGGATTTAGCTTCAATCGCGTCCCCTTGCTTTCCCGCAGAATAGACCGACTTTGTGTAGATTTGGAAGATTGCGGCGAGCAAAGTGCTACTGGCACATATGGGCAGGTGGTGATATCTCTTTTAAGGAGGAGAAGTCGTTTCCCATGGGGCTTTGAGCTCGAGAAACGTAGTGGAGGGCACGGCAACGGCATCACAATGCATTGATGGAACGGTCGTGTTCAGGCTTTGAGGGATGTCCTTAACTCGTTTCACGTAAGCGAACATTTCGCCTGACATCCATGTGGTCAAATGCAGCCAGTCACTCCCCGCACGCAAGCGATTTAACAGTGCTACATTTCCTCCCCTTTTATTCTCTTCTTTCTCCACCGAATTCTCTCCCCGACAGAACTTAACTCCCGCAAGAGAGGCAAGTGGAGTTCGGCATGAACTAAAAGTATTTACAGTTGAAGCGTGTGGCTGTTGCAGACGATGTCGTGTTGAGGCACTCATCTTCACTACCTCTCCATGAACAATTACTCCCTTCTTCCACTGGGCTCTAGACGGTAGTCTGCCGTGTTTCCACTCTCATGCCCCTCAAGAAGGACTTTCCCACTCGCATTGACTCCGCTGAATTCCTTGCATTCATCAGTGGTCAATGGGGACATCTCCCCTCGACCACTGCCTCAATGGCCTTACGGCTCTCTCTCCTCACTCCTCACGCCTTCGTATCCGCAAATGCCCCCTTCACTCCCCAGCTTGACCCTGTTTGCCAACTAGGCCTTAGGCCTGAGGTCCGGGCGAAAGCAGAGAGACTTGAAGAAGCAAATAGTTGGATGAGGGCTTGAGGAGTGCTGGGCAAGCCAAATGAACAGACACAGAAGCGGGGTGAATTGGACTGCATTGGTTTGGTACGGAAACTAACACGCCTCATATGCAAACGCGTCAGTGGAGACATGACTTTGCTCAAGAGAGTTTGCCTTTTCGTTGTCGCAGTGCTTTGAACGCCCCATGACCCACACACAGGTTACACATTTGCGCTGTGCGACACCTCACCACATGGAGCTGTGAATGGCGCGAATAGTGTTGATCCAGTTGGGTTGGCTGCCTAAAAGCAGCTCACAAAGTGTGCGGCGCAGGACGAGGAAGTTGCACTTCTCCGTAGCTCCACCTGTACGGAATGCGTCCGTCGTCGATGATGATGGTTCGTCTCCTCGTCGCGAAAAAATTAATCATATCCTCTGCCTACGACTTTGTTCTTCTTATTCTTCTTCGGTTGACCCGACGACGGCACAAATTATCGCATTGTGATATGCACCTCGGTGAACGAGTTAAAGGGGACAGGAGAGGCCCCGCGCAATTCGGGAATATTTGAGGGTTTCGAGCTTGCCGGCTTACATAATGTCGAATGAGATATTGAGTGCAGCGTCCCTAAAATTGCTCTCTTATTATCTTCACTGGTCAAAAGCTGAGCTGGCAAGTTGGAATAAGCAGAGAGGGTGAAAGGGAAATTGGCAGTGAGCGAAGAAGAAGATGGGGGAGTTTGAAGTGAGCAGGCCGTGGATGGAATAGATGACGCAGAAGCTGGTTGGATGGCTTTGAAGCCATTTTACCACATTCTCACTCCCCTTTCCATCCAAACGGTCTCTCTCGGTTCGTCTTCATTCGCACCCAATCTTCCGGCAGCACTTCACCTCCAGGGCATTTGCTCGGAAAAGCAACAAATGGGAGGAATTATGCCTAAGTTGCAAAGATTAAGGTGGTTGCATCCAGACGCATTGAACGTCCCAACTCCCTCGCCAGTTGTAAGTAGTTTAGGAGAATGAGCGTCTGTCCATGTGGACGGCCCACGAAAATGCTTCATTCCAGCTGTATACTCGAAGCCCTTCTCTACGCTCGGTACTTGTCAAAAAGGAAACGCAACTTTGTGTCGCCAAGACTCGCGTGAGAACATTTTGGCCTCTCGCCACTCGTGATGAACTTTAACATTTCGACTGGCCAAAAGCCTCTTTTTTGTGAAATTTTCGGGCTCTACGTAGGCCGCCTAACTACTGCTGATGAAGACATGCTGACACCACGAGGGGAGGAATCATTGCCACGTAACGTGTCCATGTTCTGTCAGTCCTCAAACCATCTGCAGGGAATATCCAGCGTGTCAAAGACAACAGCGATGGCCCGGCATGCCAGCCTCTTGATGCTTCTTCTTTAGGAGATGTCTTTCATAGCGCTTCTGGAGCATAAAGAGAGTTGTGCCAGGATGGCGTGATGCTGGACACTTCAGCGGTCAGTGCTCACTGTCCGCACGTATTACCGATACAAAGCCATGGTTATTGCCGGTGTGAATGGTCTCAGGTCTTCTGCAGCTTAGGAAGGTCTTTCTTGCCTATCCTCATCAATCACCATCGGCTGGACCTGAAAGTAGTTTCTGCAGATGTGAGAAAAGCAAATTAGGGGCAGCAGGCAAGTCAGCAGTGAACGGTGTGATCCGGTTTAGATGAGGAAAACGGTTCCCAGACCCTCATGCCGCTATGTTATCTGCCATTAGTAGCCATCTAATTAGCTGTAATCTTGCCACGCTCGTAACAACATAAAATCTGTTTGTGCCAGTACAAATGTTAGCTGCTCATTGAGGTCATGACATATCATAACTGCTACAGTGACGACACTCGGATGCGTGTGGCCGACTTCGACATGTCACTTTGCAGCCCACTTATTGCATGGGCTTCATTTCGCTCCCCAGGAAAATCACTTCTCCTCACGGCTGCTTGTCGTCATCCTCGTTGCCTGAGGCAAGTGAATCCGCATAACTCGCCGGTTTATGGACATTTAACGAGTAGAGGACGATAAGGTTGTTTCTTCGCTTCATTGGGGCCGGGGTAAGGTGTGTAATCAACGCTCTCGTCAACATGGCATTCTGGAGACAGTCTAACACGAGGGTGGAAGCAGGTACTATTATTGACGTTGCGATTGTGTGGAGTAGAGAAGACGAGAGGCTCTCGAGGAGTCCACGATTCTGCGTGCATTACGGAATGTCCATCTGGCAAGCGAGGAGGTCGTGGAAGGCATAGCTAGTTGTAGGTCAAGGGGACCACGACGGAAGACAAAGCAAGTCTGTGACTTGAAACCGAGGGTAAGACGGTGAACATGAGGAAAGGCAATTACAAGAGAGACAGGATTTGGCGAAGATATTTCTGGGCATTTAGAGGGCATGATAACATGCTGACCTTAGCAAAAGCCATATGCTAATGAGTTAAGCTGCTCTGCGTTGTGATGAAAGTGTGAGTAGAGAGAATTGGACGGACGTAGGAAATACCTCAGTCAGACGACAGAGGAACCAACTCCTAGCTGAACGCACAGAAGCAATTTGGTGAGAAGCTGTTTTCCAAGTCCAGCGCCTTGCAGGAGGCTGCTCCTCCGCCACAGCCCCGGCTCTTGGCTGTCTAACAATCGCAGACGCAGACATTCCTCCTCGTCTCACGTCGTGTCTACCGGCATGGTCAGCTAACCACGGCACACCGTGTCCCGTTGTGGGCTGCGCTTATTGGCAGGAGAAGGTATTTTGGGAGTCATGAAACATTCAAAGTCTGCAACTGAGCTACGTGTCGTGTGGACTACAGTAAGAGCATCGGGGCTCATCGAAGCCTCACCCCAGTCTCATGCAGCAACCGCGACATATGCCAACACACAGCCAGCAGTGCCGCGCCGTGAGTCGTGGCTACGGTCCCCGATAACCCGGAGAAGGTTGATGTCGCATCCTCGTATCTGCGGGCCGAGGAACTCCTTCCGTTTGTGCGGGATTTCCAGAGTGGCCCAAAAGACCATTTCCGGAGAGTTGATAGTCCAGTTGTCCTGCTCTTTATTGCACCAAATTCGCCAAGTGAACGGTAAGTAGGCGAGTGGTGAAGACTCGAAGCCTCCCAATTACCAGAATATACCCCATATGCAATCTATGCTGCAGGCGACACCGTCTCACTCTTTCAGCGCACCTGTCGCGACGAAGATGTGGTGGGAAGCCAGGACGTCGACTAGACGATTTACATCGCTGTAATTCTCGTCCTCTATGGGCATAGTCAGTTTACGACAACACAGTCGCAGTCGCATAGTCGACTTTTGCCCTCGAGGTGGTAGTCCAAAGCCTCGAGTTTACCGACATTTTGATTCCCCTCGTCGTCACGAGGCGAAATGTGGAGCCCGCAGCGCATCATGGCGGAGACACAGCAATAATGGCAACATGACCGGCGTGGCGATAGGGAGCTTTCGGCGCGCTCCGAATGTAGCATCTGTCCAACTCCTCGACGTTGAGTTGGTGATAGCCTGCGCAGAGTAAGTTTTTTCTCCCATCTTGAGCTTCATGTGTGCTTTTATCTTCATCGTCTCCTGCCTCAGTTCTATGAGCACCTGCTCCTCCATGTAGTGTGCGTAACTCTTCAGTGCCTTGCCATAATTGCTTCCACGACTTGGCGAATGGGAAAATTTCCATCATTTCCTCGGCAACCGACATAGTCTCACCTGCCTACTGATAACCTTGTCCGCATAAACTGACCGCAGTGGTCGAGGACCAGCAGATTTAGCGGGGAGGGGGAACGGGGAGGTAATGAATCCAATGAGGCGAAGAGCGCGGAGTCACGTGTCAACCGACCTCGTAACCAGCAGGCAGTGTGGACATTCGACGACGTCGTTGGGGTTGAGATGGAAGCCCAAGGGGCCTTATAACTTGATATAACTTGACAATTTTAAAACTGTACATGAAAAGAAGCTGATAAATCAATGAGTAGACCATCGTATCAAGAACTTCCTCTCGAGCAAAGTGTTGCTATGACTTGTCCCCTACTCCCAAAACAACGATTCCAGGTGGAGATTCCTCGTAGGAATTGCGCGAAAGCACAGGCACAAATTCTCAGTTGACTCAGAGTCAGATTACAAGCACTCGGACGGATTGGGGCGAGCAGGAGATGTGCTTCCAGGTGTCCAGTCGAGATACTGGTTCCTCTCAGACCAACGATTCCTCCTAGGCGGGCGCTTTGGTGCCAAATGGGATGAAGTACACATTTTCGATACTCAGAGCAGTAGCATTCAAATTGGCGCCTCGGGGAACCAGGTGATGCAAGCCGAGTGCCAGTGCACTGCTAATTTTTTCCAGCTCCTCCACCATTGATTTGGCCTTAACACCCGTGAAAGGTGCCACCACCGTTTCCCTCTGGTAGCCTTCTATGCTCACCGCGACCACCCGTTCCATCTCACTCGCGGTTGAAGAGGACAGGGGAAGATGCATTATGAGTCTTGTAATTCACTTAGCAAACTCCGCCCATGGCAGACTGTTAGAGAGAGAGAGAGAGAGCGAGGAGAGAGAGAGAGAGAGAGAGAGAGGTAACTTGCTCGTCGCGTCGTACCGCAAAAGCAAGAGGAATGCTGTGTCGGCAGGAATGCTCCAGGACAACACGGAGCTGGAAAGTGGTGCCCTACTCGCGGTTTTCGCGACAGAGACATACAGCTGATGTTCCTGTTCTCCGTACAATAGCTGCTTTATCTTCACTCTTCTGTCAACCCCCTGCAGCGAATTCGCCTGACAGATGTTCTACACTACACAGCGGGCAGGAGGCAGCACTCTCTCAACGAGTCGCTGAGAGATTTGGATGAACTTGCACATGACCGGTAATACACGCATATGCCGGACTGCGTGGCCTCCACCTTCTTGACTCCTGGTTAGCGGAGTGTGTTTCTACCCCTAACAATTCGCTCTTCCGCCCCGTCCTTTTTCCCTTACCACCTAACATTTTATTCATAAATCCCAAGGATATTTTGCCCTCGCAGTCTCCGAAGCTTTTCTCGTATTCGTGCACCATGTTAATTTTATTTTCTCCCGAGGCAAGATGGAAACAAAAGAGGATTTTTATCTCCCTATCTTGCATGGCTTAAACTCGAATCATAGTGAAAACAAATGCTCTACATTGGTTCAACAAACTTGATTCTGGCACTTTTAGTATAGTTGAATCGAGGTGAGCTGTGGGAACGCTTAAGCCGAGAGGTCAGCCCGCTATGATGGACCTGCTCGTTATCCGCCGCACTCTCGCCTCCACCAGCCGAGAGAAACAGTGGAAAGAGTTCCCCTGGACTGACAATTGGACCTTCCATAAGCTACAGTAGGGGTTACAAAAGGAACTTGGGAAAGGTGTTGACACCGCACCACAGGAAGTTTTAACGAACTTTGAACGGAGGCCATAAGCGATTGCTTTGACCCGCGGCATTCTCTAGTTCTACCACCCTCTAGGCTATTTCGATGTTTTCCTCAGATACACACCTTCGAAAACAACATTGAGATTGCAGATGTGGCCGCGTTGTTGCCAAAAGTGAAACAGAGAAAGGCAAACGATTCGCACCGTCAGTGGGCGGTCCCACATTCCACCCCGCCACCACTCGGTCAATGACTCTTTCAGCGATTTAACACCCATCCAGGCATTCATGCTTCAGTGGCCTCCGTGGAACACGAGATAATGGACGACCAGAGCTACGCGGACCGCCTCAATGATCACAGACCCAAAGAGCCTCGAATGCTTCGCAACGAGCCATCGGAACCGCAAGCCGTGTGGATAAGTCGGAAGTCGCCTGTCGCAAACAACGACATCCACTCTCATCGGATACACAACTAATGGGTGCACTCAGTTTCCTGTTGTTGACTGCGTCGCTTCTCGCTCCTCCGCTTAATCACGTCTCGACAGACCCATTTAAACAACTCCATGCTATTGTCGTCGTCAATAGCCATTTCTCCCGCGAACCACATTCGCCACTTCATTGGTAGACGCAACAGCGGACAGTCATGCACTCCACCACGTTGCCTAAAGCAGTAGGAACAATGTTCCACTACATTTACGTCGAGTTTTGCGTCGTCCGCCATGACGAGGAGAGCGAAGGTGTGTTCGGGCGAAAGAATTGCACACACCGCCGTCAACTCTGCCATCACTTTGTCCGCCTGTTGCGAAAGCCGCGAAACTTCCACGATGTAGAGGATGCAATCATAGAGGTTGAGGGCTTCCTTATCTCTCCTAATGCTTTCCTGGTAGATTCTACTACACATATTAATTTTGTTGTTGGCTGTTAAATCCAAGCTGAGTGCCCTTTTGTAGCGCTGAAGATGCAGCACATTCACCTCCAAACTTGTTAATTCACCAGGGTCCATCGCTTTCACCTCAACACACCTGGGGTGCCGGGGGATGCGATTCCTGGAAAAAGAGTGGGTCTTGCATAACTCTACGTAGTGTTCGGAATGGCCTCTTTGTGTAGGCAAGAATAGATATGGGGAAGAGGCACTTGACAGTCTCCAAGGTGCCACGAGGCGCTCTTCCCACCCCACAGCGCATTCCCAACTTCGTCTCTTAACAGTGACATTTAATAGCTCGACGCAAACGATCTGAAATCGGGGCTTCTGAGTCCGAACACACGCATACGAGATTTTGTTTGCCCATCCAGTGCCAAGTGGCGATGTAGGAGCGTGGGAACCGCGAGTGGAGTACGACTTCCCAGCTCGGCATCGCCACGCAGACGTTTAGCGTCTCTTCCAAGCTGAGGTACTTGCAGATCAACTTAATGCACACCGTGGGGAGGTCGGGGACATCGGCCGTACATGCAATCGCCTACAAAAGGAACGAAAGTGTAGGAAATCGCCTAACCTAGACGGCCTAACTGGCCATCGAGTGGAGGAATGTGGAATGAAGCGACTTGCCTTTGGTTCCATATCGGCTACGACTCGAAATGTCCTGAAGATGCGCCCAGCAAAGAAGGTTGCTACACGAGTAGAGAGCGAGAGACCCGAGATTTAAATAATGAGGCTGAAGCACCGTTCTCCTCCTGGCCATTACAAGTGCTTGCTTGAACGTTGATTTCATGTAGATCAACAGTTGAATTTACCGCCTGACTTCAGTTCGATCTCGATGATGTTCCATCTCCTGCATCTCCCTCTCTGCGGCACAGTGCATCCAGGCTGTCCCCTTGGGGTATTCTTCACTCGCGTTGGAGCGATTGCGGTTTGGTGGACGACGCCGGGGCATATCCGACGGTTATGCCGGACATTGAGCTCGAATGCGGTTGCCCAGGTGTCCTGTGTCTTTTGGAGGGCGACTGTCCACAAAGCATTCAAATTGAAGACTGGCTGTGCTATATATTCTCACTCAATCCACGCGGTTTCTTCCAGACCAACCTTCACACATGCAGACGTCTACCGACTGCAATGTCTCATGCGAATTCCAGCAAATGTGTGATCAGGTCAGGAGAAGTGGCTCTCTTCATACAATTCCGTCTTGCCGGCAGTGACTGGAGCGTGAAGTGGACCGAGTGCTGTTGTTTGTCGAAGCAGTTATACTGGAGCACAAAAAATCTCTTGCATGAGACGGAGGGTGGCTAGGGCGTCCACGTGTGAGGGAAGTAGGCTGCGGACAGGTGGCCACAGTGTTTGGAGCATTTTACAAATGCCCTGCGGGACGACATGGCTGCGAGAGTGGCGGTAGTGAAGCAAGATAGGGCAGAAAATGGCCACATTTATTCGCCCTTGTCAATCCAAATGGACGAAGGGACTGAGGCTGGTCTAAGGGTTCGGCGGCTGCTAAGGATCGGCAGCATTGGGCGTTGTGCCGCCAGGGAAAGGTTATAGTAATGTCCCAATCCCCACAAAAGTTCACAAGCTGTCAAATTAGGTACATTTTGCAGTCTACCACGTAGTCTTGAGATCCGCGATGTGTCTACCGGCGGGGAAGGGGATTCTGAGTTATCCTAATGCGCCCAGCTCAATTGGGTGTAGAGAGGATGGATATTGAAAGCCATTTACGCCAGTTGTGAAGCCGCTGAGACATGAAGGCCTTCACTCGTGGCCACGGAGACGACTTCCGCCGCAAAGCGTTCTTCGGTTCTTTCCGCGCATCGTAACTCGGTGCCGCGACATCGAGACGCTCGGTCATGGGGCGGACACCAAGGGGGTCCCCTTCCTGCAATGCACTTTTGTTCCTCGATAAGACAATTTTCCCCGTTCATTGTCTGAGATGGTTGGTTTAACAAGACGGCCTCGTGTCCGCAACGTATTTACTATCTCCAATCCGGATGAGGTGAACTCTTCTAGAATCCCCTTTCACGCCTTCTATGTGGTCGGGAATTATTTACTAGCATTTCGAACCACCTTCTACGGATGACATGGCAGATACTATCTGCTTGCTATCTGCATGGCAACGCCGACGTGTGTTGCACGGCGCACGAAGCCCTCGATCCTACCCTCCACAATTCTCACTGTCCGTATTTGGAAGAGGCTGCTGAAGCCATCAAATTTCCTGAGCGATGTGCTCCAAGTACAGTGAGAAATCCGACGCTAACAGCCTAAATGTTCGTTGTTCTTAGTTTATTTCATCGGTAGAAGACTCATGATAAGTGGAAATACGTTTGAACGGAGACGAGGGAAGAGGAGGATTGTTGAGGCAAAAGACGTAGAGAAATTTGAAAGGGTTGAGAAGACGATTACTAGGAGAGGTAATTTGACGAGTTCACGACTGCGGTCTGGCTGATCTATTCGAGTCGGCAGTGGCCTGGTCCCAGTGGAAATGACACGTTGATTTGCCCCAAAATCAGCCTCCGCCTCGAGAGGTTACATCCGCGGTGGGAGGTTGTGAGTAGTAGATGGAAATTGCGAGGCTAATGATGTCATGAAAGAGGAAATTGCTACCAGCAGGCCAGTCAACAGTGAACGGTGTAGTCCAGGTAGAGTGAGAAGACCGACGTTACTTAACTTGCCGTTGTCGAGGTATCTCGGAAGCGACGCCTAATAATTAGCTGGATTGGATTCTCGTTTGCGTCCGTGTACTTTGTGTTGAGAGGATCGGTGATAACAGGAATTACGTTTGAGCAAAGACGAGAGTTGAGGAGAACTGTTAGGGGGCAAAAGTCTTCGCGAGATCTGGAAGGCTTGAGAGGACAGTTACCGGGGGATGTAATTTGGCGAGTCCATAACGGTTGTCTGGCTGATCTATTCGAGTGGCACTGGTCTGGTCCCAGTGGAAATGACGCGTTGAATCGCCCCAAATATTAGGGTTCGCCGTGAAAGTTTATATTAGCAGTGGGGTTTGTGAGTGAGCGATGAGCGCCTCCTTCATCCGCTAGTTTATTTCCACGTTTTTTCGAATACCGCATCGCAACCGCATGCTGTCTCTAGAGGCCTCGTTGGGTGCATGCTTTCAACGACTGCAGTGAGTTCGGCGCAGGGACCGCGTTGTCGTGAGTAGCATGAACCCATTAACTCCTTCAAACACTGAGACAGAGAAAGAGAGAAGCAACTTGACGACCCAATGGAAGGATAAAGGCGTTTTTGGTGGAGGCGACTCCTCCACGATGCCCAGTGGCCATCCTGCAAGTCGTGGAGACGAGTCAAATGCCGGCACAATTTCAGAGACAATAGTTGGTGGATCTATATGAAAACAACTTTCCTGTCTCCCATTCAACTTGGTGTCACTTGAGTAGTTGTTCAAAATCTACGTTAAGGTGCGGACGCAGTGAGCAAGAGGAAATTCAAGCCGCGCGATCACTCATTCCCTCTGATCTTCTGCTTGTGGCTGCTCATAATCAATTTGGGTGGCATCTCAGGAACCCGAGACGACATACGAGTAACGAAGACTGATGTATTGTTTTACCACGAGACGAGACACCGACCCCGCTCTCTTGTCGCGGATCCTCACCGCACTCTTCTGCAAAAAGTGTTGGTCGTTTTTATTGCCAAGATTTCGCGAGTAACAGAGACAGTACGTGACGGTACGTCGCACTGCGTGAAATACACACGGCACTGCTGAACCATGGGTGACTGATGCTGGCAAATCGGACCGGAGTATGCGCAGGATCGGTTCGGGTAGGGTCACCGCGGCACTGCGTGTGTGGCTCCGCCAGTTTGGGGGATTGGCTACGACATCTCCTTTGGCATGACGCCGCACCTTGCGTCCACTAAAACCTCCTTGTAAAGAGCACTCTTGAAAGCGCCTTCAGATGGTCGGGAAGCGAAATCCTCTCTCGGACATCATCACCGACTGCCTTCATCAGTGCCTGCTCTCCTTAGGCTACATTTATATCGCCCCGCCAGTGCACTTCACCGAGAAGACGTGGACCACTTAAATTTTCACCATGGCCCAGGAGTAGTAATTATTTTAATGCTGCGACATGATAATGTTAATGGGGATCTCTTCGCCAGGAAGCAAGAATTATTACTCGTCGCTAGCTTATACGACACGGAGACGGATTTCATTACTACACGACATTTCAGCAGCTGCATTTGGCATCCCCAAAATACCCTCGGTGAATATGCGAAATTTGTGTATCGATGGATGGTGAATTTGAGGCTGCGACTCTGTCCCATGGGACAAGCAGAGAGTCAAATGAGCGCCGTCATGTGATGAGGCTCTCAATAATGCCTCGATATTCATCCCACTTCCCCCTCCACCTTCACACCTCCTCACCATCACATCGGCTTATTCGAGGCCGCCACACATCTCTCCAAATATCACAATAACCATGTAGGACACATGAGAAGAAGGGGTGGAAGGCAACATTGCCTCTCTCAGTACCAACATCCTCAAGTGCTGCAGTCTACGGGAAATGGATAATTAAATGGAGTAGATACACAAGTACACACACTGTCCTCACACGCTGCGCCGACTTATCAGTCTCTACAGTTGACGATGCACTTCTTAGAGCCGTTTCCGATGTGCAGGTATAAGTTCCAACCACTCGGCCATGAGCAGTTTTGCCCGTCAAAGCGGTAGCAGCTGCAACTACATTTAAATGGCAGTGTAGAGTTACCCGTTAACTGAAAAGCACCCGGGTCGGTGAATGTTCGCTTCAGTTGAGAGGGCGATGGTCCTGAACTAGTCTGAATTTCAAGAGAACAGGCCAAATGCCAATAGTTCAGGCCGGTGACACTTTTCTCCACGAAGGCTGGAGAATGTGGATCGCTCTCGTTCGTTTCGCTCGTATAATCATTCACAAGGTGGATGTCTGGCACATTAAGCAACCATTCGGTAACATTCTGAGTCTGGAAACTGCCAATAAATCTAGTCGCAGACCCTCCGTTTTAGGTGGGAGAGCTCCACTATCGCTGATGGACACACGTGCCTTACTGACTCAAAACGTTGTCCTTCACCGCTGTCGTTCTCTCCACTCACTATTACCCGCAAGTGCCTACGATTTCTCTCAGTTTGTCGGTTTTGAGAACTGAGGGACAGTGGGGAGGATATTAATGGTATTAATTATGTGCGGTGGGGAAAGCTACGCAGCCCCGTACAAGCAATTTCGTGCAGAGAGGGGGCGAGAAGGAGGAAAGATTAGACCAAATACCAGCTGGGGCCCGCGTCCCATCCCCCAATCATCCTTCCCTCCCAATTCCGTCCGCTTAGATGTTGTTGTGCCGAAGGCAAAAGGCAGAAGTTGCATTCCCTTCGGTTTCCCATTGGGCAGAACGTGGGAACGGCTCACCTTCGCGACACAAGTGTTGGATGCTCGGAATGGAACGAACAGCTCACCAATGCAGAAGTGCACTCTGCAACTACCAGTGAGGGAGTGCATGTCTCAGCGTCTACACAACCAGAGCGTGCGGCCTCTAATGGTCACCCTCCGTAGACCAAATTAAGCCGATCAGACGAGGCCAGTTTAAGATCACGTCAGTGGCCTTTCCCTTTGCCGAGAAATAAACCGATTGGCTGGAAAGGACGGGACGGGACTGCAAACATTCTCAGGCCCCCGGGTGGGCATTTCAGCCATTCTCCAGCGGTCGCATACCGCCTGCACGAGTCTACGATCCCTCGTCCTTTGTCCGTCATTAATTTAGATTCGGACGATTTGCTCATCTGCCTGAGCCCACTCCTACCGTTCTCGTAACCACATCGTACCGCAGAGCATTCGTGTGGTACGTCACATACTGCGGCCTCATCCGCCGCCTACTTCTGGCAGAATTAAAAGCACCCACGTCCCCACCACCACTCTCCGCCCGAGGAAAGAGCTTTTGCGTACTCCAGAGCAATTGCCTCCACCAACATTGGCAGATTACTTGACAAAACGGTCAAGAGGTCGTCCCCATCATTCGCCTTTCCCATGCGACCCACCTCAAGCCCCAGTCGCCTACGGATAAAGGCAGTCTTAAGTAGAGGTTTGACCCTCCCCATCAGGCTACTCTTCTACTGGTAATCGGCAATCGCATCCGTGCGCAAGGCCCATCGCGACCGTCGGGGTACTCTCGGTGTCACCCATGCGGCCGCGTCTAGACATTTCGTACAATGACCGTCTCTTGGACCGTTCGCCTTATGGCGTTGAGCCTGTGGACGGAAGTGGTGCAAACTCCAGGAAAATGGGCGGTGTGGATTTGCTTTGAGACTGATAGCCGTAAACCTCGGCAATTTCCAGATGATGATGCAAGAGATCGCAGTGCACAGCAGCTGCTCCAATGCATACATCGAGGTTAAATTGAAGTCGGAAACAAAGTTAAACGCGCCGATTTTCACTCTATTAGCGTTGAAGCAAGTACTTGTCAGGACGAGGAGGGGAACAGTGTTCCGGCCTCATTAGTTAAACGACACGTTTCTGGCTCCTCACTCGAACAAGAACCTCCTTCCCTGAGTGCGTTTTCACGACGCCCCTACACATAGCAGACATGGAATCAAGGGCAAGTCGAGTCATTCCACATTCGTTCGTCCGTCTAGATTTGGCGACTCCCTAATCTGCGATGTCTTTTGCAGGCGACCGGATTCACGGCCGATATCTCCAACCTCAACACGGAGTGCATTAAGCTGATCTGCAAGTATCTCAGCATGGAAGAGACGCTAAACGCCTGTGTGGCAATGCCAAGTTGGGAAGTGGTGCTTTACTCGCGGTCGCCGCACTCCTACATCACCGCTTGGCGGTGGATAGGTAGACAGGAGTTGGTGCACCTCTGTTCCAACTCAGAGCCCTCAATTTCAGATCGTTTGCGTCGAGCAATTAAGTGTCACTTTGAGGAGACGAAGTTGGAAATGCGCTGTAGGGTGAGAAGGGCGCCGCGTGGCACCTTTGAGAGTGTCAAGTGCCTCTTCCTCGTATCCATACTTCATTACGTAAAGGAGCCATTTTTACCACTACTCAGAGCCTTGCAAGACTCACGCCTTACCCAGCAGTCGCAGCATCAGCAGCCTCCTCTGAGCGAAAAAATACGAACTTGGGCGCGGATGGAGGTGAAAGCAATGGACTCTGAGCAGTCGACACTGATTGACGTGGATGTGCACCATCTGCAGCGTTACATAAACGCCCTTACCCTTGAGTCAACCAGCAACAAATTTACTATTTGCCGTAGAACATTCCAAGAAAGCATTGGTAGAGACCAGGAAGCCCTTAACAAATACGACTGCCTCCTCTACATTGTGGAAGTTTCACAGCTTCGCCGTCATGCGGCCAAAATGAAGACAGAGTTGACGGCGATTTGCGAAATTCTTTCGCCCGATCAAATTTTCGTACTGTTCGTCGTGACAGACGACGCAGGCCCCGACGAGGATGTGGTGCAACTCTTCTCCTACTGCTTCCGGAAGCTGGGCGGAGTGGATGAGTGTCCGCTTTTGCGCTCACCAATAGAGTGGCGAATGTGGTACTCGCGAGAGATGTGCATTGATGGCCACGAGGAGTTGTTCAAATGGATTTGCCGAGAAATGATTAAACGGAGGAGCGAGAGGCTACGCTGTGAACGTCGGAGTACTGAGCAGTCCCATTAATTGTGCATCAGTTGTTTTTGGAATAATTTTTTGAAACCGTAGACTTTCGCCTTATCCGGACGGTTTGGGGTCGCCGTGGCTCATTGCGAAGCGGTCGAAGCTCATTCAGAGTGTGTGGGTGTCCAAGTAAATTTAGATGCTCGGATCTTGGTATAGTGTGCCACTGAGAGTCAATTGTGCTAGGCTGTGTTCGAAATCAGGAAGGGATCTAGGCTGAGGCTGTTCCTCCAAGGAGACAAGACTGACGGAAGTCTTGGTATTTGGAGCGAAGGAAATGTGAGACGAGGCCAAACGGGCGATAAGAGTGGTCTGTCCGAGCGCCTCCTCTTGTGCTGTGATATAGTAGAGGAGAGCAAAGGAGCTGCCAATCCTCCGTCTTTGCGGTCTGCACGCGAGAAGAGAGTCCACGTGTCCATGGGCAAACGAAGCCGGAATCCGATGGCCTTCAGGAGCGCCAGAGTGGTCCTCTCATCCCACCCCTAGCACTAGAGAGTGGTGCACAAGTGGGAGGAAGGAAGTCTTCAGGAGAATCATACTCTGCTCTTGCTATAAAGGAAATTTTTAAAATGTTGGAGCCTTACGGTGTTGGCCTTGGCGACGTGAACACCATACCATGGACGAGAGTGAAGGAAACGCCAAGAAGACAAACTGCCTGTCCTGGGCTGCACAGCGAGCTACGGAAATTTCAAAAATTCCATGAAGATGAGGATGCACGAGACTGGCTTACAATGAATGCTTGTATGTAAATTTCGAGACCGGAGTGAATTCAGAGGGAAAAATTCCACTGCTCATTTTCACGAAATTAGCGTTCAAGTAAGCACTTTTCGCGAATGAGAATTGAACAGCGCCTCAGCCGCACCATTTAAAGCGAAGGTCTCTCGCACTTCTTCCACGCGGCAACCTCCTCTGATGCATGCATATTCGCGGAGCCTCGACATGGAATCCAAGGCAAGTCGATTCATCCCATATTTCCTCGCTTGATGGATGGCAATTGAGCCCCTTTAGATTAGACGTCTGCCTACCTTGTGGTATCCATGACAGGCGACTGGATGTACCGCGGATTTCTCAAACCTCCTCACAGGGTGCATTAAGCTAATCTACAAGTATCGCATCCCAGACGAGACGCTAAAGGCCTGGGTGGCAATCCCAAGGTGGGGAGTGGCGCTCTACTCGCGGGCTCCACACGCCTACATCACCACTTGACGTTGGATCGGTAGGCAGGCGCTCGTGTACCCGTGCCCGAATGCAGAGCTCTCAGTTTCGGACCGCTTCCGTCGAGCCATTTGATATCACTTTGAAGAGGACAAGTTGGAAACGCGTACTTGAACGGTCACAGCGCCTACTGGCACTGACGAGACTGTCAGGTGCCTTCAGCTTATATCCGTCAGTGACTTCATTAATTGGAGAACTCGAGCGCTGCTTAAATTCGTCGAACGTGGACACTTCCATAAGCCGACTTCTCTGAGGGAGCAAGTATGGGCACGAAGGCGGATGGAGGTGAAGGCGACGAAGTTTGGGCAGTCAACGCTGGTTACGGTGGATATGCAGCATTTCAGACGTCACGGAAAAATTTGCAGCCTTGATTTAGTCGACCTACGGTTTAGTCGAACGTTCCACGAGAGAATTCGCAGAAATAAGGAAGTTCTCAAACTCTTCGGCTGCATATTTCACATTGTAGAGGCTTCAAAGCTTCGAAATCACACAACTCAAATAAAGGATGATTTGGGGGCGGTGTGCGGAACAACTTTGGCCGAACAAACCTTTGCCATGTTCGTCGTAACAGAAAATGCAAGCCCAGACGAAGATGTGGGCAACTCTTAGCCTTCTGCTTTCGGAAACTTGGTGGAGTGGATGACTGCCCTCTGTTGCGTCTGCCAATGAAGTGGCGAATGTGGTATGCGCCAGAGTTGATTCTGGGTGACTACGATGAGCCGTTTAAGTAGATTTGCCGAGAAGTCATTCAGCGGCGTTGAACATCGCCACTAGAATAATACTTTACAACTCGAGACTTTCGATTATCCAGGCGCTTGTGGTGCCGGTGGTTCATTGCGAAGCGGTCGAGGCGGACTTTGCTCCGCCATGGGCAACGGTGTGTGCGCGGGTCGGAATCCCGTAAGAGGCTTTGACCGAGTGGTGGTGGGGTGGAAGGCGCCAAGTTCCCACTGCCTCTCTGCTCAGAACAGGATGGGGGCTTAGGGTGCACACAACAGTGCAGACCCTTCTCCTAAGCCACGCTTCTCTTGGAAGGCAACTAACTGACAAAGACCCCAGTAGGCAGGACGTAATCTAAACCCTGTAGCGGCAGAAACATGAAAATAGCCCAGAGGGAGAAGGAGGCTACGTTTAGAAAACTGAGAATGCCCTCGAGCGGAGGTAATGGAATCCGAGAAGGCCGTGGATAAAGGCAAATTAGTTTTTGCTTAGGAACCATTCGTAGTCTTCCATAAGGACCTTTTGACCATGGGGAAATTGTGCGGGGAAAATTCCTGTGGTACAGCAAATGCAGTGTCAACACCCTCCTCCAACTGTGCGTCAAAGATTCCGTAGTGCCGCCTCTACTGCATCTTACAAAAGTCCCAATCTTCAGTCTAAGAGCGCTACATACACACGGAGTAAGCGGCTCACTTTCTCTCAGAGCTGGTGACGGCGAGAGCGCGGCGGAGAGCAGACAGGTCTTTCGTAACAGGCTGACCTCTCGACTTAGGCGCTTACACAGCTCATGTCGGATCGCAGGAAGAAGGGGATCGTCTATACTCAAACTCTCAAAATGCAGTTTGTCGAGCCAACATGGAACATTTTTACCATCAGTGCGCACATCCTCTTTCGTCCAGTTCACGGTTCTAGAAACTGGTTAGACTTCGCTCTGGTCCGAGTTTAACTTGAGTCAGAAAGGTGGGTATAAGTCTCGTTTTGATGTCTTTTGTGTTCGAAGTAAAATGCTACAGAACAATTCAGATAGAAGCACGGGAAAGCTTTCATGACGTGATGTAACCAGATGTCTGGCAGTGAGGAGAATCCACTGTGGGCGTAAAGATGGACGAGGTCAAAGAGTGACTGAACGGAGAAGAAGGCTACGCTGCTGGCCAGAAGTCAAGAAGGCGGAGACCAGACAATTGGACATGCGCGAAAGAATGAACCCATGCTGAAGTTCATCGAAATCTTGCGGAGGCGTTTAGCATCAAGTTCTCAGGTATGTCTACTTACACAGCATTCCTTTGTCTTCCCTGCTTTGACGAGACACTCCAACTCCAAAGTGGAGGAGACGGACAGAGATTCAGTTGAGCCGCGCCAGAATGACCAGATTAACCTCACCGCCTGCGTCTCCTCCATGAGGCCCTCCTGTCTCCACACCTCCCCTGGCTGCCACGAATTGCAGAAGGAGGCAATCCGCACTAATGTACTTGAATGACCATTCCACAGACTGCCATCATATGCACATTATTAGCTGCGGGTTGGCTCCTCAAGTCCCACTCATCGCCTATGTCCACGGATCTGGTGTTGGTTCCATCGGCGAGAGGATAGAAGCAATTGTAAGGGAGGAATCAGCGCCAGTGCCCTACAGGAGGCTACTCCATATTCCCTTCCTTCCCCCAACGCCCCGTCCGTAGACGGCTTAACAATCGCAGACGGAGGCACACCTTGTCGCCTCATGTCGTGTCTACCGCCCTGGTCACTTAATCGAGGCACAACGCGTCTCGTTGTGGCAATCGGTTGTTGGCAGAAGGAGGTATTTTGGTGACCACGAAAAAAACAAAGTCTCCAACGGAGCTACGTGTCGTGTGGACTGCATTAAGAGCTTCCCCGCCCATTGCAACCTCACTCAAGTCTCGTGCAACAGCCGCGACAAATGCCAGTGGTCTACGCCACACAATGCCAAAGTCGGCTGACGAAATCCGCGCCTCCACTGGGAATGCATTGCGAAAGAGTCTCTGTCGACTCGCAATGTGCCCTTGGCACCGCAGGTCGTCTGGGTAGGTGGGCGGTCTCCAGTAGCATAAATAATTATTGCCTTGGCAACCAATGAGGTTGCCTCAATGCCTGTTGTTGAATGTGCATCACGTCTCGGCAAATCCATGCAGACTCCTCATTGCCACTTCATGGGTAGACGCGACAACGAGAGTCATCCACTCCAACAAGTTTCCTCAAACTCCGATTTAGATGAGATGTACGTTTCCCAGACTCTCATACTTCTTCCCCATCTGTCGTTAGCGGTCATTCGATTAGCTTCAACATTACCAACATTTAATCTGTTTGTGACGGCACAATTGTTAAATTTACGTTCTCACAATACAGTCCACAACTTGCGACTCCTAAGAAGAATTTGCTTTTCACACAATGACATATTAGACGCGGCAAATGTAGGGCACCTTCTCATTCGGAGACCGCCGCACCGATTTTGCCAGATTGAATGCCCTCGCAACTGATGCAAGTCTACTGCAATAATGCCAGCAGCCTAAACTTAGATCACACAAGTTTGAATTAGTCCCCTAAAAAGATCTTTTCATCCTGCCAGTTCTGACGTTGACAGGTGGTTCATGCGAGCTGGGATACTCCTGGACGGGATTCTTAGCCTTGCGTTATTCCCTCAATTCGATGAGACGACATTAGGCATAATGAGTGGATGGTGACCACCTCCACAGTGCATCGGACCTTTAAGCCGACATTATCACGGAACGGGGTAGGCACTCTTGAATGGTAGTAAGAGGCAGGAAGTGCAGCGCTGAGAGTTAACGCTTTTCGGCATCCAAATGGGAATGGGCGGTAACGATGAGTGTGGACTAGGATATGCAGCGAGGCAAACGGCCAGCCCTCAGTCATCGCAATCCCATAAAATCTTCACCACCCTCTTTTTCTGCATCGGAGGTGGAACCGATGGCAGAGGCGGAAGATGGAGCGACTCCGGTGCCGATCATCGTATCGTCAGAAATGTTGACTGACTTCTGCTCTTTCTCGTGTTCCCTTCAGCCTCAATGGCTTCTCGTGTCCATTCTCAGAGGAAAATGGTCGCGCGCCTGAACTGAGAGCATATTGGCTGTCCTCTTGTAATTCAGACTAGTTCAGGACCATTTCTCAACCGATTGAAGAGATTGTTCCCCCATCCATTTGTTTTCAAGTTGACAGCTAACAATGCACTTCCAGTTAAATCTACAGCTCCCCTGATGAGGACGTGTTTTGCGTATGGCTGCAGCTGCCACCACTTTGGCGGGGTAAATCGCTTGTAGCCATGTGAGGTGACCCTGAAACTACACAGAGAAAATGGCTCAAAGAAGTGCTTGCCTAATTTGAACATCATCAAAGTTGGAAAAGGCAATGGGAAGCAAAATTATCGCCAATTAGAATGTTGGACATGGCCACGGGGCTGCCTCAAGCGGGACGGATGTCAGCTCATTCGCTGACCGAGCGGGCGTCGCGCAAACCGTCTAAAAGCCTGCCCATAGCCTGTGGCCTTCATCACTGGCTTCGGCCTTCGAAAGGAGACGTAGGTCGGTTTACTACTGGCTGTGATACCCGTTATAAGCCTTTCTTTACTTTGTGGCTTAAAGCCTCGTTCTCTCTCGTCCCCACCCTCTTCAGATAACATTTTAATCAGAAAAATGGCAGAATTTTCTAAATCCTCACTTCCCCTACGCTAAGAAATGGTACTGTAGGATCCCCTCTCCATTGCTTTGAGAGGAAGTAAGCACCCTTTTACCTTCCGACTCCTGCCGCATGCAAACGCGATGCCTCTTCCGAAGCACACGAAGAGCAACCACTTGCAAAATGACAGTGAAACCTCTTCTGAGGGCATTTGCGGGAGATCGAGAGCAGGCCAACTGGCCAACGGGACCCACCACTTTTACCACTTCGGCATTTTCTCCACTAGAGCAGATTAATGCGGGATAATGAATTTGTGGCTCAATGCATCAGGAGCAGCATAAGCAGGACGTGCCGTCGTTGGCCTCAGTTGGAGAAATTCATTAGTCTTCTTTCAGCAGTTATGAGAATGGAAAATGCAAACTGTAGCCTGCACATTGGTTGCACTTCGTCACATCCTCCCTGGCGTGCTGGAATTTGGGCTGAGCACCGCCAGAGTCTGCTGACGGTGGTGGATGTGAGGTTGCCCCGCGCCTTCTCCGCTCCTACGAATGGCTACTTCAGATGAAATTTAATCTGTTGCCTAGAGAGCATTCGCAGGGTTCCGTGTGTTGTCTCATTCTCCCTCCCGACTATTTCCATGTTTTTTTGCAAACACCACCTTTCAAATGTTTGAATGAGCTACCGCGGGCAATCTCAATAACCTTTCTGTTTGGGAGAGTAAGAGAAAGGTGAAAGAAAAGAAACTCGGTGTCGATGGGCGGCTCACAGGATGGCTTTCAGTCCACAAATAAATGAGAAGAAATCTGGGATCAGTGGGGATCTGCCGCAGCCCACCAGTTAAAGGCTCTTTCGACATTCGTAGCCACAGGCAGTCGTGTTGCTCATATCTTGCTGGCGTCAGTGGCACACGATGCCACGGTCGGCTGGAGCTCCTCCTTCGAGTAACTTCCCGTCTCCATGCAATGAATGATTAAAACGCAAGCCAGCTAAATGAACAGAATGTCTATATTTGCACAAATAACTTATTCCAATGGAAAGAGATACACAATTACTGGAGTCGAGCAACGCCTCGGCGTTGACTGCGAACCCTCTCGATCCTCCTCGAAATTACGTCTCGGCAAAGCCATGCAAACAACTCGGCGTTGCGGCGATCTTCCGTCGGCACTTCTGTGGAGTACCACATTCGGCACTTCATTGGCAGCCGCAACAGCGGACAGTCGCGCACCCCACCGAGTTTCTTGAAGCAGTGGGAGAAGATTTCCACCACTGGTTTCGCGGACTCTTGGTAGTCCTTCACCACGACCAAGGCGAAGGTTTGCTCGGGCAAAAGAACTCCACACAAAGCTGTCAACTCTGCCTTCATTTTACTTGCGTGATGTCTGAACCGTGAAAGTTCCACGACGTAGGCGATGCAATCGTATTTATTAAGGTTTTGCCTATCTCTCCTAACATAATTTTGGTAGGTTCTATTGCAGAAATTGACATTGTCGCAGGAGAAATCCAAGCTGAGGGCCTTTGTGTAACGGTTGAGACGAAGCACATCGGCTATCAATGATACTTCCAATTCGGAGTCCATCACTTTCACCTTCAAAGACCTAAAAGTCTGTGCCTCAGGCACCCAGAGAGTGGGCTCCCGGCGGAATTGCGCGTCCACAATAATACGACAGTTATCTCGAAATGACCTCTTTGTGTAGTCGAGGATGGATATGAGGGTGAGGCTGGAGACCCACTGACAGGCACCCCGAAGCGATCTGGCCACTCGACCGCGCATTTCCAACTTCGCCTCTTCAAAGTGGGATTTAATGGCTCCACGCAAACGCTGCGAAATCGAGAAATCTGACTCCGAGCACAGGTGTACGAGCTCCGACATGCCTACCCACCGCCAAGTGGAGATGTAGTTGTGCGGCGACCGTGAGTAGAGCACCACCTCCCAGCTCGGAATTGCCGTGCAGACGTTTAGCGTGTCTTCCAGGCTGAGGTACTTGCAGATCAGCCTAATGCAATCTGTGGTGAGGTTGGAGGCATTGGTCGTGAATCGGGTCGCCTAAAAAAGAGATTGCAGAGTAGGGAGTCGCCAAACCTAGACGAACGAACTGGTCGTCAGGCAGAGGAATGTGGAGTGAATCGACTTGCCATTGATCCCAAGTCGCTTCCAGTCGAGGTGTCACGGAAATGCACTCACAGCAGAGGAGGTTTCTGCACAGATGAAACGCCGGAGGCCTGTGATTTAAATAACGAGGGTGAAACACTATTCCCCTCCCCGTCGTGACAAGTGCTTGCTTGAACACTAATTTCGTGAAATTCAACCGATTGAATAGGTCGCCTGACTTCAGTTCCACCCCGAAATCTACACTGGAGACTTATTCATGTCGGCTTCAAGACAAGTCCGTCCAGTCTACCTTTTTAGAGCTTCGCATAATTCCCTCGAGGATATGGTGTGCGGGTCGTCAAATCCAACGACATAGGGAGAACAGTCTTAGTTCCGGTGCCGTAGTCTACGACGAGCCACTTTTAATGGAAGACACCGGTCGTACTCAACTGCCACGCCCAGCATTGTGGGCGGATGCGATGTCAGAAGGCAACGTGCTGCAGTTCTGTGTTCTGGTGGGAAACTGTCCAGAATGCAACCAAAAGGTGGAATGTGTGACGCTGCTGGCGATGACTTTCCTCGAGCGCTCTGCGACCACGCGTATCCCCAACTTCATTATAGACAAAACCCGGTGTATTTCCGCGGTTAAAAGGTAACCTTGTTCACTTCTTCCAGGTGAACAAAAGGTCTCTTTCGTGAGAGAAAAGCAGGCGATGGGGATAAGGCTTCACATGTACAGCATTTCACGAATGTCCCACTTCGCTGTGGGGAATAAGGCGACGAGGGGGTTTGGAGACAGTGTTAGTAAAATAGCCTCGAGGCTTGGTCTCGTTTTGGATTTTGGTGAGACAGGGGAAGAGGGCAGAAACTCCTGTAACCTCGCCGTTAAACTGGTTTGGCAGCAACATGTCCTTTCTTTCCATTTGTCTACTCTCAACAGACGTTTGCTTTCCATCTTCTCCACGGCAGCCGTTTTTGTTTGTTAAGAGTCTGTCTATGTATAAATGCTTTCCTCTCATTCAACAAACTCTCTTTCAACACTGGTCCTACATCCCTACGTCCGACACGTTGCCAGAAGAATTAAGAGGAAAGAAGACACCGGACGGTTTATCGAAAGCGCCAATGCAGCAATTGGGCTGGACGGTTGTGAAATCATGGCGAGACAATGTGGAAACAGTTCTCAACATTGACTGTGCCGGTTAGAGACGGTGGCAAGCATTTCAGACAGTCTGCAGTAAGAGATGTCGAGCCAGGTACAGATCCGTGTGCATACTAGTGTATCTACCTCACTTGGCCACCCACTCTCAGCATTCCGCAACACTTACGGAAAACCGTGCTGGGGAGGAAGAGGAAGCCTGGACGGCGATGCAAGCGAGGGAAACGTAGGCTTGCGGAGGAGAGAAGATGGCGACCCGTGGTGTCGAACGTATCTGTCTAGCTGTCAGTCCTGCTTAGGAAGGCTAAAGCGAAGGCGTGACTTAAACTCTGACGATCATTCGACTCCCTGACTGTCCTATAGGGCAATGCCGCAGGGTCAAGTTCACCACACCTCGACAAAGATCCGTGGCATTTTGATTGGTTTGCCTACAAAATGTGCCTTTTTGAGTCAACTAACTGAAATCTCATCTAAAATAAGTTTCCCGTTCAGTGCTAAAGCCTTTCATTTCTCTCCACTTACTCTCGCCGTTGTGCAGCAGAGAAAGAGAAGAGTTGACTGAGTTATAAGCTCGGCTCTAGACAGGAGGCCTTTCGGAGTGACTTCTCATGTCCACGAATAGGTGGATTGCCGCACTCGAGATCACATGCCCTCAAGACTGACGACGTATGAAAGAGCACATCTATCCAAAGTAATGTGACTAATGTGGCAAAAGGGAACTGCCAAATATCATGCCAGGGGCACGACCGGTTGAGATTTAGGAGTGTCGCCACGTTAACGGACTCTATGCAGAACAAAACGACGAAACGCCAGAGGCAGTAGAATAGGACGATGGTTTGTGGCTTTCTAATCGAAATCCTCCAGTCGGGCAGACGCATTCAAGAAAGCCAAAACAGCTGCACGGCTGAATCGACTACTCACTTGCCAGTTCTCAATGCGAGTCTGTGCAGACTGCTTAGATGGAGTGGAATTCAACAGATGGCAGTTCATCCGACGCTGTTGCGGCCAATAGGAAGGCTGCCTCGATTGACCACTGGTCTGACCGCGGCGACAGACCTGACCTCAACTCGCCCAACCACTCTAACCGGAGGAGGAGGAGGTGTAAGAGCAGGTGTGGGAGTAGGAGGAGCAGGAGGAGGGGACCCCAACTGGAGGGTTGCCTTCCGTGCCTGCATCGTGGAGCGAAGGCGAAGTGCTGGCTGGAATGGAATGAGGTACCACACTGGCTACATTGGAGGAAGACTACCACCCCCAACGGAATACAACTTGCAACAGGTCAAAGCGTTAACTCTTGCTGCCATCTCCTTGCGTGGGATTCGCCGGCGGCGAGAGGAAGCACTGAATAGCGCAGGGCACCACTAGACGCACTCGAGAGCACAATTCCAACTTGGTCTCTTCAAAGTGGCATTCCATGTTTCGACGCAAAAGGTCTGGATTCGAGGGTTCTGACGTCGCACACTGGCCCCGATATCCTGCGATGCAGGAGTGTGAAGAGCGCGAGTAGAGCACCACTTCCTACCTCCCTATTGCCGCGCAGGCGTCCAACATCCCATCCAAGCTGAGGACCTTGCAGCTCAGCTTAATGCCTATGACTGATGGAAGTAGACGACGAGGACGGGGCTGTGGTGGATGGAGCACTTCACGAATGTCCCGCGGGCGGTATGGCCAGCAACTGCGGCGCCTTGTTCACACGGCGAAGGAGAACACTACACTCGGTCGGTTTTGGCTAGCCGCGAAGTTGGCAGGTTGCAGTAGCGTCCCCACCAACTCAAGCTTCTAAATCCACGAAAGTGGCTTTGCCCTATAGCCTGATTGTTTATCATCAAGCCCATGCAATGTCACAATTCACCTTTCACCTGACGTGTCTCCCATCGCCGAATGAGGGTTAAAGCCGCAGACGAGATCCGCACCTGACCTAATCTCTCCAGCTTAATTTACTCTGCGTGTGCTGATTTTTCAAGGTTACATACTCCACTGGCAGAGGCGCTGAGACAAGCTGTCTTTCACTCACAACAGCTGGGACGACTTCTACATCTGTGGGTTCTTCGTACCCGTCCGCGCACCATGATTCATTGCCTTGGCGGTGAGCCATTTCCTCTTCCCCCTCTCAGCACTACCACTGACGTTCGTTCAGGGGGATCCTAATTGGCAAGTCCTTCTCTCAAACCAGCTTTGTTATGCCAGTAGGCCATTTTGTCTGCTTAAAAGCTTTTACTGTCCTTCCATACGAGGATGAATTTGATGAGTCGGGTGGGTTGGGGTCCTCAGTCAGAAGATTTTTCGAAACAAAGTGGACTCGTGTCTGTCAATCATTTACTGCCTTCAATGTGGATGGCGTGAATTCTACCATTCCTCTATTCACCCGTCATTTTGTGGGTGACATTGAGGCGTTTGCTGCTTCCACGTTTCTCTCACAGCTTGGTAATCTCCACTTTGACTGAATTGGATGAAAAGGATGGCTAGGGGACGGAAGGTGGGCTCAGCGGGCATCTAAAATGGCGGACGACTATGGCTCTCGCCTAAAGAGAGCGGAGAATAGTGTAAAGAAATATGGAAAAGATTCTACAATTCGCCTTCCTTGCATCGAGCTAAAGGGGCCAGGGAAGAATGAGAATGAGTCTTTCTACCACAAATTAAATTTAGGCTTGTAGCAGGTACCACAGTCAGTAATAAACCAACCTACGTCTTCTCTCAAAGACCTAAGCCAGTAATGAAGACAACAGTCTGTCGACAGCCTCCCAGGCGTTCTGCGCGACGCTCGGTCCGTCGGCGAGTGGGCTGCCAGCTGCCCTGCTTGAGGCAGCCTCGAGACCATGTCCAACATTCAAACTTGTTGTGCTTTTGTCTCACCTCCACGGTCTCCAACTTCGACGATGCTCATAGAAGCAGAGAAATCATCGAGTTATTTCATTTGTATGGTTTTAAAGTCAAAATGCCGGGTTACTGGCGTTGACTTACCTGCCGCTCGCAACTTCCTCTTTGATGACACCAAAACTTTCCCAAGTACTGACACTGAGAATTAACGAGTGTGCGGACGAAGGCTCGCTATGTGGTAAAAACACATGGAATTTCCCTTAGTAAGCGCCGCGAGTTTGTCCGATTGTATAGAAGCGGGAGGGGGACGCTTCTTTCAAAGTCGCGATGACGTGCGCAATCGAGGACGCTTTGACATAAGCCGGAAGCCACAACCTGTCGCGTACATCATCATCATCATCATCATCATCACCTTCTTCGAGCAGGAGTCCTTGGTCCCCCTCCACCAGGCGATCAACGAGGAGTCGAAGCACCTGAAAGCCCGCCATCCACAATTCGAGGCTGCGCACAGTCCTCCTCACCACCCTTTCCAGACGGTTCTGCGTGCCACATGGATAAGACCGATGTCGTCGCGTAACCGCGTCTAGACGTAGGATGCAGTAATCGGCGCTCGGACAATTCGCCTTATTGGTTTGGGCTCGGCGACAAGAACACCATATTTTCGACGATGGTGTGGGAAACTTCAAGAATGCCAACTGTATGGACTGGGCTGCAGACAGAAATGCGGACACCTGGGCAAGACCAAGAAGAGGACGAGGATGCAAGAGGTCAAAGTGCACGTCAACTTGCCAAATATATGCATCGAGTTGGAGCTGAAGTCAGGCAATAATTGCAAACGACTGACTTCAACAATATCAGCGATCGAGCAATCACTTGTCGGCACTTGGAGTACAACAGTGCTCCGGCCTCTCGCACTTCATCCGTACAGAAACCTTCGCCAGGCGGTGTATTTTCGCGATACTGCGACTCGAAGCTTCATGGTATCGTTGGCAAGTCGATTCACACCACATTCCCCGGTTGGTTACCAGCTAGTTCGTCTAGGCTACACGACTCCCTACTCTGTTGTCTCTTTCATAGGGGACCGGATGCACGACCGATGTTTCCAACCTCCCTACGGAATGCATCAAGCTAATCTGCAAGCACCTCAGCTTGGAAGAGACGCTGGACGCCTGCGTGGCCATACCGAGTTGGGAAGTGGTTCTCCATTGGCGGTCTCCGCACTCATACCTCAGTACTTGGCGTTGGAGAGGTAGGCAGGAGCCCATGTACTCGTGTTCGATTTCGAAGCATTTGCGTCCCGCTATTAAATGCCACTTTGAGAGGACAAAGTTGGAAATGCGCTGTCGCCTGGGCGGAGCGCCTAGTGGCACTTTCGAGATTGTCACACGCCTCTTCCTCGCATTCACTTTTGACTGCACGGAAAGGTCCTTTGGAGATATGTAATGTCTTGGGAAACGCGAACTTCCTCGAGTACCCGTCTCCCTCGGTGAATCATTTATGCACTTGGGGTTGGGTGGAGGTGAAAACCATGGACTCCGATGCGTCGGCAGGCTTGGTAGTGGATGTGTTGCATCTCTGTCCTGACATAAGAGGCCTCAGCTTTGACCCTACCTGCAAGAAAGGCAAGTAATCTCTGCGGTGGAACCCATCGAGAAAGCATTAGATAGATAAGGAAGTCTTTAAAGCCTACGGCTGCGTCCTTCGCAGTTTTGGCATGACGTGACTGATAACGCAGATCCTGGCGCGAATGTCATGGACTGAAGTGGGTATTTCTCGAGGACTCAAATGGCACACAGGCCTCGTTCATTTGTCAGTCGGAACTTTTCTCACGGAGCCGACTCGAGATTGTTCTTTGACGTGGCGCACTTTCTGCGCGGCAGCATTAAAGGCAGCAAAACACACGAACTAGCAGCGTCACCTATTGAATGACGGCCTTCTTGATCGGTGAATTGTACCCCTCTGCTCCTCTGCTTCTCTGCTCCACTTCAACTCTTCATCTTAATCAACTGGTGGTGCTTAGTCTGTTGGTTACGGAAGTACAGAGCTCAGCCTCTTGATGGAGCTCTGGTTGTGCCTCACATGAACAGAGTAGATCCAACTCCTTTTCTTTCACTCTCTTCACTCATTTACTCAGCTTTATGAGGGCGAAAGTATGAAATGGCAGCGTTAGTGCCAATCTGCTTGTGTTTTTACTCAAAGTAGCAGGTGTGTTAAGCTCGACCGGATCTTTTTGCTCCCAAAACCCACTTTAGGCTGCTATTTCATCCAAGGTGTATTAGTACGAACGCCTTCACCTCCAAGTGGGTTGCTGGGAAGTCATTACTGATACCCGCCTTAATAGACGCTTTGTATGATGAAAGGTGAAAGAACTGAGGTAATAGCTTCTTTGGTGTTTAAGTTTGAGTAAGCCGTTGGTTGGCGAGAGGGGAGGATGGACGAATGAACACGGAATAGCTGAATTGGCGTCCATGCTGCCCATGGTGCAGCTGAGGGGGCTGTCTCTCATTTTCACGTTTAAGGAGAGCATAGGGGAACCCACGATAGCCTGCATGGAGTTTTTTCCCATTATTACAGGTTTCAAGGGCAATAATCAACTTCGGGTGAAATACAAGTTTCCATCTTTCTCGTGAATCTTCCAATCTCATTCGATGAGCGCGTGGCGAGTCACCTGCGTATAGAGGCGGAACCGTCGAGTCGTCTAAACGATCAACGCCTTGTTTTCCTCGATTTCAACCGATCGCAGTCCTCCCCTCCTCCCACCAAGCAACCACTTTCCATGTAACGGGTAACTTCAGTCACCTAGGCATGACATGACGTCTCACATTGGAGCCTCCCTTGCTCCGACTCTCCCTCCACTTTCCTCATCGCTCATCGGGTCGAGTGTGCGCGCCAGGATGGTGCAGTGAAGGCCTCGCTGGAGCAGCCGCCTCTGATGCGCACAAAGGGGAGGGGATCCCCTAACACGTCCAGCTCTTTGCCATACTCACCTGCGACGCAAGCCTACATGAGCTGTGGAATCGTTCCATGTGTTCCAATTGCAATTCAGGGTCTGCGTCTTCACTCTTTCCTTTGTAAAGTTGCCTCGTTCCACGTCAATTTCCACAGCTCTGATATCCGACCACCTTAACCCCATCCCAACTCCTCGCCCCTGGTTGCACGTAATCCTCATCGAAAATTCGCATTGTCTGACCTGGTCTGATCCACTTTCTTCTCCTTTGCTCTTATCTATGACACATGGCCCGCTTTCGGCAGGTCCAGCCTTGTCTCGTGCCCATCTCTCTACGAGCAAGCCAGGACGGCTTTATCCTGCATTCTTCCCTTCCTTTTTCAAACTTCTCTTCATTCACCTTCATTCTTCGTCCAAACTCGCCACTCCCGACTTCAGCCACTCGCTCATGGCTGAACATCTTGTTCACCTGCCTCAAACGGACAATTCTCTGAATAGCAAAGCTCATCTCCTCGTCTTGAAACTATGGCCACAAAGGTACTGTCAAGTCTCTAGTTCATGCGGCAACTAAGAGGCCATTACATAAAATCCGAAAAGTAGACGCTTCTCAAGATAACACCTGCATAGGCAGGAATCGCAAATAAATATTGCTGAAGAGACATTCGACAAAAGACTTCCCGACCGGTGAGCTGCCATCACAGTGGACGAGGTGAGTGTTGCGATGGAGACGTAGACGGGCGTGGTGCTCGTCTCCACCACTCTATCAGTATCGAAATCAGGTATGGTAGAGAAACCGGTCCCCTCGATCGTCGAGGAGGGTGAAGGGACGACTGGGCTGATGTTCTTACACGCAGCTGCACCGCCCGCATGCCCTGAACCGTCTGGCATACGCTCCTCTTGGTTGACTTTGGAACTTTGTAGGCAAAAGTAGGACAAAATCATATCCTACGAATTTTAGCATCAGGATTCACTATCGGAATTTTCCTGTCACACCTTTGTAGAGACGCCTTCATTCGTTTTTTGTGGCTATCAAGATATAAACCGAGTGATCAAAATTTATCGTACAACCCTGGGTCACCTAGGTTAATGAACACCCTCTACCATGTGCAGAATAATGGAGGATGCTTTTAGAAGCCGAATTGAAGTGAAGCCCTCAATAGCGAGGGGGTCACGCTATGCCAATGGAAATTAATGGCGAACAAAAGGAGAATTCCACAGACAGAGTGATTTGGTGTCACCGCATGGTCGGACATGAACAATCACACTTAAAGTCAACCGACCTCGAGGAAGTGGTTTTGGGAATTCGGGGAGGAATAAAGGTGGGGAGAGAGTGGTGTGAAAGTGGTGCTGGAAGGCACCTTTATGGAGGGAGAGAGGTGAATTATTAGTTTGTGGTAAGTGAAGGCCGATGTTAACTAGAGTGTTGGCTTCAGCAATGTAGTCCGTTGAAAGGGTCAAATGAGAAGAGGAAGAAGGGTTTCCTGCGCTCCGGGAGGACGAAGTGGAGACCAGTGGAGGGCAGGTGGTGTTTTGCGATTGCCAGTGGCATGGAATATGCCACGTGCAAACACGAAATCATCTCAGCAACGAAGATGAGTGACATTGAGCCAGTTAGGATGGGCATAACTTTAATAAATACTAACACGAGAAATAATTTGACAGGCTAATGTGTCCCGGCAGAGATGTCAAAGCAACTGGTGTCAAGTTTTTGTTGAAGAGCAGGTGGAAAGGGGTTTGCTGTCGTTACTTAGAAGAGCAATCCAAATCGGTGGAAGAAAATATGCTGATGGACGTGAAATTTATACTATGTGGCAGAATTAACACCGTCCTTAGATGTTGTTGTGCTCCAAATTCTTTAGCTATTCTGCGATTACTGTTGGAGCGGACCGTCGTATGGTCTGGCGGCAATTGGTGTTCATCTTGAAAACTTTTCATCTGAGATGTATTGCTGCTTCTTCTGATCCTCTTCCTCCACCTCAGGTGACCACTCAATCACCCCGACTTGCTACTCTGCATCGCCTGCCAGTTGGTTGTGGAAGAGAGAATGAGGCATCTGAAGCAAGTCTGTGGCCATTTTTCGTGCAGTCTCGGCGTCGTCTGCCACGGTGAAGGCGGTCACATGCGGCGCTGAGGACGAATGCACGTGCGAGTGCGCGAGGCATTTGACAACTGACGAGATGCAACAGGAAGCTCACTTTGTGACTTTTGACGGAGGAAGCTACTCAAAGTGGGAGAGGTCAACGCAGCCCTGGTAGAAGCCTTCTACACGCTTGCAACCTCATCTTTTTACTGAATATCCACAATGTTTATATGAAGGCGTGGGTGGGTGGGTGGGAGGTTTGCACAGGCGAGTTTAGACTCTGCGCCAAGTCCCAAATGACGTGGTAGACAGGAAGAGGATGTCGATCACCCAGTCGCAAACGCTTCCAACCTCATCCATTTGCAGAGGGAGTTGAGGTCTTCTCGGCCTGTGCTGTCTGGTCGGTTGTCAGGCAATCACAGTTCTCACTCTGATAAGTTGATAAGCTTGGACGCAAATGACCTCCTTCTGCAATTGTCGGATGCATGTTTTCGCAAGTGTCCTCTTCAAATCCTCCCGATTGCACTCAGCACCATTTCGCCAGATTGGGAAACGTTGAGGACTTGAAGGTCCTCTGCTATAAAATTGAGCGTCTGACTGACGCAGGAACTTCCTTAGTGGACGATGTCCTATGCACTGCCAGTGAGTGTTTACCCAATTGCTGATTGCTTGCCACCATCGTGGGATCGTTGCCTTCGAAGATGCTGAATCAAGAGCGCGCAGGAGCTCCCTTCACACGCACTGACGGATTGGACATTCCACCAGCTCCCGTAAGGGCTCGCAGTGTGGATATTTTAAACACTTGCATAATGACGGTGAAGCCAACATATGGAGATTTCGTGATGCAGTTCAGCGACGCTTGTCATAATACAACAAAGTAGGCATCAATCAGACTTCCCACAAAATTCCCTGACAAACTCGGACAATCTACTTGGACCGACCGTCGCACACGTTCACAGTGAGAAAGAGTCGTCCTCGCGGCCGATCTAATAGTTGCTGAATCAGAGCAACTGCCACCTTCGACGAATCATAACTTCTCTCGAGGCATTCTCGTCCATATCGTCCTTCGATTTTACGGATAATTCGATCACCTCTGAAGCCACGTCCAGCTCAAACCTCGCCTTTACGGCCAATTACGACGACGATAACGAGGACGATGAGGGGAAATTGCCGAGATAACGGAGGGAGACTTACGCGATGTAGTAGTATACCTTGAAGTACTTCTCCACAGAATCTTCGGAATGCAGTACTTGATGCTTCTACTTCTGCGTGAAAGAAAAGTTGCCTAGCAAGCTGATTTGAATCGCCTCTGTGTAGACGGCGCAAACCTTATCGACGACGCTCTGAAGGAAAGCATCATCACAAAATATGGTCTCAGAGCATGGAGACGGGCAGGTGGGACGACGCATTAGCCGAGGAGATATGGTTTCATGTCCCAACACACCCCGCTTTCGGCACACACCCGCGATCCAGCAGCCGGCTTGGCCATGCCACGAATTCCTCGCCTTTGCCCCCTCCTGCTTCACATTCTCCCCTTCCTCCCACTCTCGCCACACATTTTCCTCCTTTCGCTCTCCACGCTTGCCATTTGTAGCACCGAGCAATACGTACTTTCGCATTATCAGAAGAAATGATTTTGCATAGCGTGAATGGGTGCGTAAAGCCTTGAAATGAGGTGGTTGCATGGTGGAAATGATGAGGGAGGAAAATAATTCCGTGAAAATGGTGGGAAAAGTGCTCGCCCTACGAAATGAACAGGTAGGAAAGCAACTCACGCAGAATGAAGCCCGTGGAATGGTAAAACGGCGTTCATCTCAGTGGTCTAAAACTCACCTCGTCGTGTTCGACGCCTCCTATCACGGCTGATGTGGCATGGCAGCCTCACTGATTGGCACAGCTCGAGAGAACACGCTGTCACAGGGTTCAACTACAGTCATAGGAGCGTGTGTCCGTATGTTTGCTGTGCAAGCACTCACGCAGGCTCGCCGCATTATTGGTTCATGCTGGTGTTCCCTTTGTCCGCCAGTATGCGGTCTTTTTATGAAACAAACCACAGCAAAGTTACTTATGCGTCTGTTAAATTTCTCGGGCGGATACCGGTCTATTTTGGGCCGAAACAGCAGCTGCAAGCCTTTACGGCCATTGCTGTAACGCTCTGCGGTAAACGGGATGTTGTCACTTACTGAAATGTAGTCAGTAGACACGTTGTCGTGACTTAAATCCTTGAAGGAGCAACGGGTTCAGCGGAGATTTGTAGGATGAGGGGAAATTCGGAGACACTCCAATTGCAGAAATTGCTCGCCGGTAAAGATGCAGACATTTCCGAATAATTTCTCACTCTCTCTTTCTCACTCTATCCACCTTGCTTCTCTCCTCTCCTCTCCTCTCCTCTCCTCTCAAAGCAGCGTGAACGCAAGTAACATAGGCGACTAGGAAACCGAGTAAGTCGAGAGCCAATTGAAGAGTACTTGACAGTAAGTAAATGGGAAGTGTGATGAAAATGAAACGACTGCTAGCTTCACTCAGATGAAAATCTTGGGAGAGTGGGCAATAAGAATAAGCGATGCGGGTCATTGTAAGGTCCCATTCAGTCATTCTCACAAGGAGTCTACCTCCGCATCTGTCCCCGCAATATGCCGTCACGCCGAGTGCCACACACGTTGTGGACTACGCAAAGAACCCGTCGTCTAACATGGCATCTCTAACCAGGATGCCAAAATTTGCCTGTCTTCACTTTTTGTCCGAAGTTAAATACTTGGCGAGCGGTTCTTAATTTTCGGTCTTGAGCAAACATCGGAGAAATTTCACCCACACCGAGGGCGACACAAGAATGACCACAAACCCTCTCAGCCGCTATCCAAATGGGAACAAATATGTTAGCTGTAGTCAAGACTTGGGAGAAAATAGACATGCATAGTGCTGTATTCTTTGTAAGTGCCAAACAATTGTATAAAGTATTTGTCATGTAACGAAGTGCACAAACGTTTAGAAAATAGGAATGTGGGGAATGAATTAAAGTGAAACGAATGACAGAAATTGGCAATCTGAATAGGAAAGAGGAAGGCAACACATGAGTCCATGAAGAAGCCAGACATGTAGCACGATAGAGAGCAACATTAGACTAGAGGAAAACCGATAAGAATAAATATGAGGCGAAACGAGGATATCATTTCAAGCATGTGAGAGACATCGCAATAGCGTCATTAAATATCCGATGGGTGTCTTACGTAAAAACTCTTTCAACAAGAAAATTACAATAAGACTGATCATCATATGACCACAAAGTGGGCTGACAATACCCCTATTTGATTACCCTTAGGATAAGGGACCCACTCAGAGACCGAATGACGGCGAAGACGCGGTCGTTTGGCTCGCTGATCATTCATATTTACTCACTGTGTTATAAGTAGAGTGTGAATGCGGGTGTGTCCTCGTATAAGCCCGAGTACAATTTGCCTGTTCAAAGAAGGGGTCAACAACTCCTTTTTGCTTTAAAGGAGATTAATAGGCAGCGGCCTATTAAATATTGGCGACTAGCAAGCTCTGATTGCCATGAAACAACTTCAATCCGCCAACCAAACTCTCTATCCGTCCGCCTATTGTAGAATCCGTGCATATAATCCAATGCGAAACGACCAAATCTCGCATCACCTTCGCAAGTAGCATCGTCAAAAGTTGGATTACCACGCCGCTCTTTCTTTCATGCATCTGCCTAAACGGCTGCATGGTGGCGCCATTTGCATCAACCTTCGCACTCGCGGCTGGAGCCAACTTTAGACGACCTACGTTTTCCCTTCAATAAATAACCTCAAGTGGAACTCTTTTTTTTGCTCGAAAACGGTATGACGTGACATCGCAACCAGCACGATGTCATGCTTGTCGGTATCGGCCTACCTGACCATCAGAAACGCGGCTTCGGCTGCGAAGATTCATGTTCTCTGCTCCTAATTCCCGCCTTCTTGTTAGACGTTAACCGATAGTCTTAAATTTCCCTTCCTCTCCCTCTTCCCACTCTTCGAAACACCACGCCACTCCATCCCTCGCTTCATGCATTCTCAAGTGCCAACTCATGGGCACAGACAAGGCTGTTTTTCGCACCCTCATTAAATCGTAAAAACTGCGAGCAGCAAAGCAAACCCGGCTGGTTGACTAGAAGAAGGTCGACGGGGACTCGTGGAACAGCTTAATGAGTCCATCGTCGGTGAATGTGGCTTATCTTCTGGCCACCATCCGCCTCTCTCTCATCCGCGCCCCACCAAGGTGACTCGCCTTCTTTCCACACTTCCCACACGACACGCACCATTCCCCACCTGTGTCTCGCCAATATTTTGGGCCGTACCTTCGCCTATTTGCTGTAAAATGGGGAAAGTCGGAAGTCGGGAGAGAGTGAGGCGGTTAATTAGCGAAAGAATGCCATCCCAGCAATTTTATCTTGAACTCAAATGTGATTATAAGGTGGAAGAATGTAATGACGTCACATTTCTCCTTCAATCATCCTTCCCATTACGGACTCATTTGTGGTGGCTTGTTGGGGCTTGTTGGGGCGCAGTGAGATGCAATATTTGTTTTGTCTCTGTTCCTTCGAATTGCTGAGCGCTTTTACTCCCGTCTTCGTCCGACAATCTTCTTCTTTAATTCCCTTTCCCCCCGAGTAAAAGTTTTTATCTACTAAAGGCCACTCCTTCTCTCTGCTGTTGCTCAGACCTCAGACCCAAAACGGGTTGGAAATCGAGGTTAAGCAAGAGAGGGGAGGGCGAATTTGCGGACTGCGTACATCTCTACCAAACTTTTGGTCTACGCACCACTGCAACAGTTGCCGCAGTTCTGCCAGGGCTATGAGAGATGGGCGAAAGGGGCACGGCTTCCTCGACTTGATGCCCACCCTTCCAACTCACCTTCCTTCCCTTCTTTTCATGAAGAAGAATCAACTTAGAGATAATTAGGAGTAGAGGTAGCGTATTACCAACATTTTGGAGGATATTTTTATCACCTTACCGTCTACACTTTCATGTGCGCCTCCACTGACACTTTCATTCATTTAACTGGGTCACAGTGTATCAGTTGAGGAAAACAGACACTGGAGTTTGGTTTTTTCCTCCACCTTGACCAATTTTCGAGTAGGCATTTCAGACAAACTCTTATGCAGCAAGTGTCCCAAAACTTGATGACAACCCTTGTAGTGGTCCTACACTGTTGAGGTAGCCTCATAGAAGACCAAGTCAAATATGCGTGAAAAGAGAAAAGCGGGGGGGGGGGGCGGGGAGCGGGAAGGAGCATGTTGGAAGTGAAAGATTTACAGACAGGCTATATTGTGATAAGTCATGAAACGAGGGTGTTCAGAGTGAGGAGGGCATGTTGCTGCCTTCGGTCGTGTGAGATTTAAGTAGTAATACCGTCTTCTTATCTGTAGTGCACACACCTTCGTCCTGAAGAATGAACAGAGAAGGCTCGAGTGCCTTATTACCACCCCCATCACTCACCTTTCACTTATCTCACATCAGTGGACTGCTCCTCATGCTGGTGTATGTGTGAGTGAAGTCTGGCCAACCGCGAGTCCTGGTGCAGGCAGCATTCTCGAAGACTTAACTGATGGATGCTGCCAGGTACTGTGACCGGTTAATGGAAGCAGAGCTGCTGAGTTCAAGATGCTTCCAGTGCCTCTCCGCACCCGCGAAGATTTGTCCCATGGTCTAGCATGGGGCCACCATCATCTGCATCCACACGCGAAGGCGACGCGCTCCGTAAGCTATTCTTTTCTCTACTTAATGAGGTTAGTCAACCACCCCGGGAGCTCGGGTCTATCTCTCCAGTCTTGTCTAAACCACGGGATGTAGCAGTTGGTCGATGCCGATGTGTTGGACGACGATAACGTCCGAGTCTCCCCAAGTGTACCATCGTCCGAGCAATTTTGCGTCGCTGGCCGAGGATGTCGTCATTCCCTTACATCCTCCTTGAAGCGACGACTGAAAGGAAGCCGGTGGCTACAAGTGCGCGTTGCCAAAATAATATTAAGCCACGCACACTCGCCCATTTCCTATCTTAATTTACGTTGAAGTGCGGTTAAGCGGAAGAAGAAATTCGAAAGGCGCCTAGAAGAAGACTGCACAGGAAATTTGACGTGGAAAAGTGCCGGTGGTGGAGAAGAAGGCGTTAGCAACAGGTGTGACAGACGTGGCCGAATCTCGCATTACAGGGGGAGAAAGCAGAGAGGATGAGGGCCTCATTTCTCTCAGGCAACATATGTCGTGTGCGATCAAGTCTTAGTCCGCCCGATCGCAGTTGAATGCCATCAACGTTCCTCTTCGTCGAGATCTTTGGACGCCACTTAAATGTGACATCAAATCCACCCGACGTTTGAATAACAGGTCCGTGAGGAAAAAAGGTGTGAGTCTAAGGCGCTACTTCTCTTCATCTCGCCTCCAGGAAGATCTGAGTTCCCTTATGGTTTGTGTTTCCGTCTGACTCCTATGCTGCGCGCAGTAGTTCCACTTACCCAAGTTCTGCTCGGTCAGATGAAACGGTTCAACTGTGATGAAGACCAACACTAGTTCGCTTGGTTACTCCTCGGGGCGGTGATTGTCCCTATTGGGGAGAGATTCAGGCAGTGGAGAAAGATGCTGGTCGGTGTAGCCTTCTCAAACGAATTTTATAGTCCCTTTTTGAATCCACTTCACTAAAATTCGTCTAAGGAATAATTTGTGAATGCAGTGAGCTCAACTAACTGCAATTCATCCACCCTCCGATCCCTGCTCGCACGCTAAACCGACCTTCAACATGGTGACCACCCATCCGCTTGGAGTTGCCATGCGCTCCCCTGCGTCCCTTGACCGCCTGCTTAAATACTTTGTGTCCCTCTACCACACTAAGCCGACTCGAGTGGTGTTCTGTTTGGGATTGCAATAGGCCTAGTACTTTTGTGCACCGAGAGGAATATGGCAGACTTGATAAGCCCGAGTCTATCACCCACAAGATTCCCCGCACAGACGGGTGACATCTTGTAGGTGGTTGTGTAAAGTGGGACGGACAGTTGGGACAGAATAGCTGGCTGCTGACTACCTTCAACTCATTACGTTCTCGGAGAGTTGCCGTGGCATAAGCTCTAAGTTAGCCATGTATGTTGCGCAATGAGGCGGAACCATGTTGTCCGAGGAAACGCGCGTTCCTTAAATGATTTTAAGACCAGAGGTGCACCAAACAAATCATGTGGGACAACACGGAATTTAGACATCTAGACAAACGCCGTGCAGTGTGTATTTTAGGGAATTCAGACGAAACACGACGAGTCGAGATGAAATGACTTTGGTTGGCATTCTGAGGTTGGCCTTGGGAGGCACCATCTAGCGGTCGACTTCCTCTCATCGAGATATCACATACCCATCACTCACATGCGACGCTATGCGACAGTTGTGCGAAGCACACGTTAAGAAGTGGTGACGGCTGTGATGCGCGATTGTTCAGCACTTACTTGGAGGTGTGTGGGACACTCGACGACACCACTAGTTACCTGACCTGTATAATACCACGCATGGATGCGCGTGAGGCCAAAGGTCGCCTTTGCGGTAATTTCGACGCACATCAGAACTCTTCGTGCTCTATGGCACCCTGATGAGGATGGCAATTCCACCTGTAGACCAAACATTTAATCGTGTGACAAGCGAGAGTCAGTCCTTCTTCACCCTAATGCGTCCTCGAGGTGAAGGCCCTTTCTTCATTTCTGTTGGCAGCTCCACTCCTCTCGCTTCCCTCGACGCAAATGAATCTTCTCTAATTTCTGCGCCAACGAACTTTCCCTTGCACCCTCTCCTCCCTATTTGGTCGTCCCTTCCGTGGCAAGCGAAAAGCCTACCTTGAAATTGGAGGTATGGATGAGGAAGTGATGGTTGGACGCTCCGCCTGGCACCCTTTATTCCCATGCCGCTGCCACGCCGGTGGCTGCGAAGACTGAGGCTTTCGTCTACCTTTGTGATGACTAAACGGTAAACACGGTTGGAAGTGGCGAGGTGGCTGTACCCAAGTAATTCTGGGTATCGCATGACGACCAGCTCTTTTGAATGCTGTCACCCAGGTGAATAAGGAGCGTCTGGCGAAGGGAAGCTCGCGAGTTGCCCATCTCTCTGCTCTTACAGTTCTTCTAGCGATCTCTCACTTCCTTCGTGAGTGACACCCATGCATGTCCCTCGAACTGTGTGACGTCAACTGCAACGAAGTGCATTCAAGGACGTGAGCCAAACGCACACCAATGGGATCAACAAAACTCGGCACTAAAACGGTTCGTTCAGTGTGTTTCAAGAGATACGTAGAATGTCGAAGTCCATGTCGGTTCAACACTCGCAGTCTTCACCAGAAGGTGTAGATGGTTAAAGCGAAAGGCTGCTGTGCATCCTCTTGACGGCTTCCCGATCCTTCTCACCAGCACTCTAGGAGGAGCGGTATTTCCACAACCCCACCACCTAGCCCACTTTGATTTGAATTCACGCCCAGCACGTGCCCAGTTGCCTCCTTGAAGGCCTAACAAACTACGAGGTCCTACGGATGATTAGCCACAAGCAGCGCGACAGTAAGCCCTTGCATCTCTGTGTAGGAGGCTTCTTCAGCTCAAGAGTATCCCAGTCAATTCCTCCGGTCTCGACCACTGGAAAGCATCAGGCACTGCCTGATTTTGGGGTGCAATATTGCCGAATGGCTATTCAAACGAGCTGACGGCGTATACGGCTGAGGTGGGGGCCCACAGACGAACGGGCGCACGGTCATTCAACCGTCAAGAAGATGTCACCTTGGCTCAGCAGATTAGGGTGTGACCCTCCTACGCAACCCACTTCTCACCCTTTCCGAGTGGGTCTCCGGTCTCACTACACTGCTGACGAGGCCGCGTGACTTGCCTTCCTCTGCCGCAGCCAGGTTGACACACATTCACGTCACTGTCGAGGGCGTAGCGGTCGCAGTTTGGGGGATGACATGTCGGCGAAAGGTAGAGGCTCCTCCTTCCAGCGTCTTGAAATGTAAACTGGAGCCAGCTCCTCCTTCCTCGCTCCATCCGATGCGCTCAATCTCGACAAGTCGCGTGTCAGAACAAGAGGTGAGATTCAATGGCCAACGTGAGCCTCCACCAACTCCACAGCTTCCAAGCCTCACCTTGTCGTCATAATGCTTTGCGCCACACCGCAGTATAAGGCATGGCAAATGGTGCGGAGGATGTTTGAAGGAGGCTATACTTGGCTACGCCTTTGTTGGAGGCTGAGCGGACAACAGGCAACGATTGAAACGCAATTTGTAATGCGCTGCGATGGTTGCCTGATACCGGTCAAAACTTCTCATGGTCTTAATACCACTTGCCACCTCAACTTTACAAATGATATGAACGAACATCCGTCCAATCGTTCCTCTATTCGACTCCATTTGTTATTTGGGTCAGTGAAGACACATTGCTGCTTGTAAGGCGACTTCACCTCATTGCAGTCGTGAACTTTTCCAAAATTCCTGTCAGTCCAATGCGAGTGGATTGCCGGCTTGCAGGAAGTCGGCGCTGATTCCAATGCAAAATGTCAATGCCATGTTGAAAGTGACCACCGAGTTGATTGAGAAAATTGGATGGCGACATTGCCGAAGGTATACAAGCCAGGCCAGGCGAGAGACAGAATTCTGGCCAAGTGCCCAAGTGACCGTAGCATCAGACTTTGATTTTTCGCATGGCATCGTGTCCTTGCGACCAGAATGGTCTTATTCGAATGCAATCACGGACCACATAGATTGCGCTCTCACTACTCACTTATCCATTCATCGAGAAATGTGCGCTTAAACTTGGTGGTGAGACAATAGAGTGGATTTGTGCGAGGATCCACAGTCAAAGTGTGTGCACCAGTTTAGACCCCGGCATGGAAAAGGTGGATTTACTTCAGAGGCAGTCGAATCTTGCGGACATGTGCAACAACCCCACTGCCACAGGCCAACCGAGGAGATGGTGGCGCACATCCGTGACCACCCATGAACCGAAGAGCTGTTTATCGAGAACGGAGAGCAAATGCCAATGGCTCGAGATGGCTCATGCGGGACTCTCAATGTTGCAAGGTAATCCCAAAGTGCGCCAATGAGAGAGTGGGGTGGCACGACCCAAGGGGAGCCACCACATCGTGTTATTAAAACAGCACCTTCAAATCGGACGTGGGAATGTGCTGAAGTCCCACACCAACGCCGTGAGCTTCTGTACGCGAGGTAGACACTCAGTCACAAGGGCATCGAATAAGCTTTAGCGATCAAAGGCGACAAGCTAACAAATCGTCAGAAGGAAGGGATTAGATGGTCGGCCCAGGGAAAACCGTGCGTCCACATACAGTGGCCGAGCGATGCAGATAGGCGGTAAGAATTAGCTGATAATGCATATTTGCAGCTGGGGACATGTCCTACATAGGGAAGCGTGGGCTTACACGTGTAATGGTTTTAACCAGTTATGTGTTTGGTTTCGTAGTTTGCTAGGCCTTCGGGGAGGAGGGCAGAAACCAGGCAACAAAGTTGTAGGTTTATTGGCATCGCCGGCAGAGGCAGGGGCAGGGTCTGCATGCGGTCGCGCTTGTGGTGCAGCGGCATCAGGCCCGCAATGCAAGCATGCGACTCGGGTTCGAACCCCGTTCGGGTGCGCAAAAGCGACACCAAGAGACTTGCTAGTGACGAAAAGTCAAAATTTGCCCCACATTCCTTAGAATTTGTGGGGATGGGACCGCAATTCACCGCAGAGCAATTGGCACATCGCCAGCGGCACAGGACATTCGACTCTGTGACGAACTCTTCCGTCTACCGGGCTAAAAAGTTTCGTAGCATTGTCGAATTTCTCTGCCGACGGCTAGTGCCCAATATCTCTTCGCTGGTTTGTGGGTGACTACCACTTCCCATCGTTTCCTATCGCGGAGAGGAGTCAATTTTGGAACGTGGTATGTGGTGCATTGCGGCGAGAAGTTGGGGTTGGAAGCAGTGCAGTTCGGAGCGAACAACGATGGTTCATAGCTCTCGTCCTCAGTTTCGACATCCAACTTGCCACGACGAGACAGGGGGGTGTGGGATGTCAGGCGGGATGGTGGGTGGGAGGGGTGGGTTTGGCGAGGGTGGCGGGACGACAAATGGCTGGGACTCTTTCCCTAAGCTTCTTCTCCTGTACCTTCAAAGTAGAGGCGATGACTATTATGTGTTGTGATCCCCTTTTCGAGACTTGAATCTACTCCTTCCTGGTCTGAGGCAATCCTCTACTTCTTGTCAACTCGAACACCTCAGACGAGCTCGACACTCGACGTGACGCCCTCTGCACTGCTAAGTAAGGCCGTTGTCAGACCTTTGCACGTGATGGGGATGCTTGCCTGCCTTATGAATGAGATGAGTGGTAGGCGGGAGGCGAAGGGAGATAATGAGTTTACACATCCATCGCTTTTTCTATAGTGAGTATGGGGTGGCGGGGGAGATGAGGAAGCTTTGCTGGTGGCAGGTCCTTAGCACCGTTGGTTGGAGAGTACGCATGCATATTAGGAAGGGCCAGTGAGAGGCGGAATAGATGCCAGCCAGAGGCCATGCCAACGCCAGTGGGTATGTGGAAATTTGGGAGGATGGGGAGGAGGGCAGTGAGCAGTGTTGTCGGCGGCGGGAGAGGCAGACAGGAGGCGCCGCCCAGCACACGACTCAGCTTCGAATTCCGCGACAGGTGCGTCATGTCGACGGGGTACGGAGAATGCCATAAATTGTCCCACGTTGGATGGACTATGAGTGGACAAAGTCACATTCAAGTAAAACAAGATTGGGTTATCGGCGTGCGCCGAGTCCTTTTGCGGTGCGGTGCGGTGCGGTGCGGTGATTTCAATTGGTGAGGTGTGCCGCGGCGATGCTAGAAACAAGCCAAGAAAGTGGGCAAAGTGAGAAGAACGCCACTGTAGCCCGAGAAAAAAGAGCCAGTCGGCCTCCCTCACCCCGGAAGTTGCCAATGCTACCTCACGCGTCACCTGCCGTCTTTCAATTGTTCACGCTTGCCCACCCAAATTCTAATAAATGTGTAGCCACACATAGCCTCCTTCAAGCATCCGCCATGAAAACCGACATACGGTCTAATGACGAGAAATATTGAGGTTCGACTGCCGTGGAGTAAGTGGAGAACCACGTTGTTAGATGACTGTCACCTCTTGTTCTGTCACACAATTTGCCAAAACAGGAGGGTTGGAGTGGGGTGGCGTGGCGTGGCGTGGCGTGGCGTGGCGTGGCGTGGCGTGGCGTGGCGTGGCGTAACCTCAGGGAGCCAAGGAGGCTGTGGCCAAATGAAGAAGGACTAGAGTCGATTATGCCTTCAAGGCGGAAGAAGGAAGTCACTGAGTGCAGGGTGGAAACACAGCGACATTTCTCAGAGGCGTGTGATATACTTTCGGCAACCTGCTGAATTCTCATACATTCGAGGTTTTTGGTAATCAGTGGTGCGCCGTCAACTCCCAAGTTGCGGAATCGCCAAGTCAACCCTGCTAAGTAAGATTGCAAACGGACGTGACCTGAGTCCATAAACCACCAACGTGAGTTAGAAGGTTGCGATTTAAATCACCTTCAATGGCCCCCAATGACTTGGCCTCCTGTCACGGCTGTCTTCCGTGTGTCTTCGTCGCCTGCCTCGACGTCCGACGTAGCGACACGAGGTAACAGATGAAGCAGGCTGGCCGCAGAGTGCGTAATGCCGCCCGAAAATTTATTATAGCATTATAATTTTTTCACAACTACTCATCAAGGTAACAGTTTATCTTGAAATTGTCACATCTACGCAGTGTAGGCTTGCTGCTTTGTCAGAGCGAAGGGACACGGTGTTAACTTTTCTAGCCATCGAGATTGCATTCATTTGCGTGCTTTCACGCCTCTGCCGCCAGTGAATTCTGAGTGCCTCTGACTGCGTTACTGTTTTAATTTACGAAGCAAACGATCCCGCAGGATGAGCGGAGAGTGATTATTTTTCATTCTCAATTCTAGTATCCTACTGCGTTTTCTCAGACTTGTGAAGGGGATGTTTACAAGAGAGAAGGCGGAAGAGGGAATTACTGCTCACACTCAGGCGCGGGGTATGTGCAATTTAAGACTTCTTCCATTGCCTAGAAGTTGGTGCAGAGCGGCTAGTTGTTTGTTTGCACAGACTTGGTTAGAACCGTTGGTGACGAAGGCGATGTAGTTGTGCAATTTGTGGCGCTAGGGCAGTTGTCTTTCCCCTGTCCTGTTGTCTCATAGCATGGCACAATGTGTGTGTCTCTATCGGCGGTGCACAGCTGAGAGCAGTGAGCAACAGCGTGAAACAGCTGGAGCATTTGAAAAACGGTACCTCTAATCGGAGACATGACATGGCTTACGTGTTTTGACACGCCCACCGCTTGGAACCTCACGAGGACGTGATTGTCCCGGCGACAGTAGTGTTTTGTCTCAGTGAACCGTATGTGATGCTACTCCTCCCCCCTGCGATTTGCAGCCAAATGCGGTGGAAGAGGCTGCTGCGTGGTGTCCAAAAGGCTGCACCAATGGCCTGGGTGTCGCAATGTGCGGGGTTGCGATGGAGAGTTGAGGAACATGCGTCTGTGTGCGTGGACGAGAGGATTTGTTGCGAGGCAGTGTATTTGGCGAGGCTGTTTCTCTAGACATGTTTGGATATACTTAAGAGTTGGGTGGCTTGAACGCCTTCAATCTATTTCACCCTCCTCTAACACGAGGAATGAAGGTAGCCAAAATTTGTGCACGGAGTTGGGTAGCTTGATTCCGCTGAATGGCAGTGAAGTAGTTTCGCCTCTCCGTCTGCCTGCTTAGTCAAATCGCTTCCCACTACCACATGACTGCCGAACGCTTTTAGTGCCACGCGTTTTACCTCACGTCTCTGACACACCGAAAGTCGGTGAAGTTATTTCCTCCCGGTTGGGGTCCTCAATGAAGCTTTGCCGTCGTGATGTCTTTATCCAAAAGGAAATCGCCACTGCCGCGTCTAAACAGTGAGGGTGGAGCGGAGACCGTTCACCTGCCCTCCTCTGGACCGCTCCACACCGCCACACAAATGATGGCAATGGACGATTTGCTTCGCCTGCCCAGTGCCGCTTGCAGCGCCGACTTGGTGAGAACTGATGGAAGCGCCTTGACGCCGCCTTTACATAGGCACTCGAGAGTGCAGAGAGCGCAGCTCACACAGTCAAACTGTGACTGCATGTCAGGTGATGAGTTTTATTCACAGCGGCCATGTCTTCTCGATTGAAAAATCCACTCACCACTCAGGACATAAGAGCAATCAGCGTAGTTCCCAGACCACTTTCACGAAAAAACAATTCAATTCGAAAAAAACAGATTAGTCACTCTGTCGTATTCCGCAGACTCCTCTGACTTGACTGCTCAACGCACCCAACACACCACGAGGTGACACGAGAAAGTCTGCCCGTGGAGCAGAGAAAGTGGATTTTCCCGAAGGAAGCCTTCTTGAATGAGGGAGGTCAGAGGGAAGGAAAATCTCGAGTCACCCGAGATGACAGTATGCTGGAGAGTGGTAGAGAGTGAGTAGACGAAGAACAGATAATTGAACTCGTCGCGGCATGTGTTGGTGTAGTTGGAAAATGTCACGACGCACACGCCGACCCCAAAATCAGCTGCTTCAACTCTCCCTCACCGCTGATAACGCCCACACCGTTGATTTCAGCTACGAACTACTTTGTGGGTGTGCGATGCTCATCTTACTTGAAGAATATCTTGCACACAGACACTTTCAACATGCAACTGTTCTCCTTTCGCCCCAACTCACCTCTCCTCCCTTCTTCAACGCCATTCTCAGCGACTTCTTCACTCGTGGGTGATGGATGAGGCTATGTCAGGCCACTGTGCCTTGACACTTCCAAATCAACTCACCTTGGCCATGAAGGGGAGAGGAAAGTAGGGGAGGGGAGGGAGAGGAGAGGAGAGAGGAGAGGCGCTGTTTACGAGGTCGCGGTCAGATATTCCCTTCGGTTGGTGGCCTGGGTGTGCCAAATAACGGGGCTACTACTATGAGTGTGGGAATGAAGTCGAGCCCGATGAAGACACATTCGAGGCGAAATGGCAATATTTTTTATCGCAGGACCACCCTGTTATCCACGTGGTGAGGCAGACGCATTCTCGGCACAATTCGCCCTTCACAGTGGGCATCCTCGTCGTGGCTGCTAAGCAGGGGCTCCGCGCAGTCACGTCTTCGAGGAATGCTGATTGACGTTATGAGATGTGGAGAAGAGGCGGAGACCTGAGACGTTCCAAGCACGGGTGTAAGCGGAGCGAAGTAAAGGCCAGTTACGCGTTGATGAAGGCAACTGGGAGGTCATAGAGGTGTGGCACTATTTTTTTCCCTCATCATTTCCACCACGTAACCACCTCATTTCAACGCTTTACGCACCCATACACGCCATGTAAAATCATTTCTGCTGATAATGTGTAATCGCGTATTGCTTGATGCTACAAATGGCGAGCGTAGAGAGAGAAAGGGGAAAATGTGAGGCGAGAGTTGGAGGAAGGGAGAAATCTGAAGCAGGAGAGGGAGGGGGAAGGAGAGGAATTCGTGGCATGGGATGATTCACTTCAGCTGGCCAAGCCGGCTGCTCGATGGCGAGTGTGTGCCGAAAGTGGAGGGCTTTGGGACATCCAATCCATGTCTCCTCACCTAATGCGTCGCCCACCTGCTCGTCGGCATGCACTGAGACCATATTGTTTGATGATGCTCTCCTTCAGAGCGTCCAAATTCTCTTTGTTAAGTCGATAGCTTGCGCCATCCGCATAGAGGCGATTCAAATCAGCTTCTAGCAACTCTTCTTGCATGCAGGAGTTTAGAAGCTTCAAGTGCTGCATTTCGAGATTTCTGTGAAGAAGTACTTCAAGTGTACTACTACATCGCGCAAGTATCCTCAGTTATTCTCCTCAATTCACCCTTCATCGTCCTCGTCCTCGTCATCGTCCTGTCGTCGTTGTCGTCTTAGTAGTGGCTGCAGAGGCGGGGTTTAACTGCACTGCCTATCAGGGCTGATCGAGTCATCCGTAAATAATGTCCAATCGTGGGACAGACGAAGTGCCTGCGACAGAAGTGCTCATTCGTCAAAGTGACAGTTGCTCAAATCCAGCAAGCAGTGGATTAGTCCCCGTCTCCATCGAGTTGACGTGCGACGGTGATCCAAGTCAGCAGTCAGTTAAATTGTCGGAGTATGCCAGCGCGTTTTATGGGAAGTCTGACTAACTGCTCTCCACTTTGTTGTATGATGACAAAGCGTCACTGAACTGCAACACCAAGTTTCCTTATATGGGCTTCATTACCATTATGTCGACGTTTGGTATAACCACACTGCCGGCCCTAACGGCAGCTTGCGGAAAGTTCCAGTCCGTCAGGGAGTGTGAGGAGAGTTCCTGCGCCCTCTTAATTGAGCGTCTTCAAGCGCAGAGCAAATGGCACGACGGAGTGGAACAATCAGCACGGGGTCCGATTGTGCAATTGGTTAAACACCAACTGGCAGCGCAAAAATCCCACTTGAATTGTGCCTCAACTCAATAAAGCAGTTAAGGAGTCAAGGGAACATGCAATTCTGTGCCATTACTCGTCGATCTCCTAGATTACTGAATTGCAGCAACTGTCAGCTGTGATAAACGATCAATTGTGCCCACACATTCTCCTCCTCCCGATGACATACGGATGACCTTGATTAGCTCAGAAAGCGCTGGAGAAGTTCGTCAGCGCAGAAATGAGAGGCAGGCGAGTTGGAGTGAGGAAGAGCTTATGGTTGTAGAAACGCGTGTGTGTGCAAAAGCCGTCAGGTGGGATGAGCTTCGGCCGACCGGACGAAGTCGTGCAGAGCTGTATGCAACGGTCCTGGAGGCGAAAAAAGATTGCAGTTGCCGCGATGATGGAGTGTGGCGCTGACGAGCATGTGTCCCATGGATTTGGAGGCTGTACGGCTGTGGTTTGTGGCCGGTGGGTGCTAGTGGACATACTTGATATACGCTGTCGCACGCCGCCGATGAGAGCAATTAGCTCGGGTCTTCGTCTATCACTCCTCTCCTCTATCCCGCCCAATTGTTATTTTCTCTGCCCACTCTGTGATTTTTGCTGAGCAAGGTTGGAGAAGGACTTGTGTCGGCGCCATTTGCCATTGTCTTGCGTTGGCAGTGTGGAGCATATCAGAGAAGTATGAATTGAACCGTGTCCTTCTCCAGCTCCAAGGAGAAAGGCGGGTATGAACTGCATACAGTTGGGACCCCACCTGTCCGACCCCGATAGATGGTCCTTTTCTTGGGATTGCATACTCCCCCCCCCCCTTTATGTTTGTGCCCTGTATCTTCTTCTTTCATTACGCAGTCACTACCCAATGAAGTGATTTCGACGACAATAACTGTCGCAGCGGGCACAGGTTAAGAATGACGGTTAGTCTGTTTGCGAAGCGCGAAGAATGTCGCGCCATTACTAATAGTGCATTGGTTGCCTGATTGTGCATGGACAGCATGTGGTTGTCAATAGAAAATTTAATGAAGCGGCATTAAAACCTGCTGCAAGGGGTGGTTTGAAGTGAGACCACACACGCATCACGGCTTCGAAGCACCTTTCCGCGTGGCAATCGCCGACGTGATTGAGGTTCAGTTGCAGCGAGACAGTCGAAGGCCAGGAGTTGTGTCAAACATACACCACACCTCATTCATAGCCGCCATTTCACATCCGAATCGAAAGGTAGAGCGACACTAATTACACTCACTCTCCATCGCGAGTGGTGCTCTATAACTGCAGTGAAGCAAACCAGCACCATAACGAGGGCTGTGCAGAGAGAACGGACTGCGACACTATTGTTATTGGTGTAACCTTGAGGAGTTTAACATGGTTGAGCATTCGCATGCGGTCCCTTCTTCATAGCCTCACTTTCAGATTGATTAGATGGACGGTGTTCACCCTCTCTTCAAATGCGAGGAACATCTGCACTCTGCCCCTTCCGCTCCTTCACCTCCGCCATCACGCACATGAGGCGACCACATTCTCGATCCCTCAAGGCGCCTTTCACAGTAGGCAGCCTCATCGTGGCTGAATAGGCGAAAGAGGCATGAGAAGCGAGGAAAAACAGTTGAATACATCAATGCGCATTCCAGTGCCGCGTAACGTCAATCCAGCCACGTCAGTTAACTCAGATTTGAGGGTGTTTCAGTCCACACCTCGCTTCCCCTGCAGTTAGTTGAGTAAGAGAAGACAGTAGTGTGATATACATAGCCTGCTCTAATTGCGGCATTTTGCCCCTCTTTAGCCTTCTGTCTGCACGTATGCTATCATGTGCCTGTCCTAAAATTCACAAGTCACTTCTTCGCTCACTTCCCATTATCAGCTCTATCCATCACCTTTCGTCACCACTCTGTTCTCACTCAAACGAGATGGCGTCGAGAATGGGAGTCGGCCTCACTTGTAAGTCTGGGCGTCCGTGGCGGAGAGAAGAGCAGCACGTCTGCTCATTCCCCACGGCGATCCGCCCCTCATCCACTGCACGATTTCGTTTCATGCGTGCACTTGGCACGAAATTATTCCAGAGTAGGCGTTCACGAGGCTCGAATTCTCTTTACGACTGGAGGTGAACAAGTTCTTTGGCTGCCTGTAGGTGGCTTATGGAAGGTATGGGGTGCCGGAAGAAGAGACCACTTTACCCTTTATAGCTGCACTTTACAGTGATGCGGTCTGTCTTTGCATCGCCACAAGTTAAACAATTTCCGATCTATTTGACAGGCCTTTATCCCTACGTACATCTCTTCCCCCTCTAACGAAAAGCTTTCTCCTCCGATCTACCTCGTGACTCAAAGACATGACTCGGTGAACGATTTCGGGAACACTTTGCGGTTTCCGAAATTACCGACGTAGAGAGAAGTTTCCGAAGCAGATTTGAAGCTGGTGAGTTAGATAAGAAGAGGGAGGTGAAAGGAAAATTGCCACAGATGACGCAGAGCTTGATAAGAAGACGAACATTGGGCACCTACGGCGGTCGAGAGAAGTGGTCTTGTAGGTTTGGCAGGCTTGTGTCGATTGGAGTGCGTAGAGGATGTCACGTTGAACCGAGAAGTGGGGCAACCTTCCAATTTTACTTTTCGCTTTCCACGTTGCATTCATTCACCGAGACATTGGTGGCAGTGACGTGAGAGGCGAAATGAGTTAGGGAGGTGGGTGATGAGAGAGAATGCTGGGAATGGGAGAAAGGGAAGAGTATAGAGAGCGGTGATATTTAAGACGGGGTGAGGTGAGCGAGGAGTTGAGGAGATGTGGCATCGACGATACCTAGGTCAGTTGTGAGAGAAGCAACGAGACTCCACTAGATTCCGTAAATTCTAGCATTATTTACTACATCCGTTACACCTTGGCAAAATACCTAAATGGTGACGTCAGGTAGGACAATTACAACCCTAGTGTTCGGGCACTCTCGAGTTAACATTTGCTTTCTCTGCGGCTTTGCTTTCCTGAAAACTGACAAAGCAAATTTGTTGCCTCGAATGCGAGATTTGAGCAGCCGCTATACACCATTATTACCCGTGCGATTACACAGTTGATGACAGAATTCCATTCACCCCTCATAAGATGGCTTACTCACGACCCATGAGAAATTAGCTCACACAACTTCCTACTCACTCCCACCGCTTCACTTTGTAAGGAGCATGATTAAGCGATGCGCTCAGTAATTCTCCCTGCTCTCATGCCGTGGTATCAGGTACAGGCGCATCTTCCAGCAATTGCGTGGTGGCCCCAGATAGCTCGCGACCAGCCGTCGACGCTCGCAGCAGATACACCGATATTGCAAGGAGCGCCATTTCAAGCACGTTACCCGTCAACTCGTCCGGGTCTCCCCCCCCCACCCCCCCGACGTCCTCCAACTCGACCTCCACTCTCCTCTCCCAGAGCTCTCCACGCCCTACACCCATCCCAGGGCCAAGATCCTCCCTTACCACAACACACAACCCTTTTTCACACAGTTGGCCGTAGTTCTGAAACCTGCGTTCATATTCCTGCCACAAGGTAAGAGGGTGAAGTGCGAGTTCACTGGAGCTCTTACAACTGCTTGGAAAATTTTGCTATTCACATGGCTGTAGTTTACAAGATCTCCCATGATATTTCGCTACGTGTCCAGGCTGAGAGCATGTACCACCAAATCCTTGGCACTCGACGTGAGCTGCATGGGTTCCCGCGCGGCGTCCAGGTATCATGAGATCACAATGCTAACGGGAAGCAGAGGAGAAGACCGAAGAGCTGCGGTTGTCGTGTCTCACCTCTCCTCTTTATACTAAACTTTTAGCGATCCAACGACCAAGTCAGCATTTGAGGAAGAGTTACTCTCGCAGCTTAGCTCACTACTATGTCAATTGGGATTAGAGCTTGTGAGGGGGTGTTAATTGCTCAATTGAATTTGTTCTAGGAAAAGTTACCGAAGTTTGTGGGTATTTTTCCTCGGGTTTTATTCTGTCCCCTGGGACATGAATTCTTGCTACTTCCAGTTTCTCGGTTGTTTTCACAATGATAGTTGGTAGTAATAGTCTGTCTGTTAATCGTTTAGTTTCGAAAAATTCAATGAATCTTCCAGTCTCAATTGCCTCCTTGAACAGATCCCTACTGCATCACCAAGTCAACCTCCTTGTTTTTTCAAGAATCTGTGCTGCTGATAGGATTTGGTAACGAAAAACGGCTGGTTACTCAACGCTAAAGAAAGCAATTGGAGAGGCTCAATTGTAGCCTCCTGTGCTCTGCACTTATGGAAGGACGTGAGCCTGTTTCAGACAGATTTGTGCTCCATGAGTTTGCAAACCGCTGTAGGCGACTGCAACGAGTTAACGGCAGTAAGGCGCAGCAGTGCAGCATGACACTGTTGTTGGTGATGTGCAACTAGAATCTTATGATAAAATCGGAGCTTGCACTCTCTTGCAATTATCAAACGCTGACAATCAGTGGAACGAGGATCCTATAGGTCGAGGAAATGAATAGCGTAGCGGGCTTCTCACGTCCTTGAGGACCATAATGGAGGAATGCAGACGACAGACATGAGGAAGACATGCTCGTCGTAGCACGAAAGCATGGCAGCGGGTGACGGGCTGGAGGGAGCGAATGAAACCAAGTTATTTAGTTTTTGCAGCGCGGAGTTCACCATTTAGCAAGTCCTACTTATTCAACCTGTTACCGTTATGGTATAGTGGCGTTTGCAAAGTGCAGCGAGATGGAAACCGCCTCATTGGCTTTCAATTGAACGTGCGATAGGAAACTGTCGCTATAAATTATAATTCGAGTAACGAGTCTGTCCTACTGAAGTAATATTTTATTAGGCAAGTTGACTCGATTAAGTAAACTAATATGCAGGGAATTGTTGCCTGTGTGGATGATAAATACCTGTCACAGTGTGTACTGCAATGTATTAACTCCTCGGGTTCGATTCAAAGGAGCAATTTCGAGTCACAGAGTGACACTATGCGCTGCTTGGGGTAAGAGTAATTGTAAGTGCAAAAAAGTGGTCTTCGGGACAATTTCATTGCAATCCGTAAAGCTGCTTGGTAGGTGAGTGAATTTGGGCCTTGTGTGAGGTGTCAGAGTATCATAGGGCCTCAATTACAGCAGTCTTAAGAGGTGATTTGGACTTTTGTTGGGCAGATGTGTTATGTGCGTTGCTTTCCCAGATCGGAGCAATGAACCTCGCGGCTATAA
>QEYB01000107.1:0-18468 GCA_017562135.1 Dipylidium caninum
ACATTGTCAGACCTGCGCTATATATGGGACCTATTCGGTCAGGCTCCCAGGGTGCCCTATGTTAACAAAAGCCTTGACAACACCTTGTTAGTTAGCCCCGAGCCTTCCAATTAAGCAGTTTTTCAGTTATATGACTTTTGATTTGCTATCTCGCACTCGGTGACCAGACACAGGCATCCCCTGTCCGCCCGACCCCACTCAATCCTGTCCGCGATTGTGCTTCACTTCACCATACTTGTAGGATCTAAATTTACTCCATCTTTATTCATGAGAAAAGTTGATAAGAGGGGAGCTGCGCGTGGCCAAAACTTTTCATCATCTCTATGAAAGAGAGGCCTAAGACCAAGGAAAAATGTATCTAGCAAATCATGCAAACTTGAGGACAGTTCGCCCGAGCAACCATCCATCCTAATCCGATTGGCCTCCGCAGCTGTAGTTGAACAAAGGCTGCTTCTGTGTTCAGCTCATTGACATCAGCACCTCCGTCGGTGTGAGGACAGATTCCAAACTAACAAGGAACCTCTTCTTATAATAAACATATATTTCAATACCCGCTATACTCTTTTATGTAATACATCACTGCATCTAACCACATGCCCAACAAAATATCATTAGCGCACTGACATTAGCGCTTGGCATGATCTGCCTCCCTTTTTCTTGAGGTAGAGCAAAACCAAATCTTTGTCGGAAAATGGGAGCAAAAAGACCTGGAACCTATACTTACCAGCGCCAACCTGACTCAAATAGTCCCTCGACTGCCCCCTTATCATTTGGCAACTTGCCTAAATAATGAGCTTCGACGACAAGGGGTACAGTCCGCTCACTAAACTATTGTTTTCTTGCCTTCCCACCTACTTTTTCCACATACAGTCCACGCATTTATTACGTGTCACCTATAGAAATGGGGAATTTTATATCGAAAAAAGCATGCTCAATGAATGCCAAGTAACGAGGATAGGCACAGACACTCACACACTTAAAACAACTGTCTCTGTCTGAGCCCGGGCGAAAATAAGTATTCACTTGTGGTCACTCCTTTCTTTATGCCTGCTTGTCCAGAGAGAAAAGGCCGAGAATCCAGCACCGCTTCAGTGAAACCTTGCAGGTCGAAAGCATTAGAGATATGCTGCGGCTACCTTCGGAAAAAACTATATTCACGGCCCTAATAAGTCTATCACTTATTCCGCCGTTTCCTTTATTCATTGCCATTTATGCCCATCTTACTTGCTCAATGCTCCCCATGAAATGTCAAGAGCAGAAATTGTACAAATGAGTTGGCCAGAAAAAATTTCCTTGGCGAAAAGGTTTATTTGCATGCAAAGAAGATTTGAAATGAATTCAAGCTCTGCAGGTTGAAAGATAGTGAGAAGAGTAGTGGGGAGTGAGACGAATAATTGAGACTTGAATTTAAATAACTTCATAAGAAGCCCTCTTGAACGCAAGCAAAAACGTATGGAAACAGTCATCCACGCAGGACCATGCCTAAAGCTGGCTCCTTTCCCGTGGAATAAACAATTTAGCCGACACTTTTATTTTGTGCGGGGTTCTAGAGCGATGTTTCAGACAAGCCGGTGAAGTGACAAGAGAAAGATATCAATCAATACTCGCAAACAATTGAACGCGTTGGCATACTACGATTTATTGATTAGCATATTTTCAAAAATAATTTCATTCACACGATCGGCAATGCACGTTCTTCCTGTGGAGCAAGTCGGAGTCTCGTGACCGACAAGAAGAAGTCGCGGTCAACGCAGTCGTCGAAGAAGCAGATGGCTCCTCCTGCGAAGGAGGAGGGCTTCTACTTCCAATTTCGATAACTCTCCTTAATCACCAATGACCGGTTGAAGAGCAAAGTGCTTGACATATCAGAGGGGAAAATTCAACAGAAAGTTGCCCCTGGGCAGTTTGTCACCACCTAGGAAACTACTGTTAAGGCAGTAGAACACTGTCGAAAAACAAAAAAGCCTCTCATATCCCCAACAAAAGCCTCTTTGGGCGTTTTCAAACTGCGAATTGTGACCATCTGGCCACGTGATAATTTCACATCCGAAGGGTCCGTTCAGGCGGGCGAAGGACTGAGTGTAAAGCCACACAAGACCTAAATTGTGAAGAGCTGTGGAAGTAGCAGCAAGTGGCATTGGCACACAGTGTGTAGAATATAAAAGGCGTCATGAAATATCATAGTATAACATGATGAAAGTGCGCCCACTTAATAGGAGTTTCCTCAAAACGGAGAGGATAAAACATGCGAAGATTAAAAACTGGTGTTGCAACTGTAGAACACACAAGCACTCACAAAAGCCAGCGCCCCAACGACAATGGCAGGGTGGGGCGTGGATTTGCGCGGGGGCCAGTTGCTCCTCACGAAAAAGAACTGGTGACCGGATCGCGTCACTAAGAAAGGACGGCACAACTGGCGATGCAATCCACCCCAGGCGTAAGACACATGGAAAACACGTGATAGACTAGTTCGACGAGAGGAATATACCCCAATTGAAGAAATGCTGCAGGAAACAACAAGAAATTGTTAAAGAAGTAGAAGGTTTAAAAATCTCTAGAACAGATGCCCAAACGGATGCAAACAAGCTAAGTACATGCTTGAGCATGAAAGTAAGAAAGAGACAGGACGAAGTGATACAGCTTCGAATGAAGAAATTGCTATCAACAAACCAACAACATATTCAATGCAAGGACAATCACTCGTACACACAAATCGAGAGTCCGACATTGAAGTCATCAGAAAAGGAAGAGAAATGAGAATTCGTTGGAATGGGTGTGAGAAGAGTCAACCATGATAAAAAGTTGACACATGAAGACAAGGACAAAAAACCTGAGAAGATTGTTCCCTTCCCTAGTCTAAACAGACGAAAAAGAAACAAGAACAGTAACCATTTGGTTACAACAGTTGAACAATTAATCGGTTGACTACTTTCTCATCAGTATAATCAACGTCCGTACACTGCATTGTATATTAATTCTGCCCTGATTTTAATACAGACACTCAAAATGAAAGACTAGAGTACATTTTAATGGTAGAAATTCAAATACTACCATTTCAGACTGCAAGAAACGCATCAGCATCTCGGCGTTTACTTAAGTAACTACACCGAAGACAGTGTGCTCACTACCCTACACATTAATATTTTGTAACAGTTCAATTCCCTCCGCGATAACTGTGTTAACCGACTAAATTAACAATAATCAAGGCCAATTAGGCTTAATCTGAGACGAGTTTACAGGCGAGAGGCAAATGGCCACTCGTATAGACACCTTCTCTTTCCTCCTACCCAATTCAACGAATCACGTGAAGAAGTAGTAGTGGATAATCACCACAAGATGGCATTCTTGACGAATAATAGGTGGCAATGACAGGCAACTAAAAATTTGCTGACTAACAAACTCACCCCGACGACCAGATGTACAAGGAGCCTCACCCGTTCACTGAAATGCGCACCAACACACAACATAGCCACCACCGATCCACTAAAACAAAATACCAATTTAATGTTATTTCTCGACAACTTTAGTGCCCCTTCTACGGTCAAGCCCGAAGATATTTTGCTGTTTTGTTCAAAGAAAAGGAGGCACATGTTTAGTGGTATTTCTACCGCCGATAATAAGCCGCATCAGCTGGTACACTCCTTATTATGTATTATTTTCTCTCACATCGTAACTTGTCCAACTTACTACTCACAATTCTAAATGTTACTACGTTTTTATATGGCATTTGTGTGCTGCAAACGAAGGCGCAATAGTGAATTTGCACAGCCCAGCACAATTGAGTCAATTTGCCCAATGCGAGAAGGCGAATGAGAGAATCTGGAAGGGTAAAACTGGGGAAAGTAAGCGAAATTGGCTTTGAAAGGCACTTTTACGAGGAGAGAGAGGAGAGGGAAGACGGTGGTGCGAGAAACCTTGACGAGGGAGGCGTTAGAATAGGCTGATTTTTTTAAGAACGTTGTATTCAGCAGTGTAGCCTGACGAAATGGTCACCAGAGAAGGGGAATGGTGTTCTGCGCTCATATAGGAAACACTTTAGTGAAGTAGGACGATGACTAGTGGGCAGGTTACTTTTTTATGCTAGATGGAACAGCGTTGAGGAGAGTAAGATAGTCTTCGAGATCATAGAATATACCTCCTACAAATTGATAATCGTCTCAGCAACATCACCAAAGACATTGAGCCAGGCGGGAATGACATAAATGCAATAAATAAGGACTTGACCAATAATGTGATAGACTTATAGGCGGCACTAAGAATAGCCAAGAAACATTGGACAATGGAGAAGAACAATTTTGTGTCGATTTCATCGAAGAAGAAATGGAGTTAGTGGAAAAACAGGGAATATTTTGCGATCGTTCAAGTGGATCAGAGGTTGATGTATATTATGTGAATGGACATATTTGTGTACGGTCGATGCTGCGATTGCGTTCACAGTCTCTGGAGTGAACGGGCTAGTTTCGAATTGTTTAGTTGCCTATGATGGTCACTAAGTATTCATCATAAATGCTTTTTGATGACGAATCCTCGCGGACTCTGTTTGTGACCTGTAATGATGCGTGAGGCTGTGGTGTTAAGTTGGTTGGAAGGTAAGAAAAAGTAGTTTGGTGGGGTGGACTTGTACCTCTTGTCGCCTTATGATCATTAGTCAGACAGTTGCCACTTTCATTGCGGGCAAACTAGGAGCAAATTAAGTGTTCATGCTGGCAAAGAACCCTCAAGGCCTATTTGCTAATTCATACGCGAGATTTTTACTTGCAGCCCCCAGAAAAGGAGGCGTACTTGCTACTTAAGTCTCATATGTGTCCCCTTTTTTGGCTCTTAGGATGTCTGTGACGAATTGTAAAATGATATCTTAGTAGCTTATTAATCGGCTTTAGATGCCAGGATGTTTCCCTTTGTAATAATAAGCCATTGCACAGTTTGGACAATCTCGAAGAACGCAGAGCGTACCTTGCGATAAAGTGTGAGCGACGCCGAAATAGACTCGTAGTAGCTACATTGTTGCACTAAATGTGGTCCTTCAGTTAACGTTGACGTACGATTTCGGCACAAAAGATGGCTCGGAAGTAGTGTTTCTGTCGTTTGTATAAATACGTGTACACGGTCACTTTCAAAGCGTTAATTCTGTCCGGAAAAATATGTTCACATGATGAATGCTACGACGTGTGGCTACTATTCGTGTGACTTGTGCCCTTCTCCCAGATTATCAAACCACCGGTGATATTATTGTGCATGAGGCACTTTGGCATTTCATGCCTGATTGTGTGGCTCTGATGCGAATGGCTTCCCTATATGATAAAATAGAAAGCCACTAAAACGTTGATATTCTTGTTTGTTGTTGTTTACCTTTTTAGTTCTTGAAGAGAAGAAGATACCGTTGATGCATGCAACACTAATTGATCAACGCGGAGGCAGTGTGGAAGTATTGATGACGAAAGTTATGGCCTAGATGGCGATGGGGAGACTGGTAAGGCACCGCCAAAAAGAGGGGAGCAATCAAAAAGTGGCACATGAGGAAAGTGAAGAAAGCCCTACGTTAGGGGATTACCTGACTGAAATTGGAAGAATGCAGTGAAGCCCGATGAAAGTGCGTCTCAGACGAACCATAGAATTGGTGATATTACTACTAATAAAGCCACAGGTACCCGACGGAAGAGAAAGAAAAATCGGAAGAAGTGGAAGAGTTTTATTGTTAATATCAACAAACTGATCTGTGAATATGAACTGTTTGTTACTTGGTAGCCCTATTATCTGCATTAGCGTGAATAAAGCGGTGTTCTATTGGAAGACGATGGATGCCTATTACGTCTGCCTCTTCCTCCGGAAGCAACAAAACACCCTCGTTAATTTTCACTTCCGCTGTAAAATAGGGAAAGTCATTGCGGTTCAATGCCCAAGAATTTGACACCAACTTCTATTAATGCTTCAAAGGAATGCATATCAATGGCTTACAGATGGGTCTGTAGTTACTTTTGCCGGCGGTGGCTCGTAACGCGTTGGACTGGCGTCTATGTAGAGGAGACACATTTTTAGTCAATGGTCACTAGTAACCCATTGCACCACACTACTGGGGAGGACTACGTTGACCTGAAGATGAAGTGAACGCTCACAGATTTGCTGGAGTGCTTTTTCTACGGACTCGGAGTCCTCTTCCTCAGAATCCTTTTCCCATGGTAATGCCCCCAATTGTAATTCGTCCTCTTCTTCTGTCTCTGTTTCTTTTGATTCCGTGAATTGAGTTTCAGTTCCACATTCTATCTCTAATAACGAATCTTTCCCGCTTAGTCCTCCTTCCGCTTCTTCCACTCGTCTTCCTCCTTTTTCTCCGTCCCCGTCCCTGTCTCCGCCTCAACCCCCCACTCATCACACTCGGTCTCGACCCTTGCCAAAGCAACTGACTCGGTCTTACTTCTCAGCCCAATCTCCATTTGTGTCGACACTTCTACCTTCAACCTCAATTCGACATCTTTTCTCCACTTACTTCGTCTCCCTCATTTACTTCACCCACAGTAGGTAAGGCGGCGTAGTGTATATCGGACGGCGCCTTAGGTGGCTCATATTGCTAACATTAGCTGTAGCAAGACTTTCAACCCTGTCTTTGTTCAAAAGAGGGCCTCTCTCTTTCTCCCTCGGCTGCTTCCAAGAAGCACTGTTGACTTCTACCACTTCTGGCAGTGGCGAATAAGCACTCTTGCGAGTGGGCGGATGCTGCACTGACTGAGATTGCCTCGACCAGAAGGCAACTTGGCTGGTCTCACAGTCCGTGCAATCGCCTTCACTCGTAAGGAGGTAAGTATCTGAGTCTGCACACAGATAAAAAAGAGGCAAATTAAATGACCCAGAAAAATGGAGGAGGATGGCGAGCTTAACGCCTGTTAGCATACTGCTTATAAAAGTTAGCAAACATAAAGACTAACCACTTTTCTCGTCGTCACGAGAACATAGTTTACACTGCATGATTGTAGCCATGGGGCTCAATGGCACGGATATTGTGCTTCTGCCAAGCCTCTCAACGTCACATTCAACGGATGCTGACCCCGGTGCTGAAGAGAAGTCCGTCGGCCTGCGTGACTGACTCTTCACTGCAATAGTAAACAAAAGTTCATATTAATAGATCGGTTTGTTGATATGTTAACAAGAAAACCCTCGCACTCGAACTTTTGCCACTTGTTTTATATTGTTTTATATTTCATTACTTCACTTGCATACTTGATTATCTGTGGTTTGTGCTGAGGCTACCATCACTGTTCCTTTATTTGATTGCGGTTTTATCGTTAAGTGAAGCAATAATAAGTCAAATGTTTACTATTTTAGGTTAGATGTTTGCCCGCTTTAATTGTTGAATGCAAAAAAAATAGTAAGCGACGTCTAGTCTTTCTTGACACTAGGGCATATTTTCGCACACTTCGTCCGCTTTGCCGTCAGTGATTGAGTTGCAACTGGAATTTCTTCATGATTTACCTCACTTAATCATCTCTGGTTCATGCTGAGGTTACATTCACCCATTTTTTACACTTTTAAGTGCTTGTATCGTGCATCTAAGCTCCTTGGGCTTAAGCCGAAACCATTACACCACTGCAGGCCCTCGACCGTCCTTGCAGACGCTTTTGTTGATAGACCTCTCGCAGTTTGTAAGCAAAAATAGGGCCAATTCATATCCTGCGAACTGTAGCATAAGGATTCACCTTCAGAATTTGCGTGTCATATCTTCGCAAAGGCCTGTGGGGTTTCAATCGAGAAGACTTCGGCCGTGAATGAAACTCGTCAAGCGACTTCCAGTCACAGTTGACCAGTAATCTCGTCAGAGGACAGACTGATGGAAGATGGCGGCAAGTTAGTAAAGTGGCTCCTGTACGCCGAAATAGGCGGAAGCAACATCTGATCGAGCTACGTAGTAAAAGTATAAGCGGAGTCGCATTGTCGAATTCGGACTCGAGTTGAGAAAACGAGACATAGGAGGATAAACGTGGGTTAATTGGGTTGATTTCGGGTCAAATGCTCGAAAGTGCGCAGTGGCGAGTCCCAAAATGTATGTAAAGGCGAAAGTGAGGTAAATCGAGCTACGTAATGGTTGTTTAGACGAGATCGCAATGGCGGGTTTGTAATCGGATAGTAGAAATTAGAATTGTGAATGAGAGGGGCTTTCTAACTCAAGGCAATTTGACTCGGTTTCAAATGCAGAGTGAGGCGACTTTCTTCTTACTTAGCCAATTGGTATATGCTTTGAATGACCTTGTCTTTCGCCTATGATGATCTCCCTGCTTGGCTTAAAATGCGACTGCTATGAGGTGGTACTTCAACGTTCCCCGGCCACCTGTCTCCACCTTGCCTCCTTCCTTGTTTTCATTTGACGTCTTAAGCCCTCTATCTTATTCTCTTATATCCGGTCGGTTGGACTGCCTCATGCTCACAACGTATCGTAAAAAATTCAGTTTTCCAAAAACTTCTCCCTCAATTCACTGCGTGAGATATCCTAGGCGACGAGAACTTCCGCTTTACTCTACACACCGCAGCATTTGCAAACAGCATTTCGTCACAGAATAAGCACTTCGGTTGGAGAAGTTGCCTATCAGTAAAAATGCTAACATCTGCTTTGTGATGACGATTTGCCGAGCCGGCAAAAGCATCTACAGGCCCACCTATAAGTCGTTGACACATATTCTTTTGAAAGCATTGGTGGAAAATTGGTGTCAAATTCTTGGGCATTGAACCGATTTGACTTTTCCTATTTCGCAGCGGAAGAGAAGACCAACGAGGGTACTTTGTTGCTTCCGGAGGAAGAGGCAGGTATAATAGGTGGTCCATCGTCCTCCAATAGAACAACCCCTTTATTCACGCTAATGGAATAGGGCTACCAAGTAAATAACGGTTCATGTTCATAGATCAGGTTGTTGATATGTTAACAAAAAACTCTTCCACTTCTTCCGGTTGCTCTTCCTCTTCTGGCGTGTACCTGTGGCTTTTAGTAGTAGTATCACCAATTCTATGATTCGTCTGAGACGCACTTTTAGTGGGCTTCAGTGCGTTCTGTCAATTTCAATCTGGTAATCCTCTAACAGGGGGCTTTCTTTACTTCCCTGTGCCACTTTTTGACTGCTCTCCTCCTGTTGGCGGTCCCTTATCGGTCTCCCTGTTGCCATCTAGAGATAACTTTGTCATCAAGTACTTCCACACTGCCTCCGCGTTGATCAATTAGTGTTACATGCATCAACGGTATCTTCTTTCTTCAAGAAACTACAACGGTAAACAAAAACAACAATAACATCAACGTTTTAGTAGCCTTCTATTTTATGACAGCGGGAAACTATTTGCATCAGAGCCACGCCGTCAGGCAAGAAATGTCGGTGGCACACATCATGATATTCATCATGTGAACATTTTTCCTGAGACAATTAACACTTCAACGGTGACCGTGTACACATACCACATATTTACGGCGGTCCAAGTTAGCATTAAACGAATTAAATTGTAAACGACAGAACACTCTACCTCCTGACCCATCTCTTTGGCCGATTCGTACGTCAGCTGAAAGACAACGTTTATGCAACAATGCAACTACTACGAAGCCATTTCAGAGTCGCCTACACTCCATCGCAAGGTGCGCTCTGCGCTCTGCGCTCTTCCGAGACTGTCCAAGCTGTACAATGACTTACTCTTACAAAGGGAAATATTCTGATCTTAAGTCTCCCCATTACTGACACAATACTTTTGCAATTCGTCACCCGAGTCCTAGCTGCCCAAAAGGACGTCATATGAGAATCAATAAACAATTCCGCCTCCTTTTCCGTGGTGCAAAAAAATCTAACGAATGAATTGGCATATAGGATTGGAGGAGTTTTTACCAGGATGAACAGACTTGATTGGTCATTGTTTGCCCGCAATGAAAGTGACAAATGTCTGACCAATGAGCTTAGGCGACAAGAGGTACAAGTTCACTCACTAAACAACCTTTTCTTACCCTCAAACCAACTTAACACTACAGCCCCTCGCACCATTACATTCCACCGACAGAGTTTGCGTGGATTTGTCACCATAAAGCACTTATGATTAAGGCTGGGCAACCATCATAACAACCAAACAATTGTAAACTAACCCGCTCACTCCGAAGACCGTAAATGCAATCACGGCAACAACAACACACAAATGTATCCCACTACACAATCCGCATCAACCTCCAATCCACTAAAACAATTGTCAAACATTTTCTTCTTTTCGTAAATGCTTTCATTTCTTCCTCGATGAAATAATCACCATATTGCCATTCTATATTGTCAAATGATTATTTTTAATACTTACTGAGCCTAATTTTAACGTCTTTATTTATTGCATTTATGCCAATCCCACCTTGCTCAATATCTCTGGCGACGCTGCTGAGATGATTATCAATATGTATGAGGTATAGTCCATGGTTCTGAAGACCAGCTCACTCCGTGAAAGCCATGTTTCCACCGCTCCTCAACGCTGTTCAATGTAGCTCACAAACAGGTAACCTGACCATTGTTCATCGTGGGTCACAATTTACACGACACCTCACTTTAGTCTTTCCTTTATGAAAGCATGACACCGTTCCCCTTCTCAGGTGACCATTCGTCAGGCTACATTGCTGAAGGTATTGCTTTAAATACGATCAGCCTTCTCTCCCGCCTCCCTTATCAAGGTTTCTCACAATTCTGGCCTCCCTCTCCTCTCTCTCTCGTGGAAAAAGTGTCTTCTAGAGCCAATTTCGTACACCCTTTTCATTTTTGCTCTTCCACATTCTCGCAGTCGCCTTCCTGCATTTTACTCATTGCCTCAATTTTGCGCCTGTGTGTACATTCGCTATTGTGCCTTCATGTGCAACACACAACATACCATATTCAAATACGCAATCGGGTTTAAAAGTCTGGGGAAATAAAATTAAGTACGTTACGATGGGTAAAACAAACAGTAAGTAATTCGAAGTTTATCCAGTTATTAGACTTATTGTCGGCATTAAACCTCGCACTTAACGTGCACTTATTTTTTAAAAATTACAAAGAGCCAGTTTTAGATTTGGATGCGTAAGAGGACATTGATGTGATTATAAACATCACTAATTTTTTTGTTTTAGTGCGGCGGCCTTGTCATTGTTTTGCGCCGGTGCGCATTTCAATGAGCGGTCGAAGATGCTTTTGTAGTTCCTGTCGTCGGAGTTAGTCTTTTATTTTGTAAGTTTTTGATTGCCAATCATTGCTGCCCAATATTTGTCAAGAATGCTTTTTTTGGTGATTATCTCTCACTGTTTCTGCAGGCGATTCGTGTTTGATTTTGTAGGCGGGAAGAGCAATGTATTTATACGAGTTGGACATTTGCCTCTCGCCTGTAAAACTCGTCTCAGATTAAACCTAGTTGGCACTTAGTTAGTGTTAACTTAGTTGGTTAACACACAGATATCGCAGAGGGCATTGAATTTATTTACAAAAATGCCAATGGTGTCCGATAGCTAGCACACAGTCTTCAGCTCAGTTACATTAAGTTAACTCTGAGATGCAGAATGCGTTTCTTGCAGTCTGAAATGGTAGTAATTTAACTTTTGCCCCGTTCACATGAACTCTGGTTCTTCTTTTGAGTGTCTGTATTAAATCAGGAAGAATGATATGCGCATACAATGTAGTGCAATTGGACGTTGATCATACTGAGGGGAAATTAGTCAATTACTTAATTGTTCAACTGTGAACCAACGGTTACTTTTCTTGTTCTTTTTTCGCCTTTCGACTAGAGAAGGGAGAATTTTTATCAAGTTATTTGTTGTCTTCCTCTTCAGGTTGTCAACCTTTTATTATTCACGGGCGACTTCCTCTCACCCATTCAACAAATCTTATTTCCTTCCTCTTCTGATGACTTTAATGTCGGACTTTCATGTGGGTACGAAGTTGGTTTTGTGTGGTCCTTGCTTGAACATGGGGTGTGGTTTTGGCCAATAACAAGTTATTCATTCCAGCTGTATTACTCGCCCTGTGCTTTGCTGTTTCCACTGCAACCTTTTCTTCAATGAAGGTAAATTCCTCTTGTCGAACTGGCCCGCCACAGCCCGACTAACACGTGTTTCCATGTGCGTCTAACGCTTGGGTGGCACTGCATCCCCAGTAGTGACGGGCCTTTCTTAATGACGTGATCCGGTCAGGTTCTTTTTCGTAAAGCAACTGGCCACGGCGGCAAATCCCCTACCTTGACAACTTTCCTGGCTGCCATTGTCGTTGGCGCACTGGCTTTGCAAGTTATTGCGTGTTCCCTTCTTTTTTTTGCAACACCAGTTTATATCTTCGTGGATGTTATTTTTCCTTCCTTCTTGAGGCATGCTGACTCGTGGTCATATTTTGCTATTTTATGATTCTTTTCATATTCTGCTACCTCAATAACTCTTCACTTCCAGGATGTGAGTTGCTTTACACTCAGTCCTTTCGCCCGCCTGAACAGACCCTTTGGACGTGAAATTAGTACCGTGGCAGATGGGTCACGCCTGCGTAGCTGGGAATATGCTCAAGGAGGCCTTTGTTAGGATATGTGAGCATCCGTTATTCGACAGTCTTCTCCCGCTTGTACAGTAGATTCCTGGGTGGCGCGTGACAACACGTCAGGAGTGAAACCTCTGTGATTTTCACATCTGTGTTCAAACACTTTCGCTCTTCATTTGGTTGGGAATAATAACCAGGTTAGTCAAAATCGCCGGTGGCGCGAACCCTCCTTTGAAAGTACCAATCAATATTCCTAGGTCACACGGTTCAAATTCTTTTTACGAGTGTTGATTTCAACTTGTCACTTCTTCGTTAGCTGTGTGCAGTAGAGGATGCGCTTGAGGCGGATTCGGGGCTCAGTCAACGACACGCCGTCTGTGGCGAGGGGAGCGCCGATGCCGTCCGTGTTAAAGTATTCCAGTGCAGACTGCACCAACAGCTTCCTGCCCCCTCTCCCCTCCTTCTCCCTCTTTTTCTCAACATCTCCTCTGCCCTTTTTGATCCTTCTGCCTATTTTAATCACTGCTTAAACACTGCACAAAATAAGTTGACGAGGTGTAAAGTCATTTCATGTGTTATGGCTAGTGCGTCAAGAGAGCTTTTCTGAAGGGTATGTACAGTCAGTTGCAAAGTGAAATGATGGAGTAGTGAAGACAGAGGATTGATTGTGCTATGGAGACTTTTAGGAGAATGGTCGGCTGTAGGTGTGTTAGGGAGGTGCGGGGAAATCCACGCGAGGACTGGTGAGACTGCGAGAAAGGAGCACAAATGTCACTTCCGTAGAGGATCAGTCGAGCTGTGTGCAGGGGTTTTCGGAGGGCGTGGAGGAGTTTGCTACTACGCCCCTTCATCCTCTTCAATGGGGCTGTGAGCTGATGCGTGACGTTACGCACAGTCCATAAAGTGATTCTATTGTTGCGTCAGAGATGACAAATTATGGCTCTACTCGGTTTCTTTTTTCCCCTCCAGCTCCACTTCTCTTTTTTGCATCCTCGGCTGCTTACCACCTCCCCTGCTGCCGCTCACACCGAGGCTATCGTAGGAAAGACAGAGAAGATCAAGAAAACAAATCGCGACGCTTGGTCTTTGCACTCTTCCTATTTTTCACCCGCACTTTCATTCAACAACGAGGTTTAAATTGTTCCTGTTTATGTGGACAGAAACGTTCAGGTGCAAGTAGATTGGCGGAAGAGTGGTCTGACAGAGACTGGTGGGGACGAAAAGTGACGTGTGGGAATGTGTGGGCTATTAAGACGAATTGGAGAAGGAGATGAGAAAGGGGAGGAAAGGCGGTCAGGTGCAGAAAGCCACATTCTGCATTGGAGTCGCGGCGAAAGAGGTCAGATCTACGGGTCTCCGGCTTGCTAGTCTGAGGGATGCGCACAGACATCAGGTGACAATATAGAGGAGTGATGTGGAGTGACGCAAATAGTCAGTTGACTAGTAGAGAGAGGTAAAAGTTAGTGGATACTTTGAAGTGTAACTTACATATATAACTAATTGTAACGCTGCTTATACATCTTCAGACTACTGTAACCGTGGAGTCGTGTTCCAGAGTAGTAAACTTCGGCACTTTTACTAGGTACTTTGTATGGTTAGAGGAAGTCGTCCGAACACGACGTAAGAGACAGGATATCGTGTAAGGGAAGTGGAGTCTGAAACCAAATGCCGAGGAAGAAACTCTGAAGATCGAACAGCGAGAGCTGAGAAGTAGACGTGAAGCAAGAAGTGAGTACGGATAGTGCGTGAGCAATACGGAAGAAGTCGATACCCAGTGTTGACTCCGTGACTGGGTGCACACTCATTGGGCAGTATAGCAGCCGGGTAGTCCGTGATTTCTTTACCCTCGTGCAGCACTCGTTACTATATAGTGAAGCAAATAGTGTGTGCGTTGTCGACCAAAACAGATCCGCGCTAGGAAACGCCTCTCGATCAAACGGACTTTAGACAATATAGTCACCATAAATTATAGGCAAACACTATTCTAAACAACTGAAGCATGAGAAAGGCGGACAATCTGACAGTGGTCTACAAAATCGATATCGGTCACCAACTTGATGGGACTTCGTACTTGCATACATAGGGCATTCCTGATCGGTGGATGGGGGCTGAAGTCGGCAAAGGGTCTCTTTGAGTCTTCCACGAAGCCGTAAATTTCTGGAATCGGCGGCCGGTAATAACTGCACGGAGACAGGCACGATCTACTGCGCACCACTCCTACGTCTAACACCCGAACATGTGAATCTTTCGCGCCTCTGGGAAGGAGAGAGAAAAGAGCGTGAAAGCGAGGGGCAACGGTCCAGTAACTGAGTGCACACCGTCCTGGTAAGATCAACACAGAATGAGGATGAAGGCGTACGAGTGCACAGTTCGATCGAGGCGATGAACCAATAATTTTGAGAGGAAAGGAGAGCAGACCCAGCAGCGAGGAGAATCAGATTAGCAATTGTATATAGTGAAGTTCCTTCCGGTTGACCAATGTTGTCTTCCCGCGTCTCCCTTTATTTCCTTTGTCGATTTGCAGTTGTGAGCCATGACATCCTGCAATAATATTTGAAGATGCTCACTGTTCAGGTAGAGTTTTGCCCATTGTTCCTTAGCTAACTTCCTGAGCTAGTGGTTTTTCGCTCATCCGCCGAAATGTGAACTGCGGTCGATTCTTCGTGATCCTAGCACAAGCTCGGTGTCTACTGCATCCCCACGGCATGAGTTACGTTGTTTCGTCAGTTACTGAGATAGTAGTGAAGTCTTTGTTTGTTTCGATTAACTCATTAACTACTGGTTCATTTAGGCGAATGGCTGAATGCGGTCCGTGGTGTATCATAATATACTTCTTTGTACCATTCTAGATCTCAACAAGCTGTTGTACAAACGCATCTGAATTCGTACAGGCCTACACGACGACTAACATAATAACCCCCCGAAAGGTACGATGCCTTTTCTTCCCCAGCCTGAATGAATTGGGGACTGAAGAAACGAGCCCTAGAAAGCGGAAGATGTGTTACCGCCTTGCCTGGCCACTCATGCAATGATGTGCCATTCAGTCGAGATACATTTCTAACCCTCTCAGACATTAATCTACATATCCTGATAATCATATACTTTTCATGGCTTAGACGCTTTCTCCTTTACAAGACTCTACAGATGTTCTCGCCGAGGTTGTCCTATGTGCAGGGAGCTCTCAATCTTCCCTCACTCAACGGAACTTCTGCTCCACTACGATTTACCTGAAGAAGGCAGAGCATAAACTTAACTCTTCAAATATAAGGTCTGCAACTCGGACTAAGCGAGATGACCGAGGTGATCAGAGCCTATCTTTCCAAGAGATCACGCCATTTCCGTAGAAAGAGGAATAAATGCCTTCGAGGGCACAGAATCGGAGATAGTGACAAGTCAACTGTTCACAGCCACTTGGTGTGCCGCCACCAATCATTTATGCCAACAGGTCACGACACGGCAACCCAGGTATGCATCAACTATCGCGCTGATAATAGACCAATTTACGACTTCAGCATGTCCTCTCTTCGCATAGACTTCTAATTCCTTAACGCTGTAGAGAATTTAACTGGCCCCCCGGCCGGCACCTTTCCCTTAACCTTTTTTCGTATTTCTTTAAGCTCGACAGTAAATAAATAAGAGACGACAGGCAGTGCAGGTTGCATGCTGCTGATGACAACGGTGAAACTCTCCTAAACGCCTGGCGCTGTCGACTGTAGGGTCGAATTTTAAGTGATAATGAACGTTGGTCGTTCTCCTCATTTGGTATCTCCGTCCTGTGGTAATACCAATCTAACGGAGGAGAAAAGTTCAGAGCTCGGTGACTGCAGGCTGCCCAAATCGTCCGCGAACGAGACAATAATGTCGCACGATCATAACTGGGCTAACAAGGGTTGGAATTCTCGTGTTCTGGTCTTCAAGGAGCTATCTCAAAGATACCTTCGCTCGTTCGTTCGCTCTTGCATGACACCATTGTTGGAGTAATATATTGAGGTTGCAAACCGAAAGCCTGTGAGAACATATAAATTATTATGCACAACTGCTTCGGAATGTAATAGCTCTATGGAATTGTAGGCACCGCTCACATGTAGCTGGTCTTAGCAACACAACAGCTTCTTTACTAGCGGAGTGCGTGGGCAAAGTTCTCACTGGGAACCCTCCCTTTGACCTAGTATTACCTGGCATCGTGCTTGAGTAATTCATTGAGAGAGAGGATGAAGGTCCTGTTATTGGGATTATTAATCTCCTGAATGGCGACAACAGGCGCCTGTTGCTGGAAGCCATGATACGATATGTAGAGAAGAAGTAGTCCTGTGCGTCCAGCAACCCTTCACATCGGCTGCGGATGGCATCACGATCGTGGCATGTGACAACATGACGGCACCAGTTATTTGCAAGCATACACAGTAAATTTTGGAACTTACATCTGCGTACTCTAATGACAGTCCGCCACCACCTTAATGTCGCCTTAGAGAAGTTACTGTTAACTCTCGTACAAACGCCTATATTCGTTTTAATGTTACATCTCTTAAAACGCTGCAACAACACTATTGCGATTGCAGTTCATGCAAATGCTTTAAATCGTTTTTGCGTACGAAGATCTAAGTTACGTCCAAATGCTCAGTCTATAGCACATTAAGGCTCGATTTACTGAGAAAACTGAAAGTAAAATCGAAATACATGTAATTGCATCTACAATTGATTTCTCAACTTTACTGCAAAGCTCATTCTATCATTGGATGGACATGGGATCGAGTTGTACATGTCCAGTCCGGGGTTAATGTAAACAGAACGATTGTTGGTACCGCAGTCACGGCTCTGGTGCTTAGTTGAGAGCTAACTACCTTAACTCAGCTACGGCACTTATTGTCACTCTTTCGTGTATTCTTAAGGGAAGAGACAGAACACCAAAAAGACTGAGAGGACACGAATTATCTCTATATTTCGACAGTATCAATCAATGCACATGATTTTTAGTAAGGCAAGGCCATTGTCGTTTACGACTCCACTTTCTTCATTGAACCATCTTGAATGGCCAGGTCAGGATGCCCTTACCGGGCCATTACACATAGCCACCTACAAAGCTTGGGGTCTAGAAAGAGAACGTCACTAATCGTCCACTGCAGCCCCTCCCACTACATCGCTTTATCGCCACGCTCAACGACCTTGCTTTTCCACTTATCTGCGCAATGGCACGCATGTTTGGGTAGATGAAGGTCTACTCGATGAATCAGTCCAGCAACGTGAATCTAATAACACAATCAGTGTAAGGTCTTGAAGCCCTACGCAACGTGGACTGAATGCTCCTCAACCCTCCGAGCAGAGGGGACAGGACTGGCTTAGCCACTGCGGCAATCGGTCACATGCAATATCAAAATTATTCGCCCGTCGCGGGGCGATGATAACGGTGACGCGTGCCACGACATTCTCGGAAGATCGAACTAGTGCTACTCCACACACGCCATTCGATTGCCGAGTCGCCGGTAGCGCGAAATGAAGTCGGCTGACGGTGCCAGCACCGGGATCGCGAGTACATGTCTCACCGACTCGCGATTTCCTCCCTTGAGAAAGAGTGAGAGGAGGACAGCACTAGAAAGAGGAAGTTGGTGGCAGTGGTGCTCCGTACCTATAGGGCCTACAAGTCAGATCTATGCAGCTTACAACAAAACCAGGAGGGCCACACAAATTAAGGAAGGTCTAGAGGGAATTATATTCTGATGTCGCTTCGATTTGACACCATCTATCGGCGGCTAGAATGCTTGAGCGTCGACATTACATCTACAACGAGAAATGATTCGAGACCTCTACAATCCTCGATGCTACATTCATTCAGGATGGAAAGGACGGAGGGAGCTTCACCTGTATTGCTGAACAGGAGGTAGAGCCACTATGATTATAGTGGCGACGACGGTTTTCGAACACAAAATGAAGATTACAGGCGGTGGCATTGTGTACTAAGATGCGCGGGTGCAGCATTTGTGAAGCTCGATGAGGC
>QEYB01000970.1:0-20769 GCA_017562135.1 Dipylidium caninum
CCACGCCGACGACTGGACTCGCCAGTCCATCGCACACGGTCGTGCACCGGGCTCGGGAGGGGATTCACGTCTACAAACAGACAGAAACGGCGAGCTGGTGACAGACGACCACCAGCAGGGTTAAATGCTTGTTCAGACGTCGCTGCCATCAAGCCAACAGACGCCACTTTTGGCGTTCGAGCACTTCGAGGTAATTTACGAAGACCTCAGCAGAGCTGAAGTTGGAACCGGTTGCGTTGGGAGCTCCTCCTGAAGCCGCTGTTCACCGACTCTAAAGGTGTCCCAGCCTCGTAGACGCCAGGAGGCACAGGCAGTGGGGGGAGCCAGTTGGGTCTGGTGGTCCATGAAAGGACAAAATTACCGCAGCCGCCTCATCCACTCCGCCGTCCCTCCAAGCAGATCGGCGTGTCACCTCCCGAAGCTCCTTGGTCGGGCCGCCGCAGAAAAATGAACAGCCCGTGCCTCTTTGGCAGTGAAGCGGCACAGCGCCTTGAGGAATGTGCCGCGAAGGCTCCGAGGAGGCGGAGGAGGCGGCAAAGCCACTGAGATATAGTCTGGCCTCTTTTTTAAAGCCTGCGTGTTAATGGGTTGTTTCATGGAGGTAGACAATTTTATACGCATTGCCATTAAAGCTAATTAATAGTAGAACAGGCGTTTGCCATGCTGTCGCTGTTTTCCGCAATTAACTAAGTGTTACAACAGGCGAGACTATTTACCCAAGAAACGGGCCGGTGGTATCTCCCGGCGCCCGCCCAGTCGCCCAGGAGGGCTCATTTTTGCGCGGGGAGTGCAGGCAATCCTGAGAAGGGGGAGGCCACGTCTGTTCCCACGCCGACTTAATCCTCTCACCTCCGTCGCCGTCCGCCCGCCGCCCCGCCGCGCAGCCATCATCGTGCCGCCCCGAGAACCCACCGCCGTCGCCGTGCCTCGTCTCCGCCCGACTGCCCTTTTCATTGGGGGTCGACTCTGAAGTTGCTAGCAGTCATCAGACGGAGGGGACCGCCTCAGCAGAACGGGCAGACAGGTGGGCGGCTGGGAGTATTATTCGTCCATATTAATCGCCCGGGAAAGTTGAACCGCAAAGAATGACTTTTTTGCTTGGTAAGACAGGCGACAGCCTCCGCATGGAAATTCCAAAACGCGCGAAGAAGGACTCCAACTCGTAGACAAATTCGATGGTCTTCAGACAAAACGGATGGGAGTCTTCGTCGCCGTCGATCAACCGTCTGCGTGGGAGTGGCGGTCCACGCGGGATGGCGACGCCAGCCGCATTCTCGGTGGGAAGTCGTCGGAGCTCAGGCAGCGCCGGCCGCCGCGACCGCTCTGCTCAATCTCGCCCCCCGAGGATGGGAATGGGAGAAGAAGAGATGTCTTTGAGAGACAGGTTGTTCACCTCCCGCACCTTTTTGGAGTTTCCGCTTTTCCCTCGCGGTTGCCAGAGTGGCGCCGCGGTCAAAAAAAAGCAACCCTGCGGCAGGAGACCGTCGCGCGGCGCCATTCTCCGGCGTGTTTCCTGATACAGAGGAATCGACGGACTGGCGGAAACGCCTTCCATCCAATCGCCTCACACCGCCTGTTTCTCACTATCCGCCGACGTTGGATGTGCGAGAATTTGTGGGCTTTATTCGGCGCAGGTCGCTCCGAGCCCCACACATTCATCGGCAGTCGCACGCAGACAGACTTGAGGAGGGGCAATTAGGGCGAGGAGACCGAGGCTTTCGGCGCAGACGAGGGGTGCTGGAGGCGAGTGCTTGCGTCCCAGACCTTAATGGCGGCACCGGAAAGTTCTTTCATTTTCAGAGGGGAAAATTTAAGGGCAATCGCAAGACCGCCTCGCGACCGATTGCTCTCCTATTTACGTCTTCCAATCAGAGCCCGCCGCTTGCCGGGGGGACACTCGGAGGGATGCGGAGGAGGGCGGCGGGGGTTTCCGGAGGCTTGACCTTCCTAATTGTCTCAGAAGATTGCGCGAATGTGGGTCGCTTTTGCTCAGAAAAGAAACAGTCTTGCCCTGACGAAGTGATGATTGCAGACAAAGGCTTCAACCACTCTCACCGCTTCACAAATTTGTCAATCTGGAGTGGCAATGTTAGGGTTGGGAGACTCAAATCTTCCGTGGCGGCAAGCGAGGGCGATAAATTTGGCTCCAAGTCGTGTCTCCGAAGGGGAAAACTCCTCATTTTCAGACGGGCAGTCGTAAACTACGGCAAAATTCTTCGAGACATCGTAAAATTAGACGCTTTGAATTGATAAGAAGAGGTTATAAGTGGAACGCGGTTTGCGGATCCTGAGTAGTCGTAGCGAACGCCATCCGAGGCGATACGACAAGCAAAGCTGGTGAGGCGAGGGAGTGGAGCTCCACCGAAACGTCCGCGGATTGCGGAGATGCATCGCCAAGCGCCTAAACCGCCGACAGTCATTTCGAGTTATTGATGCTGTTAAAATGGAAGGATGAAGATGAGTTTGGAAGCGCGGGCTGGCCACCGCAGATGGACAGCTCTTGGGGGTCGGCGACTATGCCACTTCCTCCGTTCGAAAGGGGCCCGACGGCCGGGCATTCGGGTCTGGGAGCCGTGGGCGCCCTTCACGCCTTCCAGTGCGACCGCTGTGGCGCTGGTGGAAGGTCTCTTCTGGCTGGTAATCGCAACCGGTAGCGCTGGCCGCGAACACAGTCCGCGTCCGCTTCCTCGCCCCTCCGAGGCCCCACGAAGGCGTCCGCAGAGGTTTGTCATTTGGGCAGACGGGCGCAGTATAACCCGACGCCTGCGAGTGCACAGCGGAGGAGTTCTCGGCTGTTGCCTCTTTCCACGCTTGACTGCTTAGCGACGAGAAAGTTGATGGGCGAGAAAATCGGTGGTGTGGAAAATGCAGACCACAGAGGGCGCCTCACAGTTCTCCCCGAGGAGGGCGAGAGAAGTGGACCGTTTGCCGACACCGCCTCCCCTCCTCCTCCTCCTCAGCCCATAGGGGGAAAATTCCTCTCCTCTCCTCGTCAGCCCGGTTGGATGAAGCACCACCGAAAGGGGCGCGGCGCTCGCTCATCCAGAGGTGGAAATGGCTCAAAAAAGAATCGCCGGGATTGGAAGAGGAATGAGTTCGTCAAGAAAGGGCACATCAGTCGCTCGGATTGGGCGTCAGTGGCTACAACATGTCCGCGCAACTCCGCCTCAACCCGCAGCCACTTCTGCAACCTGGGCCTGAGAAAACCGTCTGATGAAGCGGTCTGAGCCGGGAATTAAAAATTTGGACAGGCGAACCAACATCAGCCTCCTATGAAACTTGACGTGCCGCAGTTTGAATTAGTGACATCGGCCGGCCGATCAACTTGCCGTAAAACTCTTAAGTTCAAAAAGTCCACACCGACAAATTTTGTGCCACATTCATGTGTGGACGGAGAGGAGGCCTTACAAATAAGCGAAAGGCGTCAGACTTTAGCAACTTGTCACATCTCCGCACCTCCGTTGACCTTCTATGACCTGTTAACGGATGAAGAGAAGAGGAAGTCGTCGTGTGGACATGAAGCGCGCCCCGTACGACCCACCTCCGCCCTGCGGAGAAGAAAAGGCTGGATGCGGTGGACGCGTTCGGTTGTGGAACTCCTCAAAGAAGACTCTCGCAGCGGTCTTCTCCTCGGCCCCGAGAGGAAATCAATTGGGTGGGCTGAGATCGGATGCAAGGAAGAAACCTTCCCCGGAGGACCGCCAGTAGCGGCGGCTCAACCAGATAACTAGAAGGCAAACCAGACTACGTGGACTCAACGTTGTCCCCTCTTGGTCGCGTTGGACTGCGTCGCCTCACCGGCCCCGAAGCGTAGTAAGACCTGTAAGAGGTGTCCAAGAGAATCGTCCAACACTTTTCCAACGAAGCGGACCGCTCTTCCTCATTGACTTGAGTAGCTTCGCGAGGAGCTGGTGTTAAAGGTGTTCGGCCAGACAAGGTGATGGGCAGTGGCGGTTGGGAATCCTCGGCCTCTAGCAGACCGCCCCTTTCGGCGGAGTCGTTGGAGACAGGCCACACCCCGAGCTGGGCGATGCGAAGGCGTGGAGTCGCGTCGAAGTCTTCCACAACCTCACGCGACGGCTTTGAGCAGCGAGACTTCCCTGACCTGCGACCCGCTCAACCTTCGCTTTCGCGCCTCACCAGCGGGTGCATCACACCGCTTTTTGTGACCAAAAGGGCAACTCGAAGGCGGAGGTGGCGAGTCCTGCCGTCTCAGCAAAGTCGTCTGAATTAATCGCCGTGGAGGCAAATCTGGTAGCGGGTTGTCCCGCCTTCCTTCGATGGCCAGCAAAGGTCAGCGGAAAAGGATTTCTTGCGCCCTCCAACTGTCCCACGAAGGCCCCGGCAATGCCGGATTTCCGGAAAAAAACTGTGAATAACAAATTCCCGGGTGTCCCTTCCTTCAAAAACCGGCGACGAAACATATCAGCTTTAGGATGCGTCAATTCGCCGATTGCTTTACACGACTATCCAGTCGACGTGCAGGCCGACGTCTCCGCCGCGCTTCCGTCACGTGTTGGGTGTCTGAAAGCGCTCCGGCGCCGTTGCAGAGGGCGCAGTTCAGCGAGGAGCCAGCTAAACCGTCTAAAGTTGTCCGAAATCTCATCTCTTGGGTGGAGCATGGGGACCTCGGCCTCCCTTGCACTCTCCCTTCACGTGATCTTCATTCAGCGTGCTGAATCCCTTCGACTTGGCTTTCCTATCCCCGGCCGACTTCTTTAGTCCTTCTATGGTTTAAACGTGGTCGGGACTTGCATCGACCTCGCGTGAAGAATTGTCTTTAGACGTTGAGGATATGTGGATTTCCTTCGTGCCATGCGTCCTTGGAGCTTCGAACAGAGTTAGGTCCAGTGTGGTTGCAATAAAACAGCCGAAACCACATTGAAAACGCCTCGGGAGTCGTCTAAGGGATCGGCCGACATTCTCCTTCGCTGAGAGCCAGCCAGCATTCCCAAGTTGTTCCAAGCGGCGGAAACAAGCAGATTCTGCGGGAAATCAAGCGGAACCGAAGACATCGTCACCTACCCTAAAGCGCATGGTTGTGGTGAATTGGATGACCTCCGAGGAAGTGCGACATCCAGGCTCGCATGAGGGCCTTCAAGTCGCCCTGCCCGGAAAGGAAAGAGTCAAAAAAAAATCGACCTTCTTCAGTCTTATAGTTCGAACCATCCTTCTCCACCTCTCAGAGTCAATCGAACGAGACTGACAAGGCCTGTATGACAGCCGTGAGGTGCCAATTACTGTTTCCCTCTTCTTAAAATCGCAATAAATTCACTTTTACGTGTACCTTCCACCTGAGGAGAAACTCAACACAAGCGGAGCGTTAATGGCCTCGCCTAATTGTTATCAGCCAATGTTCTATCCAACTCTTCTGTCCCACGTTTCCTGCGTGTTTTTGTGGGCGCATCACCAGGGTCAATTAGCCGTCCGTCTTCCACCATGCCCCAGTTTCTTTTGTGGGAAGATTGGCGACGGCTGCTGTGGTTCAGCAGTCTTCATCCCTCCATTCGACGTGATGGAATATGTGAGCTATTCTAGGTGTGTTTGCGTCCTCTTCAAACTCGCCACTTATTCGTGCTTTATACACCTTCTGCGTGTGCTTTTGTTTGTTTCTTCGGCAGGTATTTTTACATCTACACCCACCATTGCGGATGTGAATCGCAAGGTTAAGATCTGAGGTCTCGCGAGGTGGTATTCTAGAAGCGAGAATAGACTCTGGGTGTTTTCCCTCGCCTTACGGCATGGGACCGAAATCCACCCTCGTTGAAGGGGTTTGAGGGGGGCCGACGCTACACACCGTCGCGCAATCTTATTGGCTAGCGCGTCTGACCAATCAGAGGACGAGCTGGCTGTCATCCCTTTCATTGCTAAGGGCAATTCAGAGAATCAAGATGTGAGAGGGCGACAAACAGTGGACATGGCTGTGCGTTCACACCCTCGACGTCGTTCCACAATATCCCTCATCAAGGTGGAGCTTACATGTCTGTGCTCGTGACCTTGACGACTTCTCTCATTGTGGCTCCTTCTCTGCCACATCCTTGTCTCCCCTACGTCCACGATCGAATTTTGACCGGCATTGTCTTGGTAGTGAAGATTGAACTTCAACTAGCCCCAACGACTGAAGTGCGAGAATAAGTGCTCGAAGAACGCCCTCCTTCCCCTGCCTCCCGTGTCACATTGTCTTTTGAAAGACAACAGGAATCGCAGCCGGTCTCTCTTTCGACACCAATCGTCACCCACCCAGAAACTACGAAATTAGGGTAATTGTGAGTATGTAAAAGGGGAGAGGGAGAGAGAATCGCTACTCTGTAAAGCGTGGAATGACATCCACTTGACTCGTTTGTCTTCAGCGACATTGAACCGCCTCGGGCTTTGTGAAGCGTCACTACCCATCCGAAGACAGACGAGGGGACGCGTTTGCCCCGTCTGGCTTGGATTTTCTGAGCCACTCAGCAGAGGTAGCGTGGACTTCCGTAGAAAGCACCGCATGTCCACATCAAAGTAACGTCCTTGTCCAAGCTGGAATGTTAGTCGTGCGGCGGGCTAACCGCGGATCCCCCGCAGAGGGAGGCGGGCGAAATTCCCTTCTTCTGTCCTAAAGATTATTAATGACCATGACACCTTCTAAACGTATGAAGAGTTTGCTTCGCGTCCCCGTTGCAGAATAAAATCTTCCACCGAAGGAGTGTAAAATGAGCCCTCAGGGATAAGACTGCCTCCTTCCCACGCAAATTTTGCTGGTGACGTGTTGACATCCCACATCCCAGTTGGAAGGGATGTAGGAAATGACAGTACCATTGGAGTGGTAATTATTCGAGCACGCATTGCCCACATCGGATCCACTGAGGTCCTATTCGAGCATTAATCGACGAGGAGAGCCATTTTTCAGACGAGTGGCTGTCTCTGTCACTCTCTCGCCCTGCCGTGTCCTCAGGGGAGGCGAGTGGAGGTCTCGTGGGAACGCAACAGTCCCTTCCACCCTCCTGTCCGTCATAACATGGCTGTCAGTGTCCACGGACTCCCCGCCCGAACATTTGTCTACTGTACGTTCCGTTTTAAATGAGCACTGCCCAGTGAAGAAATTTCCCACTCTACTAGCGCGTAGACGAAGGCGATATATTCTTCTGTGGTCGCGTTAGCTCTCCCTCGATGCGTTGTTAGCCCAGACTTCTAGCAGCATGCCCGTTGGTCGGCAGCTGAACGAGTCGCGACGATGCTGGGGGCATAGACATGTCGAATAGAATTTGGTGTCCATCTGCCTCAGCGCCGGACGGGTCTGTGTCCGCGCGCGTAAATCCTCCACTCTACAGTCGCCCCATTCAAATTGTCCACATCCACCACCACCAGAGTGACTAAAAGGGAAGATAAACGCGAGCGCGACAATGGTGAATGTGCAAGAGAATGGACAATCACCTTGAAAACAACAAAAACACATCATTTTCTGCCAGCAAAATACGCACATCTTCCACCCTTCAGCCCTATTTCCCTTATTCTCAGAGGTGTAATAAAACAGGGATGTTGAAGCGATGAAAAAGCGGAGCACCACCTGAGATGTTATTCATTCACAAGCTTTGAGAAATAACATAGGAGCAAGAGGAATGCAGACGTAGTGAGGGGAATTTGTTTAAATGACTGCCGTTTAACCGGAGTGAAGAGTTTGTCAGCTCGAAGTTAATTGCTTCGAGAAACAGTCCAAATTTTACCACTCGGCGTAGTCCTACGACTTGCTGCGCTAAAGGCGACCCGATGAAGGCTTTGCGTCTGTCGGCTTTAAAAGGGTGGAGACCGCGCGGGAACCGGTTCCTCGTCCTCCGCTCCACTCACCGCATTGTAGTCTCGCCGCCTTCGCTCATTTTGCCTAGGTAGTTTCCCACAGCTGTCTGTTGATTCTGCCAAATGAGCCCCTTGTTCTTCACACGCTTTACGCTTTTTTTGTCACCCACGAAGCCCATTCGCTGCCCCATCTTACCCTCCTCCGCGCCACGCACCCACCCAAACGCTCCAGTGAGGCGGGCAATGCCGAGTTTAAGGCTTTCTTTCATCACATCACAAAATCTGTGGAGGCTTCGACTTGTGCACGTTTGGTTCTGTCGAAACGACGCAAATGGTTGACTATCGGGTGCGCCCTTGTCAACATTCGATTCGTTTCCTCCTCCTCCTCCTTCTCCCCCTCCTCCACCTTCATCTTGTTTTTCTGGTCAGGCAGGAATTGCGGCGAGGAAAAGATCAACATGCTATTTGTCTGTGCGAATAAAAATTCTCTGAAGACGGAAAATACGCCCGAGGTGGGGTAAATTGTTACACTACAACGCCTTGCTGATTGAAATCACGAACCCTGTAAAAGGTCGCCTTATCTGACATCTCATGGACTATCAGGCTGAGCCAAAAATGCCGAACAGTTCAACTTTCACTTATTTAACACTAAAGTGCCCGTTATATGCGATGCTCCACGGCTTGCTGTCGCCAAGGAGGGATATTTCCTCAAAAAGGGGGAGAAGCGGTCTTAAAAGCTTTTACCTCAACCAGGAATCACCTGTTGTTAAGTTGGTATTAATGCGAATCGCAACTCCTCCTTGTGGGGTTGCACCGTCCAAGACTAATTGACCGGTATGTTAGTTGGAAATTGTTAGATAACTCCATAGAGAGCGCGGTTGTCAGCTAGTCAACGGCAAAAGAAGAGGGGGGATTTTTATCCCGCCTGTACTGGAAATTAGGGCTAAGGCGTGCGGCTGCGTGTGATTTCAAAGGGGCGGTTACGCCATGCTGGACTGATTTTAAAATGATTCGCATTCTAAAAAGGACTTTTCCGGACGATTTGGGTTTGTGCTAAGGACATATGGGCGGATGATTGAGCAAAATTATCAAACAATTCTTATGTAACATGATCAAAAGGATGCTGAAAGCCAAATCATTTTCACTAGCTTCCATTTCAAATCCTCCGTCACATGCCTCGTTTAAGCGGAACTATACCCATAAATCTCATTTTCCGCTCTCATCTGTCAGGTCGATAGGAGAAAATGTTAGTTTTCTTAATGCTAGTTTATAGTTTTTTAATACCGTCTTTTGAGAAGATGAAAACACAAGTGTGTGAGGGGAAGACAAAAAAGAATGGAATGAAACGGGAATAAGTAGGTATTCTGCACTTCTGTCGCAGAAATATTGATAGGAATTTTTTTGGTAGGAGCGTAAGAAAGGTAGAAGCTAAGAGCGAGACAAATTAGCACAAAATCGGATAGTGAGGGTGGTTTTAGACATTTTCCCCTCTAAATTCTACTCAAGGGACTATCGATGTCCGCATTCGTGTGGGAGGGGATTCGTTCTTTCAAGCTCCCTAAAACTCATCCAAAAACACCTCTTTCATACAGTTTATTCATAGTCTTTATGGTTTAAGCACTCATTAATTTTCAAGTGCCTCCCAGGGGCATGCGAAATCTCATATTGCAAATTAAATGTTTGCCTTAATTGCTTCAAGGTTGATTATTCCAGCACATCAGGCGAGCATAAAAACCTGCTTAATGAAAACCAAAACGTAAACTATTTGCGCAGACAGATAAGTCTTCTCTCCACTAAGAGGCCACACATGGTTTTTAATTAGACGAATGAGTGCAAAAATGTCCTTACATTAAACAAAGTTAAAAAACATTTGATTTTTTCTTATCTTACACTTTTCAACTCGTAATTCGCATTTCCTACACGTAAAGATGCCATCGTCCTGTGCAACTTTTGTCAAAACCTCGATCGTGCATTTTCATGTCATGAGGTCTTGTGTTGGAGCCACTTTAGCACGACCGGAAATAACTTTGGAATGAGCATTTCAATCAAGCAGCAATCTTGAAAGTAGACCATTTCTATATTTGAGAGTATAAAACGCGCTTGCTTCCTCTCACTCCTTAAATTCAAAACCGTCATTAGTTAACTCTGCGCAGAGACGCCCATAAGACGCATTTCCCACCAGTGTTACGCCCCTCTCCCGTCTCTTGTCTGCCCTAACAGCAGATTATGCACTTCACGAATAACTTAGACACGGGGAAACTCCTTGACTTCCCACTGTGGTTTGTGTATCCGTTTGTTATAATCCGTTCGCTTTATTTGAGCCAAGCGACAACATCGAATCAGATTTCAAAGCCACATGCCGATTGTATTCGAAAATGTGATCGGGCCGAAAAAAATGGGGACTAAAAGAGAGTTTATCTGATTTTTTTGGGAGGGCGAATGTCTAGGTTGCGTGAATTGTTGTAATCAATTTTTGAAATGAGATATCTACTGCTCTCTCGGGAAAATTGAAGTAAGGGAAGACACAAAACTGCAGATATAAACTCTGCCCTGAAATGCGTTAAAATAATTTACATTTTATGCACAAAATCCCTAATCGATTCCAAAACTCATCCATTGCGCAGTGAGAAAGCACATTTTGCCCTTTTGGTCAAATAATTGCACATCACCGTGACAACGGAGGCTGATTGTAAAATGGTTTAACGGCGAAAGGAGGGCAAAATGTGAGGGCAATTGGAGCGGTTTCGACAAACCTCGCCACCTCCTCCGCGCAAAAGCGGCGTTTACGAGGCACCGAATGGCCTCGTGAGGGCGGAGAAAGGACTAGAAGAACAAAGGAAAGTGGAAAAGCACATTAATTATTTCAGACCAAGTGCACCCGGGAAGTAGAGCCTCCCCGAGACCAAATTTAGAGGGAAGCTGTGCACTTTTACCCTGGTGTGAAGGAACAGCCAAGTGTAATTTTGTTGAGTGGGGATTGCGACTTTCAATTTGACAAACGTAATTTTTGACGCCCGTATGCAACCGTTTGGGATTGTTGAATTCGACAAATTTGAGATCCGTTTGATGAAAATGAAGCGGTGACAGAGCATCGAGCACTTTTGCATCATCGCTTACGCCGTCACGCGCTGAAGTATGGCCACTGCTGCACCACCGAATCCGCCTTTCCGAGGGCCATTGACGCCAAATGGACCTTTCCCGTCCGTCCATCGGTCAGTCCGTCCGCACTCTCGTCTCTCCCCACCGCCCACCGCCCACTTCCCACATCCAGCCTCCAGCCTCCAGCCTCCAGCCTCCCACTTCACAGCGCCCATCTCCTCCCCATCCACCTCCACTCGCCTGCCTCCTCCCCGACCCAACTAGTCAGCCGAGCGGGCTCGATTGGGTGCATCGCCCCTCTCACATCCCTCACTTGCTTTCGGTCCAAACGTCCTCGGCAAATGACTTTTGCTCGTCTCTACTCTTCCACCTCCTCCTCCGCTTCCTCCGCTTCCTCTGCCGCCTCCTCCTCCTCCTCCCCCACTCGGCACACAACTCGCGCCCCCATCTGGACACTGCAGACCCCCTCTCCTCCGTGTCCACGAGAAAAACAACTCCATTTTGAGCTGCTTTCTCATTTGTTTTACTCCACCACGGCCTCCTTCCACCTCTCATCTCCTGTCCTCGCGCCTACCCTGCCTCCTGCTGTGGAGGAGGAGGAAAAGGCCAATTCGCTCCCGTCTCCGCTTCCACTCAACATCACGTCCACTCACAACGTGCAACGTGAATTTTGTCGCCACTGCAGCGCTGCACCGCTTCACCGCTTCACCGCTTCACCGCCTCCCGTTATACCTCTTCTCCCCTCTCCTCTCCTCCACGATGCCCACTTTTTCCACTGAATTTTGATTCCTTCTTTTGTGCAAGCCATCCACCTCTCTTCCACTGCACTTATTCTGCCACCAACGCGGCACAGTGTTCCCGAGATTTCCCTTCTCAGTAGCACAGGGTCGGCTTCTCACACCACCCACCCGTGGCGAGGTGTAGGACCGCGGGCTTTCCGGACAGGGAGTTGGTGGACGAAATACTGATTGACGGTTTTGTGGGCCTCGTGTAGGAGGTGAGTCGTCGCTCCTCCTCCTGTCCCCCCCCCCCCCCGCCTTCTCCCCTCACTCGGCCACTCGTCCTCCCCACCGATATCGTCCAATCGCGGCGAGTCGACCGCTCGTCTCCTCCCACTTCCCTCTGCCATGCGTCATTTGACTGTTACAGGCGGCTATCTACTACTTATGAGAAATTAAGTAAACACGACTTACGACAAATTTAAAGTCTCTATCTTCCACTCTCCCTCTCCCTCTCTCTCTCTCTCTCTGCTCGCTACTCCCTACTTTCTACCTAACCTCACCTTAACTTGCCCCCACACCCCACACCCACCGCCCTCCCGAACAGACAGTCTTGTCGGAGAATTTTCCGACGAGAGGCTAAATAGCCTGGTGGATGCAACAGCAATGCTCCGTGTCTTCAGACAAGACGAGATAAGCGAATAGACACCGTCAGTCTGCAGGCTGCTGTTCCCCTCCTCGTCCCCTCACTCGCCCTACTCCGAGAGCAGTTGGTAGAGTTTGCATTCGCCTGACGAAGACGACGAGCGAGGGAGAGGCTGATGAGGGCCAGAGGTGAGGACGTGAATGTCTCATAGCCAGCGCCACCCACTTCATCACTCGCTACTTCACTTATCTACTGAAATTTTTCACTATTTTCTCATGTTCCGCCACAAAGACCGAGGAACGAGTATGATTTACTTCCACCTCAGTGCGAGTGAATGCATTTGAAGAGCCACGAAGGGCGTAGGAGGAGGCGGCGGCAGACGCCGTAGGGAGGTGGGACAAGGATGATGGAGGAGCGAAGAGTTATGGCTGAGCCGGAGTTCGGCGATTCCATCGAGTTTTGCCCCTTCCCCACCACCTCACCTCAATTTTACCTGCCTTCCACCACGAAACTAAACCCTTTTGCAGTGAAGCGCAAATGGTACTTTAAGAGGATTTCACGAAGAGGACTGTCGGAGTCCGGCGTCCCACGTGGAGAGGATGCGAAGTGCATCACTCAGGCGGCAAACAAGACCCTGTCCTCTCCGCCCTGACACGCTGGACGAGCGAGAGAGGATCGCTAAATTTCCGACCCGAAGGCGGGAGGTGAAGGAGGGTAAAGGCAGGAAAGAGCCACTTCTCTCCTCCTACACGCCCCGTCAATCGGCTCTTTGTCCCATCGTCTGGCGCCTTCCAGATCCCCTGTTCTCCCGACCTGTTACCAGGCAAGTGGTGTTTCAAGTCCACTGTTTGTCTAGTTTCGAAGTCGCTCACTTAGACGTGGCCACTCGTTACCCGCCTCCGCCGGTGCTTCTCTCCATTCCACCAAACTCCCTTTTGTCTGGCTTTTACTCGTCGCGCCGTCTTGTTTACTCTCCCCTTCAGTGCGCCACGAGCTCGTGCCTTCAACGCCAGGAGGAGAATGACTTCGCGGTGCAAATGTTCCGCCTGAGTCTGCAGAGTCGCGGCTCCTTCCGCTGTTTCGTCTCGGCTCAGCACGACGACGAGGCGTTGATGTACAAAGTCTACCAACTCTCCACCATCTTCAATGCCCTCTTCTGGCCTCTCAGTGTCTTCTGCCTCTCCCTCGCCGTCATCGGCCTCCTCTACGTCATCGACCGATGCAAAGTGTGGAACACCGACGCCCTGCTCATCGCCTGAGCCTCCCACCTCCCCGTCGGTCGTCTGTACATACGCAAAAGACACACACTCACACACACACCCCACACACCACCGAGAATCCCCTCGTCCCCACTCGCCCCGACTTATTGGACGGCGGGGAATCGTGGGAAGAAGGCACGAATGACTGGAGAGGATGTCGGAGCCAGTGACTCGGGGAGAGCAGAGTCCTCACCGAGACGAAAGCGAGTCAGAATTGAAGCTCTTTTCCAGCTGCACTTTCTACCAAGTCGTTGCACCGCCTTTGAGCCGTGGGAACACGCAGGACGCGGACGATTTTTGCCTCGTCGCCTTCACCACCACCTTCGAGGGGATTTGCGGTCATCCTTTTACCAAACACAATATTTCGAATTCCACAATGGACTCTAAGCCTTGGAACGGGCTCAGTGGTGGATTCATCGCGCTCCTTCGCCTCTGCCACCCCGGTTTCCCACCCCGTCCACGCCCAGTGTTTGTTCCACCGCCATGGCGACTAGTTGCCTGCTGCCTTCAGGCATGTGACACAGCACGAGATGTTGTCGATTCATTACTTTGAAGAGGCGAGTGGTAACTTGCTGCTCCCCTGCCCCACGAACACGCGGCAACCGGCGAAATCTCCCTCCTCCCAATTCCAAGGGTCGGTACTGCTTACAGTGGGCTTGTGACCAAAGACTTACCTGTTAGGGAATCTCTTCCCCTCTCGCCCCAATTCATATGCCATGGGTGTTTTGAGCTCTGGGGAAGCTTCTCCTCGGCGGAAGAGTGGACAGGACAGGGTTGGGTAAAATGGTTGTGGAAGAGGCTAAGTGGTTGGCAGAGCAGGGGATCGGGAAGGCGCCTGAGAGTGGGACAAGGAGCGGGATGGCCTGTGTGCTCCACTTCGCATCCTCTCCACGTGGGACGCCGGACTCCGACAGTCCTCTTCGTGAAATCCTCTTGAAGTACCATTTGCGCTTCACTGCAAAAGGGTTTAGTTTCGTGGTGGAAGGCAGGTAAAATTGAGGTGAGGTGGTGGGGAAGGGGCAAAACTCGATGGAATCGCCGAACTCCGGCTCAGCCATAACTCTTCGCTCCTCCATCATCCTTGTCCCACCTCCCTACGGCGTCTGCCGCCGCCTCCTCCTACGCCCTTCGTGGCTCTTCAAATGCATTCACTCGCACTGAGGTGGAAGTAAATCATACTCGTTCCTCGGTCTTTGTGGCGGAACATGAGAAAATAGTGAAAAATTTCAGTAGATAAGTGAAGTAGCGAGTGATGAAGTGGGTGGCGCTGGCTATGAGACATTCACGTCCTCACCTCTGGCCCTCATCAGCCTCTCCCTCGCTCGTCGTCTTCGTCAGGCGAATGCAAACTCTACCAACTGCTCTCGGAGTAGGGCGAGTGAGGGGACGAGGAGGGGAACAGCAGGCCTGCAGACTGACGGTGTCTATTCGCTTATCTCGTCTTGTCTGAAGACACGGAGCATTGCTGTTGCATCCACCAGGCTATTTAGCCTCTCGTCGGAAAATTCTCCGACAAGACTGTCTGTTCGGGAGGGCGGTGGGTGTGGGGTGTGGGGCAAAGTAAGGTGAGGTTAGGTAGAAAGTAGGAGTAGCGAGCAGAGAGAGAGAGAGAGAGGGAGAGGGAGAGTGGAAGATAGAGACTTTTAAATTTGTCGTAAGTCGTGTTTTACTTAATTTTCTCATAAGTAGTAGATAGCCGCCTGTAACAGTCAAATTGACGCATGGCAGAGGGAAGTGGGAGGAGACAGCGGTCGACTCGCCGCGATTGGACGATATCGGTGGGGAGGACGAGTGGCCGAGTGAGGGAGAAGGTGGGGGGGGGGGCGACAGGAGGAGGAGCGACGACTCACCTCCTACACGAGCCCAACAAAACCCGTCAATCAGTATTTCGTCCATCCAACTCCCTGTCCGGAAAGCCCGCGCTCCTTACACTCGCCACGGTGTGGTGGTGTGAGAAGCCGACCCTGTGCTACTGAGAAGGGAAAATCTCGGGAACACTGTGCCGCGTTTGGTGGCAGAATAAGTCAGTGGAGAGAGGTGGATGGCTTGCACAAAAGAAGGAAATCAAAAATTCAGTGGAATTAAAAGTGGGCATCGTGGAGGAGAGGAGAGGGGAGAAGAGGTATAACGGGAGCGGTTGAAGCGGTGAAGCGGTGAAGCGGTGCAGCGCTGCTCAGTGGCGACAAAATTCACGTTGCACGTTGTGAGTGGACGTTGGATGTTGAGTGGAAGCGGAGACGGGAGCGAATTGGCCTTTTCCTCCTCCTCCACAGCAGGAGGAGGCAGGGTAGGCGCGAGGACAGGAGATGAGAGGTGGAAGGAGGCCGTGGTGGAGTAAAACAAATGAGAAAGCAGCTCAAAATGGAGTTGTTTTTTCTCGTGGACACGGAGGAGAGGGGGTCTGCAGTGTCCAGATGGGGCGGCGAGTTGTGTGTGCCGAGTGAGGGGAGGAGGGGAGGGCGGGCAGAGAAGCGGAGGAAGCGGAGGAGGAGGTGGAAGAGTAGAGACGAGCAAAAGTCATTTGCCGAGGACGTTTGGACCGAAAGCAAGTGAGGGATGTGAGAGGGCGATGCACCCAATCGAGCCCGCTCGGCTGACTAGTTGGGTCGGGGAGGAGGCAGGCGAGTGGAGGTGGATGGGAGGAGATGGCGCTGTGAAGTGGGAGGCTGGAGGGCTGGAGGCTGGAGGCTGGATGTGGGAAGTGGGCGGTGGGCGGTGGGAGAGACGAGAGTGCGGACGACTGACCGATGACGGACGGGAAAGGTCCATTTGGCGTTCAATGGCCCTCGGAAAAGGCGGATTCGGTGGTGCAGCAGTGGCCATACTTCAGCGCGTGACGGCGTAAGCGATGTTGATGCAAAAGTGCTCGATGCTCTGTCACCGCTTACATTTTCATCAACACGGATCTCAAATTTTGTCGATCAAGTCAATCCCAAACGGTTGCATACGGCGTCAAAAATTACGTTTAGTCAAATTGAAAGTCGCAATCCCCACTCAACAAAAATTACACTTGGCTGTTCCTCACACCAGGGTAAAAGTGCACAGCTTCCCTCTAAATTTGGTCTCGGGAGGCGCTACTTCCCGGGGCACTTGGTCTGGAATAATTAATGTGCTTTTTTTCCACTTTCCTTTGTTCTTCTAGTCCTTTTCTCGCCCTCCACGAGGCCATTCGGTGCCTCGTAAAAGCCGCTTTTGCGCGGAGGAGGTGGCGAGGTTTGTCGAAAGCGCTCCAATTGCCCTCACATTTTGCCCTCCTTTCGCCGTTAAACCATTTTACAATCAGCCTCCGTTGTCACGGTGATGTGCAATCACTTTAGCGTCAGTCGCATCCTGAACGGGTGAGGCGGTGCTGGCGCGGCGGGACTGTGGGACCCGCGACGAAGTGAGAGGCGCCGACGCGCCGAGGCGACGCTGTGGCGGCGAGGAGGCGCTGCGGTCCTCCTTCAGTCCATGATTGCCTCGTTTGGCAGGTAAGGAAAAAAATCACCTCACCCAGTAAGTTTCGTCCCTTTAGGGAACAGCGCAAAATACGGAAAAATTGAGCCACGGCGTTTTGATATCTTCTTTAGTTTTTTTGCTTTTATGGTTTTCCAAAATAGCTTTTCGTGGATAAAAACAATTGCGGGTGCTGAATGCGGGAAAGATGGCGGTTGCGCCGGATTCTTCCTACCTTCTACTGCTCCAATTCCTCGCAAGTCTTCGCATCGATGCTTTCTGATGTCCTTCCCTCCTTCCGTCCCTCCTCCTCAACCTCGCTGGCTCCTTTTCTTCGACTGCCGTCTTTAAATCGTCCCCTTCTTGACATCAACTTCTCCCCTTTGAGGACTTCTTTCGGTTTTAACAACTAGTGGTGCATTCATCCGAGAATGTGCCACCACGTACGCCAAAACGCTCTCTCGATTGGAGACAAATTTGCTTCACAATAGGCCGCCATCCTTACCATTTTTCTTAGTTAATCCACTTTATATGCCCACTTGTCAGGAGGATAATAGGGCGAATAGTGGAAATGAATGAGAAATCTGCTCAAACTTGAGTCATTCTTCTCGTTGACGCGCATGAGAGGGCAGTTCGCCGTGCCCTGGTAAGGTCGACACTTGAGTGCCGAGGGGGGGAGGCGGAGGCGGAGGCGGAGGCGGAGGCGGAGGCGGAGGCGGAGGAGACGGCCGAAAGTCAACACCTGCGAAACACTTATGTCGAAAGCACCTCAGAGATTTGAAGGCGAGAATGAACCCACTCAGGCCGGAGAAGGTGATCAGTTCCGTCGGGGAGGAGGAAGACGAGTGGAGGTGGTTGCGGGGGACTGGGGATGACAGGCGGCAGCTGGGAGGCGGGACATCAACTTCCCCCTCCTCGAATATCCCACCACACACGCCGCAACTTTCGCCTATTCCGAGTCAAACGCGCTCTGGAGGTGGGAGGGCTACGTTTTCCGGCTTCACAATATGCCGCTTCCCTTACAATTTTTTCCACTTAATCCACTTCTCCTCCCCCCGTGTCTCCATGCGCTTCAGGAGGGCCTCGATTTTGTTCCGAGAGAGCACAAATGTGCATGCGGCGACTCAAACGTCCAAATTCTATGCAATTCACTCATGTGGCGCCGCGCCTTGAATGCTTCCGCACTGCTCTCCTCCTGCCGACTATGCGTTGAGATGGCTTGCTGAGGTAGTGTCAGCCTTTCCGCGATCTCCAACAGAAACTCGACAGTCCCGTCGCGGAGCACAGACATCCGCCTACAACGCCGATCACCATTATCGTCCATTTCAACTTTTTTAGGTCATCTTCCCACCCTGTCTTCTCAGGACTTGTTCCTTAACCAAACCAAACATTTGCAATAAATTTTTGCCTGCTTCTGTGGCTTTTCGTCCTCGTTGGAAATCTCTTGAAATGCAGTGGGATGAAAAAGCTTTATCAGTAGCCATGGAAACAGTGTCGCCTCACATTTACTACTAACGTGAATAAACTTTCTTGCAGTTAATTTGCTCCGTCACTAAGCGAGATAAGTGGAGAGTCATAGAAGGAGACATAACTTTTCGGTAGGCCTGATAGCCTCCAGTCGAGTGAGGGGAAGTGGATGGCACGCGGTGGCAGAAATGACAAAAGAAAAAAACCCGTTTCATAGTTTCCTAACGTGATACGAATGAGAGGAGAGTAGCGGTTCACCGGTCAACAGACAGACGTTTGCGGGGACGCCTGACGACTCTCCGACGAGCACAGACGACTTCGTCCGCTGCGTCCGCTCTTTCGTTCCTCCCCTCAGGACGGTGGAGACGACGAGCTCTCGTGGCCCGAAGAATTCATAGCCTCGTAGGGGAGGGGAGAACGTGAAAAGGTCCACACAAAATCCCCCTTTGCCTTGAAGCAGTCGCATCGGCGGCTGCAGCAGCAGCTTCAACACGCGCTGCCTCCGAAAGAGGGGCGTCGCCCTCAGTCGAGCCGCTCACCGCGGCAGAGTGGCGGACGAGCGACTGGCGCAGGTCTGGAGAGGACTCCCGAGCGACAGAACCGAGTCGTGAGATCGAAAGCTTCCCCCGAATTCCACCGCCCTCGTCATCCGCACTCACCTCCCCTCAATTGACTTTCAATTGACTCTGTCAGCCTCGTCGGCCACTTTCATCCCTCGCCTCCAAATGTGCGATCCCTTCGTCCAGACTCGAAGTGTTTATTCACTGAGGCTAGGCTCCGACTACCTCAACATCATCCTCCTATAGAGATGTTAAAAACACTCGTGGATTACAAAATGCTCGTTCATTCAGCAGACACTCTGACGAAACAAGGCTCGCCCTTCTTCGGAAGAGCAGACATTCGGACTCCTACTTGTTAATGGTAAGAAACCCTTTCCACCTCGATGGAACGTAAGAAGTTATTACAAAAATGTCATTCCACACTCCCGTGTCCCTCAATCGTATTCGCGGAGAAAACAAGGGTTTTTACTCAGTAGCTGCTGCCCTCTTCGGTTTGCTTTCTAACAAATCTCTTTTTTGTTCACAGACTACTTTTAGCGAGCATTGATACTTTCTCATCCCGTTAACTGGTTAAGGATTTTAAAGGGAGAACCCAAAAAGTTTATAAGCGGCGCGACTCCACGCGCCAGACTGGGGAGCCAATGAAATTGGTCAAAATTTGTTTAACCTTTACTCGAATGATTTAGTAAAACAATAAAGAGGAACTAGGGGAAACGTGCGATGGACCCGTCCACCCCACCTCCGAGATGCTCAAGACTGCTCCCCCTCGGTCTCCTCAGGATCTGTCAAGTGGCAACTCAAATGGCTCTAATAAATGTGACAATCCAGAGAGAGAGAGAGAGAGATGCGAGAATATTTCGTGTCTGCTACGCCTTACGACTTTGGAAAAGGGGGTGGCGTAACCTCTGCATGTTCTTTACTTTGAAAATCCTGTGCTTTGGAAGAGTGCCTTCCACCTGATTGACTTCAATTTTCCACTCTTTACCATATTGTCAGCTAGGACTTGAACGCTTTCTGCGAAATTCATCTGAGACATTGCAATTCAATGTTTGGTTTTATTCATCAAATGTGCCATTCTCCTGCCCCATTATTACTACGGTAGCGATACACGGTAAGTCCTAATAAAGTAATAAGTCTACGAGTCTTGTTTAAATATACGCAGGTTCGACTGTCTCTGCTTTCTCACACTTTTTGTGAGAATTTTGTCCTTCAGGCACGTTTGCAGTCCCCAAACCTCTTTGATGATGAATAGTCAATCTAACCTTATCTTTTTTCGCAAAACTGTAAGACAACTTCGTTTCGCCTTTTGACAATTCGCCAACGTCTTAGTAGCGACGTGCACTCTTTCCCTATGAGCAACATTGAGCCTGTCCTCGGCTTGTCTGCATAACTGCGAAGGAATGGATGATCAAGTCATCGAAGCATGCGTGCTGGTGCAGAAGAGTAAGCATACCGTGAAACTAGTCAACTAATTGGGAGCTGAAATCAAAGTGCAGGACATTAGGATAATCGCCTAAGAAATTTGCAACTCCGACACTCATTAGAATTAATGCTGCCAAAGTCCCGGATCCTTGCCAAACCATCACAACGCAAACGAAAAGTAATTAGCTCGCGCGCATAACAGAAATAAACAAAAAAAGGTTTTTCCGTTTAGATATTCTCAGCGATATGCATTTTAAGAACACTATGTTATGTAGCTTCTGATGTTGCACAAGCGCCGCACCCATCACTCAAAAATAGTATAGTACTTTAGAAATAGAAAAATATAAATACCTTCTAAGAACATAATCAGTTATAACGAGTTGAAACTG
>QEYB01000975.1:0-36849 GCA_017562135.1 Dipylidium caninum
GTCATAAAAAGTAACTGTGAATCTGGAAACACACCGCAATTGTCCTTTCGACGGAATAGCAACAAAGTCTGATCAAGGGTGGACGTGTCAATACGGGGAAAAGTGTGAGGTAAACACGGTGGTAAGCAGTATGTTACAAGGGACCGGGTTTGGAGGATTGAATCAGTATCGTCAGGCGTAATGTGGAGTTGAAGAGTAAATCGCTTCGACGCCTCCTTCCCTCGTGATGGGAAAGACAGGTGAATGTGGAAGCGAGCTGAGGGCCGCCTTTTGTACGTGACTTCCAAGTTTACGTTGCCGTATGAGGTGAGCAAAACAATAATTCAGTCAAAGAGGCTCTCAGGTTCACTTCACATTTGGTCGAAAACTTCTTAAGCCATAGCAACAAATGTCATTATGAACTCAAGTGGCGCGGAAGTGATATTGTTTTATGAGCTCTTACCGCTTGTCTTCTCTCGCCTTGTAGCCCACAAGCCGTTGGGCCAGCGTTGTTTGGCCATTTGGGTAGACTTAAATTGCTCCAAAGTACTTTCTCTCCCTACATGCAACCGTTGATGGACATGTGTTTATCATATTCTTATATTGACTTGTGTCATTGAGTTAAATAAGCAGGTAAGGTAATAGGTGCAAAGATAATTGCGCTACACGTAAGTGTTTTTTAATGGGCTCTGATCCCATTGCTTTTCCCCTTTTCTCAAAACCGCAGTGAGAGAACCATTTAGCATATAAATACCTTCCGCCTTCATCGGCGCCGAAACCTTTGGTCTCAGAAGGTAGGAAGATTGACGGTCCATCCGGCTTCGCCCTAGAAACACCCGTATGAGGTATGCCAACAAGCTGGAGTGGCTTATCTCAAAAAGACTTCCCAAAAGGAAAACAAAAGTCCAAAAATTTCTGGCCTGACCGTCGCCGTTTCGTTGTAAGTATCATAGAGAAAAACACTTCAAGTATTACTGTTAGCCTCGGAATTCGCGGAACTAAATTACCAGTTCATTATTCAATGCACGTGAAACCCACTCAAAGAGAACTATCATGGGCTAAAGGCATGGTCATTCAACAATCAGTAAGTAAGAGAAAATCCCCCTCACTCTGAACTTGAGACCGCAGACAAAATTGGACTTGAGCTAGAGAAGACCCCATCCAGCCAACATTTCCAATTTCTTGCCATCCGATTACAAATTGGGCATGGGCGACCGTCTAGGAAAATTGTAATTTCAGTCATAATCTACTTTCGCCTTCATTAACGCACCATTTGATGCATTTGACTCAACACCACTCGCCTTTCACCGACACTCCCCTTCTCCCACGTCTCCCTTTTCTCCGAACTTTAGCACAAATTCGACAATCGATTTTTGGTGCAAACTCCCACTACGTAGGCTTGATCCAACATTATGCTTTCGCCTTACCCCAATGCAATCGTGACCACACAATCCACATCCCACCTTAGCCGTTTCTTTTCCACACAGTTTGCCATACAATTTCCATGAAACATCATTCGGCGTGATATCTCTTCTTTTATCTTCTACCAGCCAAACATCCCACGCATCTACCATGACACCAAGTCAAACTCGCGCTATGAAGTATGAGGACCTCTGCACGTTTTTGATTGAAAGTAATTGAAATGGGGTTTTGATCATTGTGAGAGCAAAAGCCCATCTTCTTCCACCTACGAGTGCCCTCCTTCAAGCGCATGATTTTAATAAAGTTGCCCAAAGTAAACTAACCATTTTACTGCGGATTTGGTACCCGTGACGCAGGACAAGATGCTAGAATTGTTATACGGCTTCTTGCTTCTACTTATTAGTTTTCCTTCAGCTGACCAACATCTGTCATAAAAAGAATAACTTTTCAAAAAGGTGAGGCGTTGTAATGGGGCATTTTTAACAGCACTTTAACGTTCTTGACCATCTGTTTTTCGTCCTGATTTTATATTTCTCCCCTTTCCATACTAAATTACCTAGCTTTCCATTTGCGCTTAAAAGTAACATTATGTATTAACCGGTATATCTGAAGTTAAGGTAAGGTATCTCGTTGTCATTACTTCGTTTTAAGAACATAATATATTGATGTTGAGTGTAAGGGTGTGGGTTTGTATTCTTATTATTAATCTGATAGTAGGCGCTGTTATTGCTTTTCGAATTAGGTTGTATTGATGCACCTTTCCCTTTGAGTTTTAGTTATGATTGACCCATGTGTTTCTTGTGTGTTGGCTACGCGTTCTATACAGTCCCATTTGGGATGGGGTGAACTGTATCATGTAGGGAGTTCAAGGGAAGAATCATGAGTGAAATAAAGAATGCCAGCTGAAGAGTGTTAGGATGTGGCTATGGATGAGGAAGCGTAAATTGTTAGAACCCCACATCATAGTTGGACGACGCCTCTAGCAGGTTCCGCGCAAGTAGAACATGCATGTATGCGAATTGGGTCCTTTGCCGTAAATGGCGAAATGGAAAGTCATTGTGGATGAACTCAATGGAATTTCTTCATCGCCATGGGCAAAGCGTTGTTTTGACAGGCCTTCGAAATCATGAGAATGATTGATGAGGGTATGATTTGGACAAAGACCGACCAATGTCTGTGTGGGACCGATGGCGTGAAGTATGGGAAGAAGTGTTAAAATGCCTTTGAGCTTTTAAATGGCCAGAGTTTAGGTGAATATTTGAATGTGGATGGAATTGTAGACAGAAACATTTTTGCCTAACCGGACATTCTAAAATTTGATTATGGGAATTGAAGTTATTTGGACCGGTTGGTCGTGCGTTTGCGTTGTTTTTCAACAGGTGTTGAAGAGCATTGTCATTGTACTTTGTTGCGCGGTGTTACTTCCTATGCGGAGGTTTGGTGCCGTGAATATCCCTGATGTGGCTCGAGTATGTTGGTGCCTTCTTACTGTTCTTCTTATCAGTATGTTGCTATCTTATTGCCTTTTGTAGGTAGATAATTCACTGTGTGAACAAATGTTGATTATTTCGCTTCTTTAAACCTTGGAGGAGTATACTTGTCCACAATTCGCCTTGTTTTGCGAGTTTCTTGCTGGTCAGAATTCTCCCTGTTGCTTATTTATCCACCTAGTCTCCTCTGATTTTTAATCCCTTTGTCTCTATTGTCTATCTACTCCATCTATCTGTCATCAAATGAAGACCATTTTATCCTTATTGTGAAAGCCGCAATAGGACATATTTGAATTTGTTTTCTTTGAAGTGATTTGTTTTGTACAACCATGCTCATTATTTCCTTTCCATAACTTGTTTACTGTGGCTCTTCCTGAGGCTAAAAAGGCATTAGCTTCTGCCATTTATAAGTGGTTACATAATGAAGTAGGACTATTAGGAAATGTAGCCTTGTTTTTATTATTGTGCTACTTTACTTATACAACTGAAATAATAATGTACTTGTTTGTTAATAAGATTGATTTTAATTACGCTTATGTGAGTGAATCAGATGGCAAGCGTTGGTTAAGCTCACATGGCATCAAGTCACGTTTTCGTAGCTTTTTTGGACTATCCACCAGTGATTGAACTACAGCCGAAAAGTTTTCTTTTGTGCTGCAATAACATGATTGTAATGTATGTGTGTTATACACATATGTGTGTGTGTGTAATGGCTGCATTTAGTACTTTTAGAGTCTCTTGTGTGAAAGGTTATTCTTCTTAGTATGCGGACTTGATGTTCCTTTGGGGCCTAGTTAGAGTGTTTTTGGGTAAGTGGATTGATTGCTTTGTGCCTTGTCATATTGGACGTGGATTTGTACCATTGGTATAATTAGGTTGGCATTTGTTAGTTCGGCAGTGGGGTTCATTTAGAATTGGAAATTCTCATTATCCTCCTAGCCTGAGTATGTCTGTACGTGATGTGTGTATGTGCGGTTATTTAGTATAATTTTGGGGAAGAGATGATGACTGGAATTGGAGACAATGATAAAGAGCGTGTGAAGGTAGAAGTGAATAGCTGAGAGACAGGCAAGTAGCAGCGTGGACAAAGCAATGTCTTTAAAGACTTTCGAAAGTGCGGAAACTTGTGGGGATTGGTAGTGACTAAACCGGAACGAATGTCTTCGGTGGGCAAAAAGCGTTAAAGTGACTTCTGGCTGTCGAAATAAATATTTGATTGAAATGCATGGTTGAGGTGAATATTTGCGTTACGGATGGCATCGTGGAGGCGAAAGCACTTTCCTGCAATGCCATTCTAATACTTGACATATCGGGGCTGGAATTGGAATAATGGTGGCCAGACCGAGTTATTATAAAGTAGATGCTAATATGAACCTGCTTTAGCCTGGAGCTAACTGATCAAAATTTTAAAAAAAGAGATGGTGGGTTTGAAGTGCTAGAAAGTCTGTTCTCTTGCCTACCCGAAGATACGTTGAAGCCTCCTAGCGATGCATCCTTATCTTTTCTTTTGTTCTCATCGGGGAAGATGAGGCCGCCAAAAGAGGAATTGGCTCGTCCCCATATGAGTTGATCTTAGTGCGAGTTGGACAAGGAGAGAGGAGGCGGAGGGCATTTGAGGCTGCAATGAGCAGTTAAGAAGAGGAGGGTAGCTGCGTGAACAAAGCAATTATTGTCAAGAGCTTTCCAAAGTGTGATGTATCGGACAATTGTGATGGGTAGAAGAGAAGTTGTCCAGTGTGGACGAGGGATGGAAAAGGGTGGAGAGTATGACGTAGTTGGTGTTAAAACAAATTAGAGTCGGGAAGCTTTTTCTTTTCCTTTCTTTTAGTTTTACCCGGGAAGAACTGACAGCTGAAGAGGACATTGGCGCATTAAACTGGCTACTTCCCCTCCCATCATGTTATCCAATGCCTTGAATAGTAAGTGCTTGCCAGTTCTGAAGACATGAATAGGAGTTAGACATTGCCGGAATGCGGTCGCCTCACGTGCGTAATGGTGGAGTGGAGCAGGCAGAAAGGACACAAACGGAGATGTTCCCCGGATCTTGAAGGGAAACACCAAGCAATTGCCTGCTGTCAATTAAGAATGCCAGCTCATTGAAGGACAAATTCCTGCTGAATGCATAGACTTCAAGATGCATTATACGCAGAACAACAGGGTGATCTTGAGACAACAAAAAATCCCAACGTGTTTCGAACATAGGGAAGAGGAACACCACACCAAAATATTTTTTATTGTGGTTCGCCTTCTTGCCATACTTCGTGCCCAGCGATTTACCACTTTTCACACGCCCACCATCGGAAAGGTAGCCTCCTTTCGCGGCTTTGCGAACACTGGCCCGATCACAGCTCCATCCACCATTCATGAGTGAAGATGTCGCTTAGTCGTTTTATTACAATGGCCTTTGGGCGATATAGTACAAAGTGTAACAAGCGAATTGGCTCGAAATGTGCATCTCAAGGCCAAGTGTCCGGGGAAGAAGAATCTCTCAGTGGCGTGAGCTTTGGCCACAGAGAAATGGTGTCATCTGCAGTCGTATTAACAGCAAGTGAGTGGATTGTTGAAAGGACTACAAATAGTCTCGAGAAAGAATCTTGTGCGGGTTCGTAAAAACCCCCTCTTATTTGTTAAGTAGTGAATACAAAAATAAACGTGCTCGCACTAAATTTCCTTCAGATCCAGGAAATTTAAGCATTCCGTACACGACCGCGGTCTTATGCCCGTTGTTTTGGTTTTTGACGTGGATTTATTTTTACGAAGAAGATGAATTTATGAGAATGAAACTTTTGCGTTGAGGCAATTTAATCTGCTCATTGTTCGCGTGTATCCCATAGTCCTCTACTTCTTTTTCCTGCATCGCCTTCACGTTTCAACCCGCTTCCTCTGCAATAATAACACACGGATGGTTATTCTCTGGAGCGAAATTTGGGACGAGGAGGAAATCTCTCTATCTCAGCCCACTAGGAAAAGCACAAACCCTATGAATGACACCCGCGGTTTCTGCGGCTGCCGATTCCACCAGTGAAAACTTCTTCTACTCTATTCCTGGGAATTCGCTCACTTGTGGCCATTTTGTCCAATCGCATGGTCTCGGTTTTTGCCTCATTCTTGGTCATGCCGAGCCTCGTAATTCAGGATTGCCTATTCGAACGTGACATGAGTGCAGCCACCTGTTCACCTTCACACCGTTAGCCCGTATCCGAGGTGCTAAACAGCGCTATCCGCCGTGCTGCGGACAATGCAAACGACTCTGTGCGTGAAGAGTTTAGCACCCTCATTATGACGCCAAAAAACCTTGCCTCGGTGAGCAGATGGACACTGTTTTCCCAGGTCAAAATTACTCGTGAACAGCCGATGGCAGCTGAAAGATGACCTGCGAGGGAGAAAAGGCCACTAAATAGGTGAAGCGGGAAACAGATCTATAACTGGTGGGGAGGTCTCGATAACCCAGCCTTCAGTCCTTCATAACTTCTCTAGACTGGCTTCGCGGGCGTCCATTAGGCCGAGTATTGGGATCAGAAGCCAAGAAGATGCTCCAGACTCCTACACTTTCGTACTTAGCCCAGGGCATACATTTAAGGATCTTCTAGTTGGAAATTCCCTCGTTTGCTGCTGATTCCCTGGTCTACTGGCACCCCTTTTCGTCTTCATGCTTATTCTTCCTCCTCCCCCTCGTTACCATTCTCCTTCTCCATGGCATAGAGTGACTCGGCCCTGCAGGTGTGCATCGCGACGGTTTAGAAAGAAAAAGAAAGAGATATCCGGAAGATCCATTGTCCTATAGTATGGAGAGACCAATCGCAAATTAAGTCATCTCATAGGAAACTTCATGGATATTTTAGACTCCTGAGAAAAAGCCCCAAGATTTATTCACTTAGTGAAGTAGCTTAAATCACACGAATTTCTCTAAAGACGGCTTTTTAATGCATGCAACTTACCTATCAGGTGGCCATACTGTCACACATGGGACCGATGTTACTTTTTGAGTCGAATCGAGAGTATTACATTTCGGTACACACCGGTGACAGGCCATTATATCATCCACGTAAGGCAGTAATTCCAAGCCATATTCAGAAGGTTATATTTCATTTTAATCGACTAATCTGCCTTACAGAAAACTCCATAATAAACAACTTGGAAGGGACAAGACAGACTCGGTAAGCCGGTAAATTTATAGCGACCCAGTGTTATAACCCCGTGTGACGTTCAATGAAAGCGATGAGGCTGTTTTAATCGGTGTTGACAGAGTTAAATAAAGAGAAATGTTGCTTCATGAGGTCCATCAGCCTGTTGCCCCCATGCTGTACCAGAGAGACATTACTCTTCTGTCGCCAACCCTTTCTTCCATATGTTCGTCGGGAGAGTCGAAGGAATCGCGTACACATTCATCCCCAAGACGTCGCAGGAGCTTCGTCCAGTGATTTCAGCGTTGAGTGATTTCAAGAGGACCCAGCGTGATGTTATTAAGATTTCTACCGTACAACAACAACAACAAAGCATCTGGCTGCATTGCTGCGCCTACCAGGTTAACTTGCTGAAAGAGGCGCCTGTCAGCGATACAAGCGCATGGAGCATGAAAATTTGCTGAACAGGTGTTTACCGGACCCCTCGTCACAAAGTGGGCCGACAGACCCCCGTAAATTTGAGTTTGCTTGGCTTTGCCTCCATTTAGCCTTAGCGTAGTAAACCGGTTTGAAATTTTTCGCGGCATCTGATGGTTCATTTTATGCTAATCGTTTCCTATTCAGTAGCAAAAACACCAGAAAACGGTCACGTGAATTGAGTTAGTGCTGCAGGACAGAATCTGTCCTTGCGGAGAGGAGATTGTAATATGCGAAGGTTAGGAAATAGAGTCATTGGTATTTTTACCCAAACCAGTAGCACGCCAGTCCCTGAAAACCTCACCAGGGCTTTAAAGTGGTTTACGAATTGGGTGCCCCTAGGAACAACAAGACTGGCAAGGGAAAATATCAAACATTTCAGTCTTTCTATATGACAAAACAATTTGTAAGATAACCGCTCAAAGCTCTAACTTACGAAATGAATACTAGGAACCAACTCCGAGAGACCATTCATCCTTTCAAATGTAATTGTTCGTTGGACCGCCCAAAGGAGAGTATAAAAGATGGAAACAGAAGGCGGTGAGTCTCTCATTGCCACTCACATGACAATGGAGCCCTTCGGTATTCTCATCTGCTCGCCTTGGTCATGGAATCAGGGGAGTCCTTGACGCGGTTGCTCAAGCAATCACCCGAGTGCACGGATTTGAGATGAGATAACATTAGAATAAAATCGATGCCTCCCTATGCCATGCCAGCGATACTCAGATTCAGAGAGATCTGTGCTGACAGCTTCTAATAGAGCAAGTTCCCAAGCTGTTGAGGAGCCTCATTGAACTCGTGCATCCTTCCCTTCGATTTGGAGCGGTCTATGACACGTAGGTCTCAGGGGCCGCAAATAAATTGCTTGCTCTCAAAACTGGCAAACTGTGTCAAAATGGTGGGAAATGAGGATTTTTTTTCTGGCTGGGTAATGGCGGTGACGAGCTCTAGGAAGAGTCGTAGTAGGTAGAGGTGGAGGGGAGGTACTTCAAGTGGTCAACTCGAACAGGGTTCCATCGGTCTGCATCCTCGAAATCCGCTCGCTGATATTCGCGTATCTACTGGGTGTCAAAAAATCTGTCGCCGCTGCACTAATGCGCCTGGTACGCCAGCTTGCCGGAAGATGCTCCTGACAACGTTACAAACTCTTGGAGCCTACGAAAAATCAACTCAGCAGGAGCTAATCGGACCCTCGTCACAAATTGAGACACGGATGACACTTGGACATGAGGAACCGCTTTTGATGGTGGCACCACGTTTCCCCTACGTTTAATTCACTTACTAACATCAAGAACAATACATTTTATTTTACTCATTCCGAATTAAGTAGCACAAGTTGAAAACAAGTTGGTCGAGTTTGAACTGGTATAAGGAATCTCCCCCTTGCAAAAGTAGGTAATGTACGGTGGAAATAGTCATCTGATTTTTAACTCAAGCCCTTCGAAGATTGTCCCGAAAACCTCATTAGAGCTTCAAAGTGGTCGGAATTCGGCGTGTCATACGACCGATAGAGTGGAGTATAAAAGGGAGAGAGGGGTGTCAGTATCTTGAATAGAAGTTGTTTGGGTTTCATTCTTAATATCCGCCCTCAATTACTAGCCAACACTGTAGTAGGACTGCGCAGGCACGCGCACGTGCTGCACACGTAAATTTAGTTTGATTTACTGAAGTTACGTGTGGGTGGGCATCCAAAAATAATGCATTTTTGGTGAACGATTAAATATAACCGCCTAATTTTGGTGTTCCTCAGTGAGCTGAGATTTCCTCATTACCCATGTGTCTGGCAATTAGACGCGGCAGCAGTAATTGACCGAGTTGTTGAAGCTGCCGGGATGGGTCCAATCTTCAAACAATTTTACATGCCGACGGCCGCCGCCTTCAACCTGTGCTGGCCGGCGAGGTGGTGGGCGTTTGCTTAAAAGTGGAGGTTAGTGCCGTCAGCTTAGCTCACATGCTTTATAAGAGGTACAACTGAGCAATTCACATGCGCCCTACAACTCTTTCTTCTGAGTGTCGAAGAATTTCTGATGTGATTGGGTTAAAATTGTTGGAGACGGTCAGGAAGGGAAAAGAGGACTACCCAGAATAATGGAAAAGCATTAAAACCTTCGTCGACTTGATGGAGATGCCTTTAATAACTCCAAAAACCCAAAACGTCGTTCTGCATTGCTATGCGGTAAAGTTTGTCAAAAGTAACAGCGTTGTGTGTGAGCGAATTCCATAGTGGTCGTCATCAATTTTTCTTCCCACTCCCCTTCATCACTTATGAGCCGGTGGACGTCACAATCTATCCATCTAAGTTCCATCTGAAATACTGCTTAAACAAAAACACCGCCTTATAGTTTCCCAACTTCATATCTCCTTTTTCTCGGAGGGGAGACTCTTACTGAACCTTTCTGCACCAACACCACCACCACCATCACCACGAACGCTGTGCAGCCTCAGAAGTGTTCCAACCGCCTAGATGACCAGTGCCTATCTGGTCTAGAACTAAAGTTCACGAACAGTTTCGTGTTCTATTACTCTGGTGAGATAAAGGAGCATGATGACGAGGCTCCATGACCTGGTCTTGCGACAGTGAGGAGAAGTCATTTCTGTCCACACCTTCACGACTGTGCACTTAAATCTTCCTGCCGAATGTAGGAAGGTTACCTAATTCTCATGTGTCAAAACGAAGTCTCGCCGACTAGAAGTGTGTGAAAGTTGAAAATTACTAGTTGGAGGGGATATTTTCGAGGGAAGAGGTGGATTCCACTTCTCTTCCCACTTCAGCCTCCTCTCTGGTGATTGCTTCAAATGATTAGGAATGCGATGGGACAAGGATATTGCGTAGCATACAGTGCATCTCGTCTGGCTTCTCTATACTGGTACACAAGCATTTGCAAATGGGCGACATGGCTTCCTCTCAGGGATTGCTTCGCAACAGCATTTTCACACCACCGAGCACAGAATGCAACTAGACAGGAAGAAATCGAAAGCTCGGCTTGCAGCGCCTAACGTGTCGGTTTGAGAAGTCCCGTGGTAGAACCTTAAATAGGCACAAAAATCAGTTAGTTCCTTTTGACTGCAGCTCAAGCTGTCCACCCGAGAAGGCACTGGGGAGCGGATACCAGTCCGTCAACTTCGAGTGGTCCATTCGCATCATGGCTCATTGGTCAACTGTTTGACAGGATGTCAGCTGATGAGATCTATTCACAGAACAAGTCCTTACTGATTGAAACTTCGCTTAGCACTCACCACATAGGCGATAGTCAGTATGTTACTGAGATCATTTACACCCTACTGCAATTCAATTCAAAGTTGTTAATCTCTTCACCGAAGTGAGCTCACACTTCTGATTTCCTGCCCAGTTGTACCCAACACACCGTGGAGTGATTCGAGAGAGTGTTGGCAGAAGATTATACATATCGCTTCAGACATTACCTCACTCGCGTCCTCTTGCTGCTTCACAGAGTAGACCGCCTTTGTGTAGACTTGAAGATTGCGACATTCAAAGGGCTGCTGTACATATGGACAGGTGATGATATATCTTTTAAGAAAAACGTACTTCCCATGGAGCTTGAGCTTGAGGAGGTACGGCGCCCTGTGTCAGGAAGCATTGATGCAATGGCGGTGTTTAAAGCTTTGAGAAGAGCCTCTAACTCGTTTTCACATAAACCAGCATTTTGCTCGACATCCATATAGACAGATGCCGTCAATCACTCCCCCGCTCTTTGAGCAATCGCTATCGCCATATTCCTTCCGCTGTTTTCCTCTTCTTCCTCCACCGAAGTCTCTGACCGAAGGAACTTAACGCTCACAAGAGAAGCATTTGGAGTTCAGCATGAATCCCCGGGCATTTTTTGGTCCAAGTATGTGACTGTTGCGAATGATTTCGTGTCGCAGCACACGTTTTTACTACCTCTCCCTTAACAATTACTTTCTCTTCCACTTGGCTCTGGACGGTAGCCTGTCGTGTTTTCACCCGCATTTCCTTTAGTTGGAACTTTCCTGCTCACATTCACCCCCGCCGTGTTCCACCACTGCCCAAGAAAAAAGGAAGAAGAGTCCACGCTACCTGGTCACCCATTCTTCCCTATTGTGAACGCATATGAGACAGCCTTTTGGGCTGAAGGAGACGCCTGTTTGGGACTAAGTACGTACTTAAGCCAAAGAGGTGGTAAATGATGTCCACGCGTATTTGCCTACTCTCCGTCAAATCCGTCGAAAAATGTCACTCATTCCTTAGAACTGGACAGGTAGAGAGACAGACATGTACGCTCACCAATTCAAAGGCGTGGCCACCGCTCAATGGCCCACTTCAGTTGCGTTTCCAGCTCTCTCGCCTCACTCCTCTCTCCTCACACCTCGGTATCCGCAGATGCTCCTTTCGCTCCCCCTGCCTGACCCAGACTGTCAACTCGGTTTTTCGGCCTGAGGTCTGAGAGATAGCAGAGCGAAGGAGCGGCGTTAGGTAAATAAGAGCTGATGTTCGGTGGAGCGAGACTTGAAGAAGCAGATTGTCGGATCAAAGCAACAACATAGGTACTATGCTAGCCGAAAGAACAGAGACAGGGCGGGTGCATTGGATTGGGACGAAACCTAACAATTCTCACATGCAACCTGCCATTGAGGACAATTTTGCTCGAAAACAATTTGTATGGTCGGTCTCGTGGGTTTTGGACACGCCATGACCCACCCGCAGTTTGCATTTTGCAATGCGATACTCGTCCACAAGGTAGCGTGAGCGATCGAATGGCGACGATCAAGTCGGCGGGCTGCCTACAAACAACGTAATGCAGGATTATCAGAAGATAGTTTTATTGTCGGTGAATGTGGGTTGTCTCATGAACGCCTTCGTCCCTCATCTCCGCCCCACCAAGATGGTTGCTTTCTTTTATGCACTTCACCTTAATTGCGCATTTGTTTCCCACACGCCCCTCGTGGTCCCCCACTCTATCTGGACATCCCCTGCCTATTAAGTGCACAAATGTGTAGAATTCTGAGACGAAATACACTGAGGCAATTATTCTGGAAAATAATGCCACCCGAGCGATTCTTTCCACCAGTCAAATGTAACAATAAATTGGAAGAATTCCACGAGTTGTCTTCTTTATTCCGTCGCAAAACAACATATGGAAAAGAAAGCGAGATGGAAGGGTTTGAAGGTATAGAATGGGAACTTCTCCACATTCTCTGGTCATTTTTACGGAAGAGAGGAAATGGGGACGATTCGCTTCTACTGGATGCCGTGGAGCGTATGCGGTCCTCCAAAGCTCCTACTGCCAGAGTCGCGCAAGCTACGGGGACGGTGTTGTGGTGAGGAAAAAGTAGTCTGGATTCTGCTCGTATCTCAAGTCGTCTCACCCTCATCCACGGCTCCACCTCGTTTGAGTGCGAATAAAGTTGAGAAGAGAAGGTGAGCGCAGAGAAGCTGATGATGCGAGGTGCGCGACATGAAGACGTAATTTTATCGGACAATTTACTCTGTTTCGGACATAAACCAAATTGTATTTTTCCTCACCAGCAACTATGTAATGTACAACTGACTCTTTGTAGACCTAAGAGCAAGTTATATACTCCATATTTGGAAACGTTGCATTTATTAATGTGAAAAGTTCAACCAGTCCTTGTTAAATAGCTTATTTATTTCCATATATAATTTGTGAGGACAAGAAAAAATGATGTTCAAATGGTTGCAAGTCGGCGAATCTCTCGGCCTCGTTCTCAAATTTTTGACGAGTCCCGAAAGCAGCATTTGGCTCCTCATTATTCTCACTCAGTACGATGCTCTCCTTCTTGAACATTGTCGACCTCTTTTTTCAACTGCTATGACGAAATCATCCAATTTCTGGCAATACTTCTTCAAATGTGGTTCCTCGTTCGGTTTCAAAGGATCATAATCCATCAGTCCTTGAGAGCCCCACCATACACACCGCAATATTCCCTTATTCGGGCTACCTTCTCCTGGTCCCCAATGTGCTTTTTGATATGTAATTTTTTAGTAGGCAATCAATTTTCACTCCATGTTATCATCCGTTTGAAGGAGGGCTCGATTACGTCCTTAGCAAGCAATTTATTCATGCGGCACCCTGATTCTCTGACTAAATTAAGGTTTTCAACGATCTCCGATGTTGGCGGCAGAGGATCTTGCTCTTACATGTCTAAACAAAATCGTCGTTAATCAAAGACAGTTGCACAGAACGAAGTTAATCAAAAGGGTCGGTAAAGAAGGGGAAGTGGAAATCAATACCCGTGGACAATTGAAGCGCTTTAATTAGAAATTGTCGATTAGCGTTTTCAAAGTTGTTCTTCTAGTAATGGGGAGTGCGTGTTCTGCCTCGAGCGAGTCGAACTCTAATGATCGACGGCATAAGATGTCACTTCTACCTGGAAAAAGTAGAAACCTCTTCTGCAAACGAGGAGGAAATCTCTTGGCGATTTCGATAACCTCGTTAATCCTCATAATCTCGTGCATCGTAAAGCCTACACCATATCAGAGGTGAAATTAACAGAAGTTACATGAAGCCTCGCGACCACCCAGAGAGTTATTATTCACGCAGGAGAAGACTACCGAAAAATGGGTGGCTCGCATAGCCCAACAAAGTCCTCTTTTGACAGATTCAAAATAAGCATTGCGACAATCTGTTCACATATCAATTTCACACCCAAAGCGATTGATCAAGCAAGTGAAAGGACTGAGTAGTAAGCAGCTAGGTGAACAAGAAGCATGGCTAAATGAGTGTAATGTGAAAGGTGGGAATGGTTAGCTAGGAAGGCGTAGGAGATGCCGTTGGATGGCGACAGCATCGCGAAGGCGATGTAAGTGTTGACGTAAATAACGACTTCGGCACGAGGCAAAGTAGGGGCTGTTCAATTGGCGGGGTGGTGCAGTCATCGATGAAAAGAGTTGACTGTCTCGTTTGGCCGTGTCGCACCCCTTCTGAGCTCCCCCTCGTCTCCACCTGCACACTGCCTTCCTTGCCAAGGTGAATATTCATGTTAGGAGAAAAGTTGACCACTCTTCCGTCCCCGCACACCCTCAGACTGTAAAACCTTCTATAAACAGCCATAAGCATCTCCTAACAGGAGGCTTCACTTCATGGCCTTTCTTCAGCCTCTTCATTTAAATGGACCTTCTTTACTCGCACGAATGCTCTTTCTTCTACCGACTGATATAACTGATAAGAGTCACTTTCGCCGCAGCAATCAAGGCAAACGGTGTAATGTTGTGCTGGAAATAATTTTCTCCTATCTGAGTCCCATTTTAACCCTACCTTGTGCGTCCACCAAGGTGTCGAGGCATAACGTCATTCTGCGTCTTTTATGTGGCACAAGCTTTGTCCACCTGCCACTGGAGAGATTGACAAGATTCTGAGAACTGCTTTGATAATCGCCCATATAGTGGTTGGTGAGCGAAGTTTCAATTTAGAGAAGATCTCAGCCGTGAATAGAGCTCGGCAATTTAGTTGCGGTCAAAAGAAGTTGACGGATGTTTACGCTTATTTAAGACGCCGTCACGAGACTTCCCTCAAATCCGACAAGTAGACGCTTCAAACGGCACTCTCAATTCCCTCCCTTCTTGATGCAAGCTGCGCTTAGTGATGCAAAAGGATGTTTGTAGAAGAATCTGTGGAAGAAGGCAAATGCAATCAAGGTTCACTTTTTACTCAATGCTTCGACTGTTGCTGCCTCGAGCAGGAGTAACGATTTCCCTCTGCATCACTGACGTAACAACAACAAGACTTCATTGAGGGCAACAACCGTGAAGGAATGTAATCACAGACTTTCTCTGCACAGACGGCGTGAAGTGAAATCTTGAACAGCAAATTCGCCTTCATCGACTTTCAGCACCACCCTCGTCCCACTCTCCCATGCGTTAATCGTCCACAAGCCCCCAAGCTGTTTTCCTCAGTGCACTCATTGTCTCAATTTTTCTACTCCGCGCTTAGGTTCAAGACTTACGACTCTAAACAGCAAAGTCGACTGACGTGGTATGGAATCATGTTATGTACTGTACCGAGATTTAATCGTGTTCTTAGTTGTTCTCATTCTTTTTCTCATTTCCGCAGTCTTCCACTCCTCTTCCCCTACATCTCTAGGAACTCTTCCGCATGTCTTTGCTAGCCCAGCCACAGAAAGGCTATCGCCGTTTTTCCACCGCTGCACAACCCCATCTGGGCAGCACTCATGCGCCAATAACGCAGTTGCTATGGCCACGAATTGATTAGAGATATTTTGAAATGTCTCCTATGTAGATTGGGCATTTGGTGGTCATTGGGCACGCAGTAATAGCATAGCTTGTGGCCTCGCGCCTCGGGTCGTGTGGGCACCACGTCTGGCTGCTGTCAGTTCAGCGTGGTTGACTTGACTGAATAGAGGAGAAATAGATCGCTTTTTCGTTCATCAACTCGAGGCCGCCTTCCATTCAATTGGAAGTTAATTGAGTTCTCCTCTTCACTGCACGCAAAGTAAATGGGAAGCGACCATTCAGCCTTGCCATGCATACAGCACTGACTGACCAGACGACGAGACGACGTGCGAGGACACATGCGGTGCTGTTATCGCGTGTCACATGCCCACGAAAACTCCGATCCAGGTGGGCGACATTTCAAAATGTCCATAAGCAATACATGGGCCTAGTAACTGCGTCACGGGCAAATGAGTGCTGCCGATGGCAGATGGTGCTGTGGATGGTTACGCGGCAGCATCTCCTCTTTGCAACGCATTCGGTTGGCAACTGTTTAGGGGAGACACATTCTCTTCAGTCCGCGTAGGCGTCTCAGGTGCCAGATAATGAGTCTGCCGTCGGTTAATTTCGACTTGTTTTACGTTCATCTCCACCCCATGAACGTAGCCGAACAATGCGTAAGTTGACGTCGATAAGCATTCATATGGGTCCTCCTTCATATCTCTATTCTCCGGTTGACAGTACCACTTTTAAACCGTCTCTTGAAATCCGAGGAAAGTCCCCACTTTGTCGCTTCCGCCTGGTCCACTCTACCAACACGCACGCTAGTCCATTACATTTTCCAAACAATGTATGTTTCGAATTACGAGTTGAACTGCGTAGACTGCCAGATCCTTGGATCCTAGGAGGATGTCCAGTGTTGAGCATGAAAAGCACCCCACGAAGATATTCTTTTAGGCTCGGCTTGTCTCCAAACACGGCAGTAACAAGTCGTCCACACTTTATCCCTCCATAGCAAATGATGTAGGGGTCAAGGAAGACAGGCATGTGCCTGATGCAAATACTCCGAGAGTGGGTGATTTATGAGAAATCGTGGGGAAGCGTGTTGAGCTGTTAGGTTCGACATGTAAAGTACTTCACCAGAGCAAGCTGTAGGTATATCACTGAGATGGCGCTGCTCTTACCCATTGTCTTCTTATCGGAGATCCGTCACAACCTCCTGGCGAATTGACTATCTCCACCGAATCTTCCATTTTCGTGAAGGGCGTCGTTAATGGAAAGGCACGGCAGGTGATATTAAGACTTATGTTGCGGAGAAAAGAGAGGTGAATTGACAGATTAATCATCCCACCACATAATTTATACCATAGAGATGTCACATGTTATAAAATTGACAGCTACCCTCTCGGCGCGTGCGCGGGCGTTGGGTGTGAGAGACGGGCGAGGAAGGTGACAGTGGCTGTGCTGTATTGAGGATTCATCCACCAAAGCCGATGGCGGATTCAAGAAAAAGTCGAAGAGGAACGCCTCTCCTAAAGTCACCATGCGGCTCGCATTCACTGCCATAATCCATCTAAGGGACCTAACCGTTTTCACATGCTACCAGCCTGCGAAACAAAGCCTGTCCTCTCCTCCTCCATTCATGCCTGAGGCGAGTTGAAATTGCCCCGGCGACAGTAGCCTGGCCACAGCTTCATCCACCACTCATGAGTGAAGAAAGGGCTAAGGATGGAGGTAGGGAAGCAAGAGGGAGCCAAATTTGAGTGAAAGGACACTTTGAGTGTAGAACGCGCAGGTGTGGGTGCAAGAGTTCTCCAGTGGAATGCGCACTGGATAGCTCCACGAAATGGTGCATAGCTGAAAGCAACGGTCTCGGGCGCGCGAGTTTTGGCCGATGTCGCGATGGTGGAGAGTTGAGGCAGGATTCAGTCCAGTACAGTCAGCTGTCCCACGTTTACTCACTTTTCACCATTTCTTTACACTATCTTCATTGACTCCAGACTCTCCTTACCTCTCGTCTGTCTCTCAGAAGAGAGCTTCCTTCTCCAACCTGGACCTCCATCTTCTCCCCGTCTTAACCTCTGAGCTGCAATTGAATTGAATTATTTTCTAAGTGGTCTGAGAACTACGCTGAGTGGGGAGCGGAGTTGCAATCGAGAAGACATCAGCCATGAATAAAACACATCAACTGACGGGCGATCGCAGTTGACCAGTGAGCTCATAGGCGACTGGATTATTCAGAGTTGACAAATGCCTGCTCTGCTGGACAACTTGAGCCATGCAGTAGCCGCCCATGCACGACGAAACAAGTCGAGCCGGCTGCCTGCAAGCAATTATCCAGCGGAAGGGAGAACAGCAGGTCGAACAATACACACTTGTACGGCTCTACTGGTTTGGAATGCGTGCATCGTCGCTCTATATAATTTGTATGTTGAGGAAACATGGACGCAGATCATTTGGAAGTGTAGAAAATGGGGAGCAGAACAGGCCTCGTCAGCGAAAGTAGGCGCCATGACAGGACGAGCTGATGTCAACTGAACTCGTGGCTTCCACAAATGGAGCAATTGCGCTCTGCAGAGGATTTTCAGCCGACGTAGAGCATTTCTCATTCAACAGCCTCATCCTTCTCCATCACGCTTCTTTAAATACAACATTTGCGATGTCAGAGTCGACAAATGAACTTTTTGCTCCATGAGAGAAGAGTTATGCCCTATTTCATCGAACTACTAACTTTTTCTTTCTTGCTTCACCACATCAACAGGAGAGTTTTAGTCGCATCGCTGCGATGGCATTCATTCTTTTCCTCCGCGGACACTCTCGCTCCCACTACTTCGGGCATAATTGTGCAGAGAATAGGTGGACGAGAGCAGCGTGTGGAAAATGAGTAGGCTATTGAGGTACAGAGCGGAAAGAAAGTGAGCCACGTTGGTTGGGTTGGAGATGAGACAGGAGAAAAACTACATTCGCGCACGATAGACGCATTCATTTTGATCAGTAGCCCCGTTCTTACCTCCCAGTGGAAAATTCATCACGCCACCGTGAACAATCAGATGAATGAGGGCATAAGGCAAATGGCGTCCGAGGGCCAGTGACCGAGATTCATTGGCGCCAATGTGGTTAGTTGCAAGTCGATCGCATAGCCCGTAAACTTCGAGCGCAAAATAAAAATCACCGCGTAAGATGGAATCACACATGGATGACTAGTGAGCACACAAACGACTGGACTACCTGAAGTCAGCGACTTTTCCTCGATCTTGGCGTTGGCGACCAACTTCTCATTTGCAAGGGTGTGCTCTGCTCGAACTCAGCTGACTGCAGTTGCCGCCTATTTGGGGAGCCAACTGGTGGCCACAGCTCAGCCCGTCTCACTACCCCCTCCACTACGCTCCTTTGTGCTCAACTAGCACGAGAACCAGCATTACGTGCGTTGCCTCCTCTCGGCACACACATCGACGTACGGGAGGAGGGACTGAGAAGGGACGGAGGAGACAGCGCTGCCAACTCTTTCCTGTCGTCGACGAAGTGACGCGTACGAAAAGAAGTGTCGACTGGGTGTTAGGCTGAATGTCTGAAGAAGGGCATGAAGTAACACGCGCTAATGTCAGAGATGCAATATTTCAAGCCAAGTCCTCGGAATCGGGCCATGAGTACAAATCTCTTCTTTCACCGGCAAACATGAGTTCTAGTCGAAACGTGATTTCTAGCCCACAAATCACATGCAGTGAGTAGTAGTAAGGATTCTGTCTGCAACTGTCGCCTTGGCCTCTCCAGGTCCCTTCAACTGATTTGAGGATTCATGCCTTGAGGCTCTTTCATCATTCCGCAGAGGCGTACGGCTTTGAAGCTGCACTGACTGCTGCAGCGCCGATTTTGGAGCGCTACAAAAGAACCTCACAGCGAATACACTGACTTCGCAATCCTCCCAAATCACTAGCTGCCCTTCCCGACGAAACCGGTCAAGTCAGAGCTCCCTTCCATTGAACACACTGCTTTGTCTGAGGTGCAAATTAATATGGAATAAAAAATGAGGAAACGATGGTGCGCGTTCTGGTGCTTGTGCTGGAAGCCCACTAAATCAGTCTGAGTGAATCCAGATACGTGGACCAGATGGCCTTTTGACTAGCCGATCCGAGGTGCCCACTTTCCAGTTCCCAGCATGCACGGAATTCTCCACAGAATTTTGGATGCCAGTATGACACGCATGCCATGGACATGAAGACAGGAGGTTTGACAATCACTCCGAAATTCACTTCGTGGTTTAAAGTGCTGTTTGACGTGGCCTTCTGTTCAGGCTACTTGTCTCCGTCGATATGGCAGTCTGCTGCTGAGTAGCTGGGTGCTGCCTGTCTTCCTCTACCTCCAATTTTGCAGCCATGACGGGAGGCACTGACCATCTGACAATAAGCCGCACCACCTAGTGCCTATACCGGACGCTGGGGTTCATGTATCTGGGCCTATAGTGAGGCCGGACACGTGGCGAGTGGCAAATACATAGGTCTGTTCCATTCACATGTTCTTCGTCACCTCTGATATCACTGCTTCATAATTATCTGCGACACTCGACAGCCTCCTCTGAAGTTTACTTCACATGCTCTTCAAGAATCCTGAAACTACCCTTGTTAGGGTCTGTGGGCACACGAGGGAGAATGCACTTGGACTTCATCATTCGCCTCTGATGAGAGGGCGTCAGTATGCACTGTAGGTAATTTTTATTTTAGGGAAGAAAAAGTGACGAAAAAGCAACAGTACTGCGAAGTAGGTGTGGGCAGAGGGAGGCGGGTGAAATACCAGTGTTCCACAGCAGAGGGGAGCTTCGAGCATAGGCACCAGATGACGCAGCCTTTGTCAAGTGGTCAGTGCCTTTCGTCACGGCTACAATATTTGAGGTAGGAGAAGACAGGCGGCAGCAGACTGCGATGTCAACTGAAGCAAGTAGCCTAGGGAGAAGGCCACGTCATCTCACCATCTCGAGAAACGATGAATCGAGTAGAAATTGACACCAATCATGTGCGAAGCGCTTATCAATCATATATCCACGCAAAACGTGGAACGAAATGAAGTGGACTGTTGAGAAAGGGTATGTTCCAAGCACCAACTCCGCCATAGATTTGCATTCATGCCGTTTCAACCTTCACGACAAAATGACCTCGGGCGTAACTGAGGGCTTAACTAGGTATATTTTCACCTGCTGGCAGGCAGGCCTCTGAATACCTCGAAGTATTCGCCGCTTCTCACCGTTTTTCTTCCATGACACCATACTAGACATAACTATGAGGCCGTCAAACGGAGAGCCTGTGAAAGAACATGTGAATGCTCGCAAATGTTGCTGGCGATGCTATGCACCTGTGTCCAGTCACATGTAAGCTTGACCTTAAGCGAGTAAGTCACCCAGTCGTCCGTTCTACGTAGGTGACAACGCCGACCTAATTGTGCAGGCAAACTGATATGTGCAAGAGTGGCTCCTGAGCAGGACAACATCTACGTGGCTGACCTCTTTACATCGCGTTTCCGACGAGTTAAATGAACTTTGAAAAGGTTTTGTGACTTTCCCTCCATTGTAATCAGTGTCGGTGATTAATACAGCGTGAGTTGCAGTTGATCGGGTGCAACGGAGGTGACAATTAACACTAACTGCATGAGGACATGCCAGAATAGTTAGGTTTGAAAACCGACAATGGACTCCTAAACGACTTCCCCAAATCTTCATGTAATCTTGCTATGCACTCAGGCGGTATGAAGCTAGTGATGAGGAGTGAAGTGGAGTCTTCGGGAGGTCGGGAAGTAGGGAGAGGCGGTTTAGCGATGCATCTTATCCACCCACCCCCACATTGGCGCGCCTGTGGCCTCAGCCCGTGGGAGGATGTCTGGAGAGACTGACGAATTTTGTAGCCTCATGAGTGGCAAATGGAGACGACAGCTGCCATTTGAAAGCACAATTTTGCCTCAAGAAGATGGGTAAGTGGGTGTGTGCATGTGCATGTGGTGCATCACCGATTTGCCAGCATCACTGAGCGTCACGAGGTGGAACTGGGGAGAGACGGAACTTTCTTAGAATGATGACAATTTTGGGCTGCATTTCGTGTAATATCAGTGTCGCCTAACAGAAGTGGTGACGCGCTCTGGCACAACACTAATTTTCGTTAAATGTACATTTAAAGAAGCGTAACCGTCCAGTGCGATTGTACTTCCATTTAACACCTGTTTCATTGGTTTTGTAAGAAAAAAGCACGTCAAAATAGTACAACCAGCGGAGCTCAACTCCACTTTATGATACGAAGTAGTTAAGAAGCTGGTCGAGATTATATCACCCTCATCTGTGCGCCACATTCCCAGTGAGATATCACGGCGTGGCTGAACCCACCTCGCTCTGATGCGAGTTGGGTCAACTAATTGGCATCATTCTCGGTCCCCCGCAATGCGGTTTTAGACGAAGGAAAGCGTTATCGATGTTGAACTCACGTCAACTCCATACACCGGCCCCTGGTGTAAGTATGCTGAACTGTCCAGAGTAGAGAATAACGCATCGGTTAGGAGTCTTGAAGTAAAAACACATATGTGGTTGAAAGCTCTCACCCTCCCAATCGGGTGGGAAAAAACGCCAATTAGCGCACGGAAAGTGAAAAAATGATACGGACGCATTTCTTTCTGCTGTGAATTTATTCGAAAGCAAAAAAGCACAAAATGCAGCCATCGCGTTAATTACGACGGTCCTGGTGACGGTGCCGACCTCCGGAAGTCGAAGAAGTCCTGCTCCACAGTGCCCCTTGCACGTAGCGCATGAGGTCGGCCGAGTAACAGGCCGCTAAGAAAATTATCCACACTGTTCTTCGCATATTCTCACTTGATGCTACTTTAATTCTAACGAACCCTCTCGGCGCTGAGCTTGTAATTTCATTGGATTGTTTGATTCTCTACTTTCGGCTGCCTCCGTGTCGAATTGCAAAAGAGTTCCCTCCATCACCAAGAGGGTCACAGAAATCAAATCCGAAAGCAAACCAAACTGTATTGAAAACGTCTGTGGGGAAGGATGCCTCGATTACCTTCTTCTCACTCACATGAAACCATGCTTCTTCGCTTATTGCGTCGTCCCGCTTGACCGCCTCCTCACATTTTGTCCATACAATTTGATGATGTTCTTTTCCAGAGCTTTCATAATTCCCAACGTTCAGTCGATGCGATTTACGCCGTGTGCATGGCAGTGATGCACCTCTGCCTGCGAGTCAACTCTTCTTGCGTGCAAGAGCAGTAGCATGAATCGCTGCAACATCGCGGAAGTTTCTCTCAGTTATTTCGTCAATTTCCCCCTTCTCCTTATCGTCCGCAGCGTCTTCGTCGTCTTCGTCGTTGCCCGTGGAGGCGAGGTTTAGGCTGGACGTGACTTCAGGGCTTATCGAGCTGTCCACAACATCGACGGACGATAGAGACGAGTTGTGGTCATCAAAGGGATCAATCGTCAATGTTGACGGATGCCAGCGCATTTCCTTGAAGTCTAGCTGATTGCTCTCTGCTTTGTTGTATTATGGCAAGCGTCACTGAACTGCAACACCAAATTTGATTATATATGCTTAAAATAACCAAACTGCCAGCCTTTATGGGAGCTTGTCGGATGTCAACTCAGTCAGGAGGTGTGAAGGGAGTTCCTGCGCACTCATGATTAAGCGTCTTCAAACGCAAATACGCACCGATGGTGCTGAATTCAATAAACGTAGTTAGGAAGTCAGGAGGCAACATGCATTTCTGTTCTATTACTCACCGACGCCGATAGTGTAGGGGGTTATGGGACTTCGAGGTGGATGAGAAGTAGGAAGCAGATGGAACGCCACACCGTCCAATGAATGGCCATCACCTCAACCAGATTTCTCATGCAGGCTAGAGCGAGGGTGACGTGGCGTCGGCATTAGTGTCGTAAGAACGTAGACCAAGCGGATATGAACTAGAAAAGAAAAACGGCGTTTTCACTCCCCAAATAACGACCTTCTCTCCTTCTACCCTCCAAGCGCCCTTTGATCCGAGTCACGCGCTTATGCGTTGTCATTCTTAAGGTCGCCTTCCGATTGGCTCTTCGGCGTCCGACCTCTCACCAACATTCATCGAATACCAGCGACCTCCTAAACGCCGATCATTCCAGTTCACTGTCATAGTCCAACACCGACGCACATCCATAGTGAGCAATGTCAGCATCCTACAACACGATGGAAAACACGGCGCATCTACTACTTGCTGAGGTGGACAACTCGTCTTTGTCATCCATCGATGGCACGGATAACTCAATAAGCTCTGAAGTCATGTCCAGCCCATAACCTCGCCTCTACGGCCCGTTAAGACGACGAAGACGAGGGGAAGGAAACTGTCGAAATAAGTGAAAGCCGGCATCCATTCTCTGCACCGTCAAGCCTCTGTTCATCTAGACAGTTTGAGATGCGGTGGAAAGAAACCGCTCAACGTGTGGGCTTATTTAAGGCTCTGTCACAGGGCTCTCCTTAATTAAACCAAGTCGGCTCTGCAAGTGGCGCTCCTTTTTCCGTCTTTTTTGACGTAGTCTCTATTTACCGTAGCGGAGATGCTAGCTGAAGCAGAGTTGCAGGAAGAAGTTGTCGTTCATTTGCCATTGTTTGTGTGGCAGTGTGAAACAGTCAGAGAAGATGAAGTGAACCGTTTCGTTCTCCAGCTCCAAGGAGAAAAGCGGCTAAAACTGTATGCAGTCGGGACTCATTCCCGACCCCGACAGGCAGTCCTCTTCTTGGGATCGCATAGTGCAGTCACTACCCAAATAAAATAATTTCGCGACAATAACTATCACAACGAGTAAGGAAGACGGTTAGTCTGATGCAAAGCCGAAGAATTCCACGAGTCGCAATGGCTGCCTGATGTTGGAGTGGATAGCATGTTGTTGTCAATGGGAATTTTAATGAAGTTTGTCTAAGGACTGCTGGTAGGGAGGTGGATTGAAGAATCCCACATGTTAGCTTTGAAAAAAAACCTTTCCGCGTCGTAATCGCCGATATCGGATTGAGGAGATGCAGAGAGGCATTTGGAGGCCAGGAGTTGGTGTAAACATACGCTACACCTCACCACAGGCGTCATTTCGCGTCCGAATCGAAGGAAATAGAGAGACCATTGATTATTCTCTCTCTCTCTCCATCCCCACTGGGGTCTGACTTTGATGAGGCAAACCAGCGCGGTAACGAGACGGTGAAGAGAGAACGGACTGTGACACTACTGTTTTACTAGTGTGGTGTGACAGTGGCGAAGTAGGGCATATCTTACACATCTTAAAATCTCCCTCCATTATCCGCCAGGTGGATCCATTCACCGACATTCGTGAGAGAATTGCTAAACTGCATCTTAAACTTCCTATGTGCAGTGGACGAAGGGCAGCGACAACATTGGACGCAACGCTCCTGACGACCAGTGAGAGAGACGGCCTCACTCGCCAGCGGCAAGACGAATTTGTGGTGACATGGGAGCGGGGAGGATGCCAGACCGTGTGGAATGTTGAAGAGGAAGGAGGAGGGTGGCACCTTCTGTGACGTAGGCATATGGCAGACTAAGACTGGAGCTTCTCTTCGCCAGAGGAGGAAAGCTTCACCACCCAACACTCACAGGTTAGCATCTTACATCACGTCTCTTTGGCACAGAAAGTCGGTCACGAATTTCCATTACCATTGTTGTCGTCAACGAAGCCTTGCTTTCCGAAGTCTCTGATGTAGCGAGAAATGGCCGGTGGTACGTAAAGACAGTAATAGTGGAGTAGAGACTGCGCAGACAATGATCTCTCTGCTTCCAAGCGCTCATCCTTAGCTAGCACTTGCACCCCATTGAGCACAATTTGCAACTTGTTATGACGCGATGAAATGTGTAAACTGCAGCGTCTTCATGGTTGGAGTGGAGGGAAGCCTCGTGATGGAGCTTTAAATAGGTTCAAATGTCGATCAGCTTCTTTTGACTGTCGCTCAGACTGTACACAGGAGCGGCACTTAATTATGCAGAGAGTAGGAATAGTCGTCATCTTCTCTCAGTGCGGTCGCTGGCGAGATAACTGGTCAACTGTGGCCGGATGTCAGTTGAAGAGTTTCATTCACAGCCGACGTCTTCTCAACTGAAACTCCGCATGTCACTCACTACATGTGCAGGAGTGGATACAACAGATTGATGCATTTGACAGAGTGTTGGCAGAGAGAACACCATACACTGAATTGGAATACAAGTGGCACACGTGGTTCGGCCACATTCTCGGCACAATACGCCTTTCTCAAGAGCCATCTCGTCGTGTCTGCCAAACTGCTCTGCGAGCACATTACCTTCGTGTAGACTTGGAAGACTGCGGCGTGCAAAAAAGCTAGCGGTACATATTCGCCGGTGATGGTGTCTTTTTCGAGGAGGAGAAGTCATTTGCTATGGCGCATTGAGCAGGTTAACATCGTTTAGCATTCAGGCGGTTTCTTTTCATAGCCTCATTTTCAGATTCATAGAAGGACTGTGTTCACCCTCTCTTTCAACTTCGAGGAACACCTCCACCTTGTCCATTCTGCCTCCTTCACTCCATCAACACGCGCATGAGACGAGCACATGCTCGACTCAATGCGTTTTTCACAATAGACAGTCTCGTCGGGGCTGCCAAGCAAGGCACTCGGCTTCACGAATTCACCATCGTATGTGGAGAAGATGCGGAGTCGGAAATAGGCAATTACTGTAGACACTTAGTAAAATGAGGCCTTCGTTTTTTCGAAAGGCAGTTAACAATGTCTCAATGTCACTCAATGGCGTTGCTGGGATGACTATGTGTTTGCACGTGGCACATTCCACGACAATAATAAGTAACCTGTCCAGTGGTAATCGCAGAACACCACCTGCTCTCCATTGGTCTCCAGTTCTTCCTTCCAGTTCTTCGTCTTCTCATTTGACCATTTCAACAGACTACATTGCTGAAGACAACACTTTATTGAACATCAGCTTTCACTTATTACATATTAACCCACTTCTTTCTCCCTCCCCTTTCTTCCCCCATAAAAGTTTCTTTGAGCACCCTTTCACTCCACTCTCCCCAACTTTATTCCCTCACGAGCTCCCAAAACCGCTTCCCCTCAGTCGGTTAACTTTAAATGTGATTGTCCATCTCCAACCATGTGGATACACTAAATCACTCTGTCGGTGGAATTCTCATTTTGTTCGCTATTAAGTTCCATTGGCATAGCGCAACCCCCCTCGCTATTGAAGACTTCACTTAGACTGGGTTTCTAAAAGCATCCTCCATTATTCTTCATATGGTAAATAGCGCTCTTTAACTTATGTGACCCGGGGTTGTACGATAAATTGTTATCTCTCGGTTTTTTATGTTGATAGCCACAAAGGGGAATAGAGGCGTCTCTACAAAGGTCTGACAGAAAAATTGCGGTGGTGAATCCTAATACCAAGATCCGTAAGACACGATTTTGTCCTATTTTTTGCCACAAACTTCCGAAGTCGACCAAGAAGAACGTATGCAAGACGGTCGAGGGCATGCGCGTGGTGCAGGTGCGTGTGAGAAAGCCAGCTCACTCGCCCCTTCTCCTCCCTCGACGATCAAGGCGATTGGTTTCTCCACCGTTCATGATTCTGATGCTCGCAGAGTGGTGGAGACGAGCACCACGCCCATCTATTTCTCCATCGCGGCACTCACCTCGTCCACTGCGATGGCAGCCCACCGGTCGGGAAGTCTTTTGTCGAAGTTCGCTTCAGCAATGCTCATTTGTGACTCGTACCTATGCAGGTGCTATGTTGATAAGCACCTACTTTGGGGATTTCATGTGATAGGTTCTTAGTTGCCATGTGAACTAAAGGCTTAGCAGTACCTTACTAGCCATCGTGCCAAGACGAGAAGATGAGCTTTGTCATTGAAAGAATTGCCCGTTTGAGGCAGGTGACCAAGGTGTTGAGCCATGAGCGAGCGGCCGAAATCGAGAGTGGTGAGTTTAAACGAAACATGAATGCAAAGGGAGGTGAATGAGAAGGGGTTTAGAAGAAGTATGCAAGAGTGCAGGATAAACCCGTCCTGAGTTATTCATAGTGATATGGGCACGAGACAAGCCTGGAGTTGACGAAAGTGGACCAAGTGCCATTAGATAAGGGCAAAAGTGGCGTAAGTGAATCACGCCAGGTGAAACGGTGCGGATTTTAGGTCAAGATTACATACAACCAGGGACGGGGAACGGGGATGGGTTAAGGTGGTGAGTGGGAAGTTGGGTAGCAGAGTTGTGGAAATGACGTGGAACGAGGCAACTCTCAATTGCAATTGGAACACGTGGAAGGAATCTGCAGCTCAAGTAAACTTGCGTCGTAGGCGAGTATGGAAAAGAGTTGGACATGTTGGGAGATCCCCTCCTCTTCCTCGCCGGAAGCGTTACTCAGTGCCTCGTCACACTCCGTCCCATGGCAGGGCGGTCGCATAATTAGAGGTGCGATGACAGTACTGAGGGGGGTGGGTCGGAGTAACGTTGTGCGCATCAGGGCGACTGATCCAGTGAGGCTTTTCATTGCACCATCCTGGCACGCACACGTGGCCCGATGAGTGATGAAGGAAGTGGAGGGGAACCAGAGGAGGAGAGGGTCCACTTTAAGACGTCATTTTCATGCCAAGTTGATTGACGTTGCCCGTTACATGGTAAATGGTTGCGTGCTGGGAGGAGGGGAGGAGTTCGAACGGTTGAAACCGAGGCAAAAAAGGCATTACTCGCTTGGAAGACTCGACGGTTCCACCTATACACGCAAGGGACTAGCCACGTGTCCATCAAATCAGATTGGAAGGCTTCATTTCACCAGAAATGATGGAAAAACCTCTTGTTGGCCATCTTAGAACTCTTTATCCACTCCTTAAATGTGAAGAACGGAGGCAGCCGTCTCAACTGCACCATGGCCAGCATAGACAGCAATTTCTCTATTCGTCCATCCTCCCTTCTCCCCAAACCAACTGCTTATTCAAACTTAGATAGCAAAGAAACTATTACTTTAGTTCTTTCGCCTTTCATCATCCAAACCATCTGGTAAGCGGGTATCAGTAAAGACCTCCCACTAATCCACTTGGAGCTGAAAGCGCTCGTACTAATACTCCATGGACGAAATAGCAGCCTAGAATGGGTTTAGGAGCAAAAGGATCCGGTTTAGCTTAACACACCTGCCACTTGGAGTACAAACACAAGCAGATTGGCATTAACGCGCCCATTTCAAACAATCGCCTTCACAAAGCTGGGTAATGGAGTGAAGAGAGTGAAGGCAAATGAGTTAGATCGAGTCTGTCCATGCGAAGCAAAACCAGAGCACCATCAAGAGGCTGAGTTCTGTACTCTCGTTGGGTCAGCGATACAAATGAAACCAACAGACTGACCACCACCAGTTGATCAAGATGAAGAGTTGAAGGCGAGCAGAAAAACAGAGGGGTAGAACCTACCGATCAAAAAACAGTCATTCAATAAGCGGCGCTGCAATTCTTGTATTTTTGCTTCTTCTGTTGCTGCTGCACAGTCAGTGAACCGCGACAAAGAATATTTCCCAGAGTCTCCTCATTAGTAGCAATGCACACGTTGATAAGCTCTGTGGTAGTGAAAGCCACACATCGCAACCACCATCTTGCCAGCTTAACAGACGATCATAAACACTGGACATTTCACAACAACCCTCTGCCTCGACTCTCGTCACCACGCCTCCGATTACTTCACTTACTTCATTGCGAGTAGTTCTAACGCCACCTGAGCCCCCTCAGACATGGGCGGATGCATGGACGCGAGCCAATTTGTCCGTACACCGCAATCTGCAGGCCAGTTGTTCAACGATTGTTAACTGCCTCCCGAAAAAAAACGAAGGCCTCATTTTTACTAAGTGTCTACAGTAATTGCCTATTTCCGACTCCGCATCTTCTCCACATACGATGGTGAATTCGTGAAGCCGAGTGCCTTGCTTGGCAGCCCCGACGAGACTGTCTATTGTGAAAAAACGCATTGAGTCGAGCATGTGCTCGTCTCATGCGCGTGTTGATGGAGTGAAGGAGGCAGAATGGACAAGGTGGAGGTGTTCCTCGAAGTTGAAGAGAGGGTGAACACAGTCCTTCTATGAATCTGAAAATGAGGCTATGAAAAGAAACCGCCTGAATGCTAAACGATGTTAACCTGCTCAATGCGCCATAGCAAATGACTTCTCCTCCTCGAAAAAAGACACCATCACCGGCGAATATGTACCGCTAGCTTTTTGCACGCCGCAGTCTTCCAAGTCTACACGAAGGTAATGTGCTCGCAGAGCAGTTTGGCAGACACGACGAGATGGCTCTTGAGAAAGGCGTATTGTGCCGAGAATGTGGCCGAACCACGTGTGCCACTTGTATTCCAATTCAGTGTATGGTGTTCTCTCTGCCAACACTCTGTCAAATGCATCAATCTGTTGTATCCACTCCTGCACATGTAGTGAGTGACATGCGGAGTTTCAGTTGAGAAGACGTCGGCTGTGAATGAAAACTCTTCAACTGACATCCGGCCACAGTTGACCAGTTATCTCGCCAGCGACCGCACTGAGAGAAGATGACGACTATTCCTACTCTCTGCATAATTAAGTGCCGCTCCTGTGTACAGTCTGAGCGACAGTCAAAAGAAGCTGATCGACATTTGAACCTATTTAAAAGCTCCATCACGAGGCTTCCCTCCACTCCAACCATGAAGACGCTGCAGTTTACACATTTCATCGCGTCATAAACAAGTTGCAAATTGTGCTCAATGGGGTGCAAGTGCTAGCTAAGGATGAGCGCTTGGAAGCAGAGAGATCATTGTCTGCGCAGTCTCTACTCCACTATTACTGTCTTTACGTACCACCGGCCATTTCTCGCTACATCAGAGACTTCGGAAAGCAAGGCTTCGTTGACGACAACAATGGTAATGGAAATTCGTGACCGACTTTCTGTGCCAAAGAGACGTGATGTAAGATGCTAACCTGTGAGTGTTGGGTGGTGAAGCTTTCCTCCTCTGGCGAAGAGAAGCTCCAGTCTTAGTCTGCCATATGCCTACGTCACAGAAGGTGCCACCCTCCTCCTTCCTCTTCAACATTCCACACGGTCTGGCATCCTCCCCGCTCCCATGTCACACAAATTCGTCTTGCCGCTGGCGAGTGAGGCCGTCTCTCTCACTGGTCGTCAGGAGCGTTGCGTCCAATGTTGTCGCTGCCCTTCGTCCACTGCACATAGGAAGTTTAAGATGCAGTTTAGCAATTCTCTCACGAATGTCGGTGAATGGATCCACCTGGCGGATAATGGAGGGAGATTTTAAGATGTGTAAGATATGCCCTACTTCGCCACTGTCACACCACACTAGTAAAACAGTAGTGTCACAGTCCGTTCTCTCTTCACCGTCTCGTTACCGCGCTGGTTTGCCTCATCAAAGTCAGACCCCAGTGGGGATGGAGAGAGAGAGAGAATAATCAATGGTCTCTCTATTTCCTTCGATTCGGACGCGAAATGACGCCTGTGGTGAGGTGTAGCGTATGTTTACACCAACTCCTGGCCTCCAAATGCCTCTCTGCATCTCCTCAATCCGATATCGGCGATTACGACGCGGAAAGGTTTTTTTTCAAAGCTAACATGTGGGATTCTTCAATCCACCTCCCTACCAGCAGTCCTTAGACAAACTTCATTAAAATTTCCCATTGACAACAACATGCTATCCACTCCAACATCAGGCAGCCATTGCGACTCGTGGAATTCTTCGGCTTTGCATCAGACTAACCGTCTTCCTTACTCGTTGTGATAGTTATTGTCGCGAAATTATTTTATTTGGGTAGTGACTGCACTATGCGATCCCAAGAAGAGGACTGCCTGTCGGGTCGGGAATGAGTCCCGACTGCATACAGTTTAGCCGCTTTTCTCCTTGGAGCTGGAGAACGAAAACGGTTCACTTCATCTTCTCTGACTGTTTCACACTGCCACACAAACAATGGCAAATGAACGACAACTTCTTCCTGCAACTCTGCTTCAGCTAGCATCTCCGCTACGGTAAATAGAGACTACGTCAAAAAAGACGGAAAAAGGAGCGCCACTTGCAGAGCCGACTTGGTTTAATTAAGGAGAGCCCTGTGACAGAGCCTTAAATAAGCCCACACGTTGAGCGGTTTCTTTCCACCGCATCTCAAACTGTCTAGATGAACAGAGGCTTGACGGTGCAGAGAATGGATGCCGGCTTTCACTTATTTCGACAGTTTCCTTCCCCTCGTCTTCGTCGTCTTAACGGGCCGTTTAGAGGCGAGGTTATGGGCTGGACATGACTTCAGAGCTTATTGAGTTATCCGTGCCATCGATGGATGACAAAGACGAGTTGTCCACCTCAGCAAGTAGTAGATGCGCCGTGTTTTCCATCGTGTTGTAGGATGCTGACATTGCTCACTATGGATGTGCGTCGGTGTTGGACTATGACAGTGAACTGGAATGATCGGCGTTTAGGAGGTCGCTGGTATTCGATGAATGTTGGTGAGAGGTCGGACGCCGAAGAGCCAATCGGAAGGCGACCTTAAGAATGACAACGCATAAGCGCGTGACTCGGATCAAAGGGCGCTTGGAGGGTAGAAGGAGAGAAGGTCGTTATTTGGGGAGTGAAAAACGCCGTTTTCTTTTCTAGTTCATATCCGCTTGGTCTACGTTCTTACGACACTAATGCCGACGCCACGTCACCCTCGCTCTAGCCTGCATGAGAAATCTGGTTGAGGTGATGGCCATTCATTGGACGGTGTGGCGTTCCATCTGCTTCCTACTTCTCATCCACCTCGATGTCCCATAACCCCTACACTATCGGCGTCGGTGAGTAATAGAACAGAAATGCATGTTGCCTCCTGACTTCCTAACTACGTTTATTGAATTCAGCACCATCGGTGCGTATTTGCGTTTGAAGACGCTTAATCATGAGTGCGCAGGAACTCCCTTCACACCTCCTGACTGAGTTGACATCCGACAAGCTCCCATAAAGGCTGGCAGTTTGGTTATTTTAAGCATATATAATCAAATTTGGTGTTGCAGTTCAGTGACGCTTGCCATAATACAACAAAGCAGAGAGCAATCAGCTAGACTTCAAGAAATGCGCTGCATCCGTCAACATTGACGATTGATCCCTTTGATGACCACAACTCGTCTCTATCGTCCGTCGATGTTGTGGACAGCTCGATAAGCCCTGAAGTCACGTCCAGCCTAAACCTCGCCTCCACGGGCAACGACGAAGACGACGAAGACGCTGCGGACGATAAGGAGAAGGGGAAATTGACGAAATAACTGAGAGAAAACTTCCGCGATGTTGCAGCGATTCATGCTACTGCTCTTGCACGCAAGAAGAGTTGACTCGCAGGCAGAGGTGCATCACTGCCATGCACACGGCGTAAATCGCATCGACTGAACGTTGGGAATTATGAAAGCTCTGGAAAAGAACATCATCAAATTGTTATGGACAAAATGTGAGGAGGCGGTCAAGCGGGACGACGCAATAAGCGAAGAAGCATGGTTTCATGTGAGTGAGAAGAAGGTAATCGAGGGCATCCTTCCCCACAGACGTTTTCAATACAGTTTGGTTTGCTTTCGGATTTGATTTCTGTGACCCTCTTGGTGATGGAGGGAACTCTTTTGCAATTCGACACGGAGGCAGCCGAAAGTAGAGAATCAAACAATCCAATGAAATTACAAGGCTCAGCGCCGAGAGGTTCGTTAGAATTTAAAGTAGCATCAAGTGAGAATATGCGAAAGAACAGTGTGGATAATTTTCTTAGCGGCCTGTTACTCGGCCGACCCTCATGCGCTACGTGCAAGGGGCACTGTGGAGCAGGACTTCTTCGACTTCCGGGAGGTCGGCACCGTCACCAGGACCGTCGTAATTAACGCGATGGCTGCATTTTGTGCTTTTTGCTTTCGAATAAATTCACAGCAGAAAGAAATGCGTCGTATCATTTTTTCACTTTCCGTGCGCTAATTGGCGTTTTTTCCCACCCCGATTGGGAGGGTGAGAGCTTTCAACCACATATGTGTTTTTACTTCAAGACTCCTAACCGATGCGTTATTCTCTACTCTGGACAGTTCAGCATACCTTACACCAGGGGCCGGTGTAGGCTTGCGCCTGGTGGAGTTGACGTGAGTTCAACATCGATAACGCTTTCCTTCGCTCTAAAACCGCATTGCGGGGGACCGAGAATGATGCCTAATTAGTTAAGACCCAACTCGCATCAGAGCGCAGGTGGGTTCAGCCACGCCGTGATATCTCACTGGGAATGTGCGCACAGATGCAGGTGATTATAATCTCGACCAGCTTCTTAACTACTTCGTATCATTAAAGTGGAGTTTGAGCTCCGTCTGGTTGTACTATTTTTGACGTGCTTTTTTTCTTCCAAAACCCAATGAAACAGGTGTTAAATGGAAGTACAATCGCACTGGACGGTACGCTTCTTTAAATGTACATTTAACGGAAAATTAGTGTTGTGCCAGAGCGCGTCACCACTTCTGTTAGGCGACACTGATATTACACGAAATGCAGCCCAAAATTGTCACATTCTAAGAAAGTTCCGTCTCTCCCAGTTCCACCTCGTGACGCTCAGTGATGCTGGCAAATCGGTGATGCACCACATGCACATGCAACACACCCACTTACCCATCTTCTTGAGGCAAAATAACGAGTGTGCTTTCAAATGGCAGCTGTCGTCTCCCATTTGCCACTTCATGAGGCTACAAAATTCGTCAGTCTCTCTCCAGACATCCTCCCACGGGCTGAGGCCACAGCGCGCCAATGATGGGGGTGGGTGGATAATGATGCATCGACTAAAACCGCCTCTCCCTACTTCCCGACTCCCGAAGACTCCACTTCACTCCTCATCACTACTTCATACCGCCTGAGTGCATAGCAAGATTACAATGAAGAAAGGGAATTTTGGGGAAGTCGTTTAGGAGTCCATTGCCTCGGTTTTCAAACCTAACTATTCTGGCATGTCCTCATGCAGTTAGTGTTAATTGTCACCTCCGTTGCCCCCGATCAACCAACTCACGCTGTATTAATCAGCCGACCACTGATTACAATGGAGGGAAAGTCACAAAACCTTTTTCAAAAGTTCATTTAACTCGTCGGAAACGCGATGTAAAGAGGTCAGCCACTAGATGTTGTCCTGCTCAGGAGCCACTCTTGCACATATCCCAGTTTTGCCTTGCACAATTAGGTCGGCGTTGTCACCTACGTAGAACGGGACGACTGGGGTGACTTACTCGCGTTAAGGTCAAGCTTTAACAATGTGACCTGGACACAGGTGCATAGCATCTCGCCAGCAGACATTTGCGCAGCAATATTTCACATGTTTCTTCACAAGCAGGCTCTCCGTTTTTGACGGCCTCTACAATAGTTATGTCTAGTAGGGTCATGGAAGAAAAAACACGGTGAGAAGCGGCGAATACTTCGAGGTATTCAGAGGCCTGCCTGCCAGCAGGTTGAAAAATATACCGTAGTTAAGCCCTCATTTACGCCCCGATTCATTTTGTCGTGAAGTTTGAAACGCGCATGAATGCAAATCATATGGCGGTAGTTTGGTGCTTGGAACATACCCTTTCTCAACATCCACTTCATTTCGTTCCACGTTTGCGTGGAGGATATCAATGATGATAAATGCGTCTTCCACATATTCGTGTCAGATTTCTACTCGATTTCACTCGACATCGTTTCTCGAGCATGGTGAGATGACGTGGCCTTCCTCCCGTAGGCTACTTGCTTCAGTTGACATCGCAGTCTGCTGCCGCCTGTCTTCTCCTACCTCAAAATATTGTAGCCGTGACGAAAAGGCACTGACCACCTTGACCAAAGGCTGCGTCATCTGTGCCTATGCTCGAAGCTCCCTCTGCTGACTGGAACACTGGTATTCACCCGCCTCCTCCTGCCCACACCTACTTCGCAGTACTGTTGCTTTTTGCGTCACTTTTTCTTCCCTAAAATAAAATACCTACAGTGCATACTGATGCCCTCTTCATCAAGGCGAATGATGAAGTCCACAGTGCATTCTCCCTCGTGTGCCCACAGACCCTAACAAGGGTATTTCAGGATTCTTGAAGAGCATGTTGAAGTAAACTCAGAGTGAGGCCTGTCGAGTGTCGCAGATAATTATGAATGCAGTGATATCAAGAGGTGACGAAGAACATGTGAATGGAACAGACCTATGTATTTGCCACCTCTGCCACGTGTCCGCTCACTATAGCCCAGATACATGAATACCCCCAAAAGCGTTCCGGTATAGGCACTAGGTTGGTGCGGCTTATTGTCAGATGGTCAGTGCCTCCCGTCATGGCTGCAAAAAATTGGAGGTAGAGGAAGACAGCAGACTACCCCAGCACACACTCAGCAGCAGACTCCATATCGACAGACAAGTAGCCTGAACAGAAGCCACGTCAACAAGCATCTTTTAAACCACGAAGTGATTCGAGTGATTGTCAAACCTCCGTGTCTTCATGTCGCATGCATTTGCGTGTCATACTTGGCATCAAAATTCATGTGGAAATTCCGTGCAATCTTGGGAACCTCGAAAGGGGCACCTCGGATCGGCTAGTCAAAAAGGCCATCTGCTCACGATTCTGGATTCACTCCAGACTGATTTAGTGGCTTCCAGCCACAACACCCAGAACGCGCACCATCGTTTCCATCATTTTTATTCCATATTAATTTTCCACCTCAGACAAAGCAGTGTGTCAATGAAAGGTATCTATATCGGTTTCGTCGGGAAGGGCAGCTTATGATTTGGCGGGATTGCGACCCAGCAGTGTATTCGCTGTGAGGTCTTTTTGTAGCGCCTCGAAAATCGCGCTGCACAGTCAGTGCAGCTTCAAAGCCGTACGCCTCTGCGAATGATGAAAGAGCCTCAAGCATTGAATCCTCAAATCAGTTGAAGGGACCTGATGAGCCAGAGGCAGCAGTTGCCAGACAGAATCCCTTTACTATACTCACTGCATGTGATTTGTGGGCTAGAAATCACGTTTCGAACTAGAACTCATGTTTAGCCGGTGAAAGAAGAGATTTGTACTCATGGCCGATTCAGGACTTGCTTGAAAGTATTGCATCTCTAATAGCTGCGTGTTACTTCATGCCCTTCTTCAAAAGACCCCATTCAGCCTAAAACACCCAGTCGACACTTCTTTCTACGCGTCACTTCGTCGAACGACAGAAAGAGTTGCCAAGCGCTG
>QEYB01000977.1:0-21332 GCA_017562135.1 Dipylidium caninum
AGGGGGTCACGGGGCAGGCTCCTCCTCTCTCTGTCAACTCAAATGCGTGAGTTGCCGAGACCACAGGTGAGAGAAGTTTTTCCTCTCTCACGCACTCGTACCCGTACCTGTACCTGCACGTGCACGTGCACGTCGTGCTATTGTGATTGATGTTGGGTTGGTGTGGCTGTAGCTTGAGTTGGGTAAGAATGGGAAGCAGTGCATGCAATCGTCCCGTTCGCCGTGTCGGTCGTCAATGGAGGCGCCGTTGTCGACCCGACCGTTGCGGAGAGTCCAGCTGCGCCGTCGTTGGTGGGCGTGTTGGGGCAATCAGTTGCAGAGCAAGTGGAGAGGAGCTGGTTCCCTCTCCTCCGGAGACCATTGGCAGTGGCATATTTCGGCTGTGCGAGTGGTGGCCGCAAATTGACGCCGCCAGACACGCGTCGAGCAGTCCTTGACAGGCGTGGAAGTGGCTACGGAGAGGTAGCATGCGGGTCGGGGACTAGTGCGATGGTGATGCAGAGGGCGGTGTGGAAAATGATGGGATATTCGGGAGTTGGCGCGGAGCAGCTTAAAGCGGCGGTTTGGGTAGCAAGAGTGTATGGCGAAGTGTGCATTGGGCGCAGAGGCGACGGTGGGTGGGTTGATGTGGCACAGAGGAAATGGGGAGAGCATCTCCACGTAGATGGTGTTTTCACCGGAGTAGGTGAGCGCGCGAGCTTTGTTGCACCACACCTCACCGGTGATGCATCGCAGCGCACGTCAGCGCAGCGCAGCGCAGCACGCAGTTGGGCTTCGAGATGTTCTGTGCTGGCCAGGTCAATTGCACGACCTCTTCACTCGCCCCTCTGCTCTCCTCAACCACCCACGCCTTCGGTTAGATCCTCAGAGTACGTTTGGCAAAATATTAGGAAGTGACTGGTGGTGGTGGTTGACATTGGTGTCCACTCAGGAGATGTGGCGCGTGGCGAAGAAAAACGGAGTTCACAGTTGTCCAGTTGCTGCCGAGTGAGGAGGACTTCGTGCACCAGGCGGAGGAAGGAAGTGGTCACGAGGAAAGAAGGGCACGACTGTGTTCAGTGGGATGAATGATGGTGGAGGACGGCAGGCGGTTGTAGTGGCGACGATGATACGTAATTATAAGGTGGCCCCTTGAGACATACGTTGTCTCTCGGGACGAAGCCACCCGTCTCCGCAGCTTCCTTTTCTCGCAGGTGACGTGGCTGTGAGTTGATTGCGGGGTGTGTTCGGCCCCTCTGAGCGTGGAAGGAGGTGGATGTTGGTGTTGGTTCCGACTTGGTGTTGATAGTCTGTGATAAAACGTGTTGGTGGGCGATCTGTGTTTTTGTGAAGTGCCGCCTGCTTTTTGCTGCGGTCGTGCAGTGCTGCGAGGGACGGGAATGTGGGCGCTCTGTTGCAGGCGATGAGAGTTGTTGAGTGGAGAGAAGGAAAGTTGTGGAAAGAATGTCTCTCGGTGCTTGTCGAAAGCCACTTTACCGGAGAACATTAAATGCTCGATGACTGGTTGGCAAGTGCAATGTCGTGGCTCGTGTTGGACGGGCCCGTGAGGGTTGGGACGTTAGGTTGAGGGACAAGAGGCGCGGCAGACGGTGATCATCTGTTGTGTCATCGGCGAAAAGAAAGTAGCGATGAGACGTCATTGTCAGCCGCAACAAGTGCATTTGGTATCAGCGGGCGAGAGTCTCTCAGCGCCATTAAGCCGGTGTCTTTGCGGAGTGAGTTCGGAAACTCGGCTGCGCCGACAGCCGGTTCGATGTGGCACTGGTGTTGAAGAGCACCTGGATGCTGCGCTTAAAGTGCCCCGATATTAAGAGTGGACAACACAAGGCAGACTTAAATCAACTGGGACGGTTGTCAGCGCGCGGTGGGGCCAAGTCGGGGGAGTGGGGGAGTGGGTCGTAGTCGAGCGGGGGGGAAGGAATGATTGGGGGATTACGTGATGGTGGCCACTCAGAGGAGAAGGGAGCGAGACGGAGAGGGACAAGCAGAGTCTGGCCGCCTCCTGGTTACTCAATTCCTCCAACTTTCCAATTCAGCCACAACCGCGGATGTAAAGGTTGCATTGGAGCAACGAAACAACGACAACAACATCGCTTTCCACACTCAGACCGACGATTAACAGAGCCAAAAGGCGCTCGTCATCTTCAAACCTGAGAGTAAAAGCCTCCCCCGCACAATGCTGGCGTGGGCGAAAAATCGAGGCGGCCGACGACCTCGGGCACGCCAGAAAGGCGGCGGTGAATTCGTGCATGGACAGTTGGTCGGAAAGGCCGACTCGACACCCGCAAGGGGTGCTGGCGGCGGTACAGACGGAGAGAAGGCGCTCATCCCGCGGACCAGGGGGAGTGGCAAAGCAACTAAGCCGCCTTCTCCACCATAGTTAAGAAGGACATTGCGACGTGAAGGGGAGGGGAGAGGTTTTCCATGACCCTGCAAGGGGCTACCAGGGGCCACTGCACAACTGCCGGCAGGAGAAGAAAGACTGATGCGTTTGTGGGCATCACGTGGGGCGATGGGACCTGGCATCAGATGGCAGAAGAGAGCGGGCGTCGAACAACGAAGTAAATTCTCGGAGCCCAATGAACGAACGGGGAGCGAGGATGCCGGACAAATTAAAATTAGAGGGTGGAAGACAGTTGAACCTTTCAGTAACGTATCAAAGCGAGGGCATCGCTCACTTCGAAGAGAGAACCATAGCAGCGAAATGCCTTCTCAAACGACTGCTTTGACATCGCGAACGGACACAGCGGGCAAATGCGACTGTCAAGTGAGACAGTCTCGTCCCCTAGGGCGAAATGGAGGAGGAGGAGTTTTTGGGCGGGAGGGAAGTGGCGTGCGCGCTGTGACAGTGGGTGCAAAGACGGGCGACTGGAGAGCTGCAAAAGCGGGCTCAAATAAGAAGTTGGAAGGCAAAAAAATGGAATGAAGTGTCAGAGTAAAGTGAGGCAACTCACGGCAAAAAGAGGCTCGTCTTTCAAGTTTCCTCCTTTCGTTCATTTTGCCCGAGTTGAGACCGTCTAATTACGCATTCACACCCACAGAACGGAAGCTGAAATAGTCGCCGACGAAAGCAGAAGAAGCTGGGAAACACTGGGCGCCAACACGCGGGTACGAGCATTGGTCGCCCACCGCCCACAACTAAGCAGGCAAACCCCGCGACAAAACACGACAACCGAGCCACTTCGTCTCCCCACACCGCTCACTCCGGCCCTGCCTGCACGGCACCGACACGCAGCTCAGCTCAGCTCAGCTTCAGGCCCTGCCCACGGCATAGCCACAGCACAGCCAGCACAGCACAGCACAGCGCAAGCACAGCACAAGCGGGAGGAGCGGCGCACGATGAAAAGGTGAGAAGGGGCCAGAGAGGGGCGTCGGGGCGTGAGTGTCGCACGCGCAGTGGCCAACGGGACGGGCGGACCCACTTCGACAGCCAAGACGGTCATGCCACCGGCATTTCCGCGTGCGTTTCCGGCTCGTCTGGAACTTCCCGCGACAGTCGCGAAACAGGACGGGGCACGAAGAATGAACGCTCAGGTTCAATGGAACGGCGGAAAGTGAAGCGGACGCTCCGCAGACGGTGGAAGCGCCTGACCATTGTCCGACCCGAAAGTCCCCTCCCACATCGAAACGGCGTCTGGCTAATCGGTCGTCCTCACAGGCGCCATCTGTGAGATTCGCGGCGGCGGTGGGACTTGGCTCGCTAATCGCACCCGCGATACCCGCCTCCTCCGCCCGCCACGCCCCACCTCCCTGAGACCGCTTCTGCTCACATTCCCACGCGAAATTTCGAAAGTGGTTGCCGCGAGTACCGGGAAACATGGGTAGGAGGAAAGCCGCATCGAAAAGACAGTTTGCTCAAGTACACAAACGCACATCCTCAAACATCCCCTTCTCTTCCTCCGCCGCCGCGCCCACCTCACCTGCCACTCAAGTTTGCTACCATCGGACGTTTAGTCGGATCAGGCGAAGCAAACTGCCCCTCTTTCGAGCTCTTTCTTTGCTCCGGAAACGCATTACGGGGCTGGCAATGCAGTCCGATTTCTCCCGCCCTCTGCTGATAATCTTCACGACTCGAGTATTCCACACGTTTGTTGAGGAGGAACGTCCGCAAGCCCCGTTGCAGTCAAATGCGTCACCTTGCCCCTCCATAGCCATGTGAATGTCAACAAATGTCAACAATTAAATAAAGATTGTTCCAATTTCCATTCCTACTTTCTACACTCAGTAGCCTCCGCCAAACAACGCCCCGTCAGTGATTTCTTGTTGTTTTAATCATTTCGCTAATCGCCAACATGCCGTTCCTTCAATTGGGACATGCAAATGCGACTGTCTGGTTGGAAAAAAAAGGACGACAAGGGGAGCTTAATTCATTCGCATCCGATCACAAGTTGCTTAAACTAACGTACTTACGTCTCCCGTCCTGAGATAAAAACCTCCTTTTCCCGGGTCGACTTTTTTCCCTCCCCTCGAGTTCTTTCCACTAAATCCGCAGTTTTCTCAAAATTTTTAATCGGTTACATATGCTCCAAGACGGGTGGCTCAGGGTACAAGTTAAATTAGTGCAAGTGAATGCGGTTTGCGAGTGAAATTTTCGACCAACTAAACAAAGTACCTGTTAAACAACTTCCTTCAAAGTGACAAAGTGAAGGTCACTTCCCGTGACGAAAGGAAATCTCCTCCTCCACGTTAGTCAAGATGACTTTCGCAAGATCAACGCCCTTCTCCACTCGTTGATTGAATGTCGACGAAGTGCCTACGCTCGAGTGTAAAGTTTTTGCTGGAAAGGTGTGTTTCACTGCCAAGTTCACCATGTGTACTCGGCATGGCGAGTCAACAGTCCGACAAATGGCCCAGAAAAGGCATCGATGGCGTAACTGTCTACGCGACGGGCACGTGAGCTCTTGTTATGTGGAGAAGTAAGACGGAATTTTACCAATGTGTCTTCTCGGTGTGACTGTCTATGTATTTAGGCGTCGTTTATGGGCATTGAGAGGGAAATCGTAGGGAGTTTCCTCCTCCGCCCCACCGCATGCCAAATCTACGTTATCCAGTATGGCTGGTCGTTCTTCCAGGAAAAGGTTAGAACAACTGCTGTGAAAAGAACTAGGGTAAAGTCACGGAAGTCATTGGAGGAATTCGAGTTGAACGTATAAAACACACCCACCTAAACGTCGCTCACCGGCATCATTGTCTCCTACGTGGGCTACCCAGATGGTGCTACGTCAGCCTAAAATCACGTCAGACCCATTTTTTTAGAGGTATAACGGGGGCTGTAAAAGCCCGTGCCCTGCTAAAGAGGTGGGTGGATGAACAATTCTGTAAATTTAAGATTCCGCTTACGATGACCAGCGAAGTTCAACAAGCACTCACCCATTGGCCTCTTTGCTTTCGAAAATGAGTAAGATCATCACAAGACGACAGTTTTAACTAAATTAAGGCAAATAATACTTTTAACTAGTCACTTTGGCGCTTGATAGTTCGTTATTCCACGTGGCACTCATTTTTTTTGGCTTATCACATTATTATTTTTACAATTGTAATTTTCTTTAAGATGAAGTGTATCCATACTCGCCACTGTCAGTAAATATTCATCAAATCACTCGAAAGATATTCTGTTAGTATGCCGTCTAAGTATTCCACAGAAAGACAAACAAGGCAAGTTTTGATTACGTCAAAACTTAAAGGACTGACGAGGAGCATTTATGGGTTTAATTTTCGTCAAGTGTAAGTTGACATGGGAAGTTAATACGACCTCGTGTATTACATAGATCATAAGAAAACCTTCACTCTAAAATACTTCGTAGGCTATAAATGTAGCTATTAAAAATTGGGAAAAAGGATATTAGATAAATCCAGGCGGCAGTTCCACGAAGGATGTCAGTTTACCCCCTTTTATTAACTTTTCAGTCTTACAACCATTTTGTCACGTGAATGCTCACCGATAAGGATAGCTGAAATTTAGAGAATATCTAGGAGTCAAAGAGAATAAGGTCTCTGGGTTTAGATTGATCATTTCCAAAGTGGAAGGAGCGGTCTCGTTGTTGGAGGGAGTGAGTTCGAATGTATTCTAGGTGCGGTGTGGCAAGTATTCCATGACAACTTGGAAGGATTTTAATACTCGCTCATTAATGGCCGGTAAAAGCGTTAAATTGCATTTTGTCAATTTGGTACCTTTCTATAGGAACCCCATTTTTCAAAAATCTTTACTGTCCAATAAAATTATGATTAAAAACGTCTAAAAAGTGTGATTCAAGCCGGTAAGGGCCATTACCTAGTTCGTTTGTTTATCCTGTTATTTTTGCTTTCGTGACATCTATTCAACTAGTATATTAATTCTCGCGATAAGCGTAGCATGAAAAAATGATGACTATATTAGAGTTTTATGCATTATTTAATGTCTATGTAACACAATAGTCCCGGTTTAGTACTTGTAACACCTAGTAAAATGCGCTCAGCATGTTGATCAATTCGGATATGAAGCGCGTTCGATAAGCGTGTATCATGGTCTGATCGCCAGCTATATTTACGTAATGGCATAAGTCTTATCAAATTTGACAGACAGAGCCCATATTTCTTGCACTTTTTAAACGCTACAGATTTGTTTTCAGATTTTTTCCGACGCATTATGTCTCAGTTAGAAGAAATAGTACATGAAATCAGTAAGTTTTGTGCTAAGAAACGCAATTGTATTTAGCCTTTACGGTGACAAACTTTCCGTCAAAATTAATGAGGAAAGAGCGAGAATAAAGGGTAAGTCTAAAATTGACAATAAAGTGGGAGCTAACAATATGGTACCTCATTTAATTTATGCACGTCTTATCCTGAAATTTTCTCTTTCGTACTCAGAACCGCGTGTGCTTTCCTTACCTTCGTCGCTATTACTTTTTAAGCTCTCAGTAAAGCTGTCAGCCACACGACAGCCTCTCAGTCTTATAAGTGGTCAAATTCTGTGCACTTTTGTTTTCGAAGGTACACGATTTGTGATACTCAATTCAGTTTTGGGCACCAACGCAAGCCATCTACCTTCAGAGTCAAATAATCCTAATTGCAAAATAGCTTTTCTTCAATGACATACACTTGTTCCAATAACCAAATAAGTTTATTACAAATGAGACACCGGTAATTCAAACTGATTTTCTGAGTGACAGATATTATTAAAAGTGAATGCAACGAATGGCTTATTTCTGAGATATTTTAACGTGTAAAACTAATTTTGCAAGATTTCAGGGAACGTCAGAAAGAACTTATGAAACAAAACAGTGAAATCAGCAAACAGAATGAACAACTAAAAGCTGATATCGAGCGTTTGGAGAGTAGCACTTACCGCGAAATGCAACAAACGGAACAGTATGCCGATTTTTCGTTTCATACCCTTTTTCACTATGTTCAACAGGCTATCGAAAGCAAAATGAACTCGTCCAACAACGCATTCGCTCATTGACTAAGGCTCTCGCCGATATAAGACAAGGCCACTGAAAAAATGCGAAGTGAAAAGAACGCTTTGTTAGAGGAATATCGTACTCACAATGAATAATTACGAAAATTGTGTTCAAAAGAACTCTCTTCTCAGAGGATTCGTTGAAAATTGGCGTCACCAGTTGGAATGCAACAAAGATTTGGTCACATTTTCCCTCAGTTTATTAAGAACCTGTAAGTTATTCTGCGTTAAATTCGATTGGTAAGTCCCAATTAAAACGAGTTTCGCTTTCATATGGTACTTTAAATATGTTTATCAGGGTCCTAAGCCTAATTTTCTCCAGAAAAGATGAACTGGTTTTCGACAGGTTCTTAGTACTTATGCATTTGCTTGGCCGCCTGCGGTGCTATTTCCCGAATGAACTCGTAGCGGCCACAACCGATAGCCATAAAAGTATCATTTGGTCTATCCTTAAAGAACCAGGCCTTGTAGAGAACAAGTGTTCACTAATGCCTTAATGCTATAATGCCAAAGGGAGACGTTCTCATCGAATCATTCCTAATGGATGTTTTCTAGATCTTTATGTTACCGCGTCAGTGTTTTCACTATCTCGATGAGTCATTACACCGTTCTTTTGGGATGATGAATAGTAAAATGAGTATTATAAACATTTTCTCACATTTATCACCCAGATCTTGTTAGCCTGAAAGAATCCCATACTACATGAATTTGCAGACTATGTGGTGTTAAGGACGGAATTTTATTTTCAAGTGCTTTTAATTTAAGTAATTTATTAGGTCTGACTCACTTCTTATACTCATACTGTTGATTACTCTTATCATGGAGCCCGACCACAATCGTTAATAAAAGAATTCGTGATCTTTCTAAATTTAGCAAAGATCAAGAGGGAAAAAGAAGAGTGTTTGTCAGTTATTTATAGAAATAGCCTCAGATTCACTCGAGCCAAGATGGCGGAAATATTGGAAGGAACATATGGTAAAGCTGAAAATATAAATATTCTGTTTCAGGTCAACATCTCTGGAAAAATTTTATCCTGTTGACGTAATTGGCCAGCTGGCAAGCCTTGTAAGTAACGAAGGTGCACAGGGAGATGTGGTTGAAGATCCCGTTACGGAAAGTGCCAAAACACCTGCGCAGGTACTACTCGGTGAGTTGAAGTATTTACGTGGATTCATTGTGTACTAGTATGTACAGGCATCCCTAAAGTTGTTGGTACGTACACATGACTGCTTTTGCTCAATTGAACCATTCCTGGAGTAAATTTCTTTAACGTGGGAAGCGTTGGAAAGCGTCTGTGTTTGTGACAAGCAATGCCATTCGCCACTCGACGAAACATTTTACTCCCTTGTAACTAAAATCCGGTTTAATTAGTTAAACTCTTATTGAAGCTGAAATTGGTTAACTTGGAATAGTTCTTTTCGCAATTATTCAAAATCTTCCGTTTTTTTAGAAAGTAGAGTATTTGTTTTCAAACGTGTGCTTTGCTAAGCTAATTTGAACCTAGAAAAGCCACAAATAATTGATTCTCATCGATGAAATCTTGTTTAACTTCAAATCTATTAAAATTTTCTCGGTCGGAATGGCAGCTTCATTGTCTAAGCCAAATGTAACTCGTATTTGCTATTGATGTGATTTTTCAATGCGATAAAGTAAATGGAGGTTCCAGTTGAACTAATGTGGAGGGACACGATATAAAAAATTAATCAAGATTTTTACCTTCGATGGAGTAATCTACAGCGAAAGTGTCCAACTACACTCTTTTAAGGGCTAGAATCCTAGTCGAAAATTAATCTATCCAATTCAGCCTAACTGGGTTCAGAAGTTTTAGTCCTCATTTTAATGAATTTGTCATTTTCATGCTTATTTTGAGTTGATAATTCGACTGATGAGCTGATTTCAGCTTCTACATTTTTCGGATATTAAGAGAGCTAAATATCTTATAATCCGTGCATCTGGGGCACTATGACTACACGGGCGAGTCCATGATAATTGCGGCTGGACAATCTTGTTCATTTAGCTGGTAATCCCCACCACCTCTAGATTGGAAGTTTGCAAGCACAATCTACGCATTCTGATCAATCATCAGCTGTCATGGGAAAACAAAAACTAATGAGCTCTCCGCTTAGAATCTTCCTGACAGTTAAGTTGTATCGGTTTTTCCTATTAGAAAACGCCTCAAGAGAACAGGCTGAAGAATTTACGGTCGATTTGGACAGACATGAGCAGTTGTCATGACGTGTTCGAGGTTTGTTGCACTAAACTCCATCTTGCACTTTGTTTGTACTTTTGTAAAGGCGAATATAAACTTTTAATAAACTCGGGTGGTTCATTCTGGATTCCGAGAAAAGTACCTAAAGTGTCCGTTTTCTCGCTCCACCATTATTCACCACTTTGAGACCCTGATCGGCCGTCGCGTTGATCATGTGCTTGTGTATGGTTAAGACGACACTTGAAATTAAAAATTCCTGCTAATTCACTGGGGGATAAGTGGAAGCCACAAGTCATTTGGTTCTACGTTAGATGAATTAAGAGCTTGCTCGACTTAAAGGCATGCTCGGAGCAACTCGACAGGACAGTAAATAGAGGAAGGAAGACGATTAAAAGTGGTGGATTTTAAAAATGAGGTGGCGAAATGGGCCAGAGCATCTATCCGAGACTACTGATTTTCCACAAAACCAGGATCTCGGGTTGAAATTCTACAGAAGAGTGAAGGGCAGCATATGTACTACGTTCCAATTGGTTGTCGAGGCTGCACGCAAGTGTATGCACAGTATACAGGCGTGGAGAAAGTGATGGGTACCCCATTTGAGTTTTCAGTATGTCAGCTTGTTGCCGTTGCCTGTTGCACTTCACGAAGCGACATAAATGCGACGATGTTGGCGTGAGGATGACTACCATCAACGTCGACAGGCCCACTGCTGTGGTTGAACCGTCAAACACGAGTAGCTCCAACAATACTAACTTGGTTGAAAATGTTGACAAGCAAAACTCAGCAAATCCGCCGGTGACTGGAGAACCGGAGTCAAAAGAGCCCGTGCGGCTAACGGTGATAGCCCTACCCGGCCCCAGCTTTCCCCTTGCCAAGTCACGCAGCTGTCCTCTCCCGATGTAATTAACGAAATAGAGGCACTCGATACCACCTCAACGGCGACGGATAACAGCGACTCAGCGTGGATGGAGGCGAGGAATCGGGAGATGCGGCGGAACTTCTCAGTGAGCGATGATGGAACCTCCAGTAACTAAGATTTTCAATCATTTCTCACTTTAATCCTACATCTATTTACCAAACCATCTGTATGACCTTTGTATGTCTTTTTATGCCTTTTTTTCATAACTTCTGTCTGGAGAGAAGTGAGGAGAAATTGCATTTCCTGATAACATTTATCCATCTTATTCGTCTCGATTTTTTCCTCTCTCATTCTCCCTGCTCATTGTAGCCCGCGTACCTGCTAATCACCGTTTATTTGCCAAATACGCTAGTGTCACACGTGTATGTGTAACCACATGCATTTACACACCGATTACCTACTTCAATTTGAAAATAACTGCGACACGTAGGTCTGTACTAGCCGTGCGTGGGAGGAAAGTGCTCGGTTCTGTCATTCTCCTAGCACAAATTCCAAGGCGCGGGGCAGACGAGGTGACAAAGTGTGTCGTGCACAGCAGGGAAGAGGAGGTAAAACTCTACATCCACATTCACCGAAGTAAAACCTTACGCTGTTGAGCATCAGATGATGTCGGATTGCATCCCAATTCACGGAGGACTTGACTCATTCGGTGCTCCATGAAGGTGAGCATAGGTTTGAGAAGATGTGATAGAATCGAGAGGTGCAGCACATTCCTCTTCTTGTGGAGGTGTGGTAAAAATTGACAGATTGCCAAACGCCCTCGACGACTGTTTCTCAGGCTTTCGTCTGTTTTGTGGGAAGAAAAAACTAGTCCCAGCATTGTCGTGGATCTCCACCTAAAGTGAAGGGGATCGAGGTCGCCTATTGGCGAGGCCTGTGCGCCTGCTACTATGTGCAACTGTGCACTTGAACACTCGCATGGAGACGCATTTTCTTTTTGATTGGAACTGCCGGTTTCAACACGTCGATACTTGTTCGAATGAAAATCGACGCCTTCACTTTAACTTACTCTTCACCTTTAATCTGTGCTTTAATGATCTTCCCGCGGTTTTGACACTTTATGCGGAATCTCTGCTTGAGAGTGCGTGACATGTTCCATTGAAAATCAGAGGGAAAAATGAACGTGACTTTTCTGGCTTCTATCATTTTTTACGCATTGTGCAAGGAATGCATTTGTCATGTGTGCGAGCGCCAGCGCAGACTGAGGACTGATGATTCAGGATAATAGACGTAAGTTTGGTCTCCGCGATGCAACCGGCAGCGATCAGGAGAAGACTCCGATGAGTAACAGGAGGCTGTGGGAGAAACCGCTCGATGGTCGTGAAATCCTCCATACCTCGCGAGACTTTAGGATTTTTCCCGGACTTTTGACCCTCCATGTCGATTTAACCGACGAGATCGATGCGCCACAACACATATGAGGAGAAAAAAACTATTTAAAGTGATAAAGCGGTGTTCTGAAATTCATAAGGACTGGGGTGTCTAGTGGTATTGGCGCAGGGAGGCCAATTATGGAGTTTTTCGACGAGGTTTGCGCAGATGTGTTTCAGGGTCTAGAGTTTGCACATACTATCGCCCCGACTAAGGCGGGAGGAACGATGGAATTTAACCGCCGGCTTTAGTGCACAATAAAATACTCTTTCTTGCACATTCCGCAGGGAAAATCACAATTCAAAATTAGGCGATGACTTACTGGCATGGGTAAATTTGTTGTCTTAAGACATTTTGACTGTGCAAAGGCTATCGAAAAGTATGGGAGTAGATATATTTGTACAACTTCATACATTTGTTCAATAACCTAATTATTTGAGTCTTTAAAGAAGGAAACATGAAAACAAGCAAATTCGTGAAAAAACAAATGACACACGTGACTACAATATGGATGTCAATTCAGACAAAAGGAAGAATTTTGGTCAGCTGCTGAAGTCAACTTCTTGAAAAAAATACCGAACAACACATAAAAATTAAAAATCGTCTTAATTCGGTTGCTTAATTGGATATACGTGAAAGTAAAGTTTATTGGCGAGTGTGAGAAATCGCTATAATTTATGAAATTTTTTCAAAAGAGGGTGGAAACTAGCGGCTGGCTTTCGATTGCTGAGCTGCATGCTTTAGAGATATAATCTCCATCCCCCGCAAGGAAATATAATAATAATGAGGAAAAACGGCACCAAGCCGTCAAGGAATCTATTACACGTAGCTCAGAAGAAATCGCTTTCTGATAACGAAGGAGAAGTGGGAGTAGCACACAATCCTTTCCTTTCCTCATTATTCATGTCACACTTGTTTTGAATCAGCTAGGAGAATTTTTGCTTTTATAAGCGTCAGCGTTTGGCCAATCAGTGAAGCGGCTGCTAATTCGATGGATCCGCTCCAACTGCCTCTAATTTCGAAATATGAATGGGAGTATAAGAAACGACATTAATCAAAGGATGCGAGTTCCAGATAAGTTGGTTGCGTCATCCCTCCCCGACCTCGACTCTACTGGTTCATTACGCAAAGATATTCGCTATCAGGACCCAAGTTAGTCGTGATTTGTTTACGATAATAATTAACGTGATTTTAGGTTTGTCCAAAGTTGAACACCCGGAAACAACACCTGGATATACTCCAGATCTGCTAACCGACGGAGAGGCGCAAAACGTTCCGTAAGTGTTTTTTATTTTGCCCGATCTCGAGTGCAAGCGTAGTGCAATTATATTTGAATTTTCTGCAGTCTTAAAACTTCTACCCCCCGAAACATGCGTCGAGTTAATGTATGCACAGCATTGGGACACATCTTTCTTACTCTTTTGCGTTGTTTTGCATACGTAGACCCCCGAAAAGAGAAACGCCAATCTCTCGAGATGCATAGTTAGTTGATCTTAAAAGTCCTGTCATTTGTTTTGGAATTGTGAGGGTCCCTTTTTTCTAAAGTTTTTTTTCTGGTTTCAAAAATTTACCCACTGCCAGAGTTTATCACGCGCCTTCTTTTCTTCTGTGGCGACTTATTTTCCATTGCATTACTTGGGGTAATCTTTACCACATGGCTATGAGATGCTAAAAATCCTTTTGTCTACTCAGTCGGTGATTTTTTTTTCAAATTATCCGCGTAATTTAACGCAGTAAGATTCGGTTCGCAACGATGAGCATGTTGAACAACCGCACAAATCGATGAGGTAGACCTGGTTGCATTCGCATTCGTAACGAACTTGCTTGCCCCTTTTCGTCGTTTTGATGCTTATGTCTGTTGTGGCTCTTAGTGCATTACATCTTTTCCCCTGGCAATATGCTGTTTGTGCTTTTTCAGTCTTTCTAATTGTGTTTGAATTCGACAATTCTCCTCTTTTTTAATTTTTGATGTTAGGTGAATTGTCATTTTGAGTTGTCATGCTTGCTTATCGCATTGGTGCTTGCCTTGATCGCGTTGGTGTTCACCCGCTTTTTGTTTGGAATGGTTTGTTTTGTTGTGATATCAAGGCAAATAGACAGGTGTCACGTCAATACCTACCCTCCAGATTTTAATGCAATGTTTAGATTTTTCTTTAATCCACCTATTTAATGACTATCTAAAGTTTTGCAATGAACTGTGTGAGTGCTATTTCAGTTAACCGAAATGTTCTCAGCTGGGAGTAATTTTAAGCACTCAATCTTTTGCTCCTCTAATTAAATAACGCCTTGCACTTTTGTATTCTCTCAAGGTACTGCATTTTCGTGTTAACTTTTGCCTGGGATATCATTTTAGTCTAACTACGTCAGCGTTTTAAAATTTTGGCACTTGAAGAAATATTCTATTTTTTAACGTGCTAATCGGCGAGTGTATTATCTCAATCATACTAGCTTTGCATTTGTCGGATTTGTGCTTAGGTTAATCGCTTTTCCTTCGCTTCCAGTGGGCGCACTAACAAAGTTTTTGATAAATCGTGTTTTCATATTTTTTCATTCTACTGGGGTTGACCATCTTGTCTAATTAGGTTTTCTTAATTTTTAATTTGCCTTAATATCGGTTTGAATTTTCCTTTTTTTTCCTGTGAAATGACTGGCCGGTTTGTATCGTTTGCCAAAGTCAAATTTATCCTATCAGCAGACAAAAGTATCTGCTTTCCGTGTTGGTCTTTTTATCGCCGACAACTTGTAGTTTTGTTACTGATGGCGTATATTTTTGGGGAGAGGATTCCACTGATGATTGCCTCTCTTTCCCCATAAACCGCAAATACTGAGCCTCTTTCTTGGTAGTCTTTTTTTTCTCTCATTGATCCTCGTCTTTACTTATTTCCAACACGCTATTGTCCTTAATTTCTATTAATTTTCGCATTCTTTGATGTTTTTTTTTACACGTAACCATCTTCACCATAATCTTGTTGTTCTTTCGCCGAAAATTACGTTGCTCCGACAGTTAGCTTAGCCCCAGTTGTCGTATTTTAAATTCATCACGGTGGTATTAAACGCATCTTGGAAGATTTTTTTTGTGAGTGGTTTAGAACGCGTGACTCGAGGAGACCAACAATATCTACGTTTTTTAATTATCGCTTTTTACGCAATCCACCTCTTCTCCAGCACACTAAAATCATTAGACTTCTCTACTTTCTGTGTCTCCAGAATGCGTAACCAGACTCCAGCACAAGAGACGTTTAGGTTCTACACCTTAACTTTGGAAAGCTATCCGTTCTCCGTTCATTCATTTATCTAAATGCTTATTGTGTTGTCTGCACCGAATGGGTTCAGTTTGGGGTTCTGAGGTTAGCAGGTCTGACTAGCACTTCAGGAGATGTAATGCCTTTGTTAAGGATGCTTTGTTAGACGTAGTGGCTGCATCCCGTTTTCGGCAAATGCCGTCTATCTAGTCAATTGTTGTGGCTATGATTAATGGGGCTGTGACATTTCGTCAGAATTAAGTTTGTCTTTATTATGTTAACGCTTTATTCAGGCTGCTGATGAAAAGGTGAAAATCCATCACGCTCTTTCAATATTCTTACTGCCATCATTTCTATATGCCTTTGGTGATTTATTACGCCATTGTTGACATTCACATGGCTATGGAGGGGGCAGGTGGACGCATTGACTGCAACGGGGGCTGCGGTTCCTCCTCAACAACGTGTGGAATACTCGAGTCGTGAAGATATCAGGAGAGAGGCGAGAGAATCGACTGCATGCCAGCCCCGTAAGTGCCGGAGCAAAGGAGAGCTCGAAGAGGGGCAAAGTTTGCTTCGCTGATCCGACTAAACGTCCGATGAGCAAATTGAGTGGCAGGTGAGGGTGGCGGCGGCGGCGGAAGGAAGGAGGGGAATGTTTGGAGGATGTGCGTTGTGTTTACTTGAGCCAAACTGTCGTCGATGCGCTTTCCTCCTACCCATGTTCCCGGTACTCGCGCAAACCACTTTCGAATTTCGCGTGGGAATGTGAGCAAAGCGGTCTCAGGGGGGGGCGGGGCGGGGAGGAGGCGGTATCGCGGGTGCGGATTAAAGCGAGCCAGTCCACCGCGCCGCGAATCTCACAGAGGCGCCTGTGAGGACGACGATGGCAGATCGCCGTTTCGATGTGGGGAGAACTGTCGGGTCGACAATGTCAGCGCTTCCGCCGTGCGGAGCGTTCGCTTCATCCCGCGTCCATGACCTGCGCGTTCATCTCGTGCCCCGTCCTGTTCGCGACTGTCGCGGAAAGTCAGACGAGCCGGAAACGCACGCGGAAATGCCGGTGGCATGAGCCGTCTTGGCTGTCGAAGTCGGGTCCGCCGGTCACCGTGGCACTGGGTGCGACACTCACGCCCCGACGCCCCTCTCTGCCCCTTCCTCACCTTCATCGTGGCGCCGCTCCTCCCGCTGTGCTTGTGCTGCGCTGTGCTGTGCTGTGCTGAGCTGTGCTGTGCTATGCCGTGCAGGGCTGAGCTGAGCTTGAGCTGAGCTGAGCTGCGTCGGTGCCGTGCAGGCAGGGCGGTGTGAGGCGGTGTGGGGCGACGAAGGTGGCTCGGTTGTCGTGTTTGTTCGCGGGTTTGCCTGGTTGTGGGCGGTGGGACCAAATGCCTTCGTACCCGCGTGTTGGCGCCCAGTGTTTCCCACGCTTCTCTGCTTCGTCGGCGACTATTTTCAGCTTCGTTCGTGGGTGTGAATGCGTAATTAGACGGTCTCAACTCGGGGCAAATGAAACGAAAGGAGGCAACTTGAAGACGAGCCTCTTTTTTGCCGTGAGGTTGCCTCACTTTACTCTGACACTTCATGCCATTTTTTGGCCCTTCCAACTTTCTTATTTGAGCCGCTTTTGGCAGCTCTCCAGTCGCCTCGTCGTGCAACCACTGTCACAGCGGCGCTACGCACTTCCTCCGCCAAAACTCCTCCTCCTTCCATTTTCGCCCTAAGGGACGAAGACCTGTCTCACTTGACAGTCGCATTTGCCCGCTGTGTCCGTTCGCATGTCAAAGCAGTCGTTTGAGAAGGGCATTTAGGAACGCTCCGCTGCTGGTCTCTCTTCGAAGGAGCGATGCCTCGCTGATACGTACTGAAAGGTCAAACTGTCTTCCACCCTCTAATTTTTAATTTGTCCGCATCCTCGCTCCCCGTTCGTCATTGGGCTCCGAGAATTACTTCGTGTTCGACGCCGCTCTCTTCTGCCATCTGATGCCAGGTCCCATCGCCCCACGTGATGCCACACAACAACGCATCAGGCTTTCTTCTCCTGCCGCAGTTGTGCAGTGGCCCCTGGTAGCCCTTGCAGGTCATGGAAACCTCTCCCCTCCCTTCACCGTTCGCAATGGCCTTAACTATGGTGGAGAAGGCGGCCTAAAACATAGTTGCTTGCCCACTCCCCCTGGTCCGCGGATGTGTGTCGCCTTTCTCTCGTCTGTCCGCGCCAGCACTCCTTGGCGGTGTCGAGTCGGCCTTTCGACAACTGTCCATGCACGAATCAACTGCCTGCCTTTCTGGCGGTGCCGAGGTCGTCGCCGCCTCGATTTTTCGCCCTCTGCCAGCAGTGCGGGGAGGCTTTTAACTTCTCGGTTGAGAATGACGAGCGGGGGCCTTGGCTCTGTTATCGTCCGTCTGATGTGGAAAGCGATGTTGTTTTGTCTCGTTGTTTTCGTTGCTTCCAATGCAACCTTACATCCGCGTGTGGCTGAATTGGAAGTGGAGGAATTGGAGTAACCATGGGCGGGGCAGACTCTGCTTCCTCCGTCTTCGCTCCCTTCTCCTCTGACGTTGGCCACCATCACTAAATCGACCCAATCACTTCCCTCCCCCCGCCCCCTCACTCCCCCCAACTCCCCGAGTTGGCCCCCATCGCGCTGCTGACACCGTCAGTTGATGTAAAGTGCTGCTCTTTTGTTTCCACTCTTTGAATGGACCGCTGTTTTAAGCGACGCCCCGATTGTTTTGGCGCCACGTTGGCAAGTCTGCCGTTTGCCCGTACAACCTTTGCACCTGATTGTACTTTCGCTTCACTTGGTGAGCACTAAATGAGCCGGTCGTTTACTCTTTAAGTGGCAACCTGCGTTGACGGCGACAGCCCAACGCCACCGCCCTCTGCTACCATCCAGTCCACCCAGGGCAACCGTGCGGTCACTGGCGTGGTCCGAACGCTTACCGCACAGCGGAGACGGTTAGGCCATTTGGAGAACTACGTCGGTCCGACTCTCGCGCGGCTGCGTGCGTGGAACAGCACCAGGTTCTTTCTACACTGAAATCATAGTGTGTACATGAAAACGGTCATCACGCTTTCGTCATACGGGTTGTTCAATGGTAGATTCTCGCACGGTTCACAATTCGCCCTCCCCCGACTCAATAAAACACATCGGCGTTTTCGTGTAAGTCGTTTTTCCTCATGCATTCCGTCGCGTCACCGCTGCCATTTCGCCCCACCACCTCTCCCTCCCAACCCGCCCTTCGCCTGCACTTATTTCTCTTCTGTGTCTGTCTTTCACTTCCTCCTTGCCTCTCGACATCCTCGCCATTCTCGCTGTCAACTTCACTTGAGCCGCATCCGCTCATGCCGTCGTCGCTTCGTCCTCTCCCCTCCCCTGTGCCGGTCGCTTATCCTCGTGACGTCGCTCACCCACCACTTATCGCAGGCCGGTGTATCCCTCAACCCTCCATTTCATTGCGTTCATCGTTCATATCGCCCTTTTCACTTTACCTGCTTTCGGGTCGTCCGACCGCTGACTAAGTCATTTTAGTTGGTTGAGTAAACATTGACTTCTCGCACGCGGTTTCCCTTAACTCTCCCCCCCTCGGCTAACGCTCCGGTTCCTCGACGTCCCTTGACGCCGAACTCGGCGCCTCTGCGCCTTTTTAATGGCGCACTCCTCCTCGCGCAGAAGTGACTTCGCCATCTTCCGCCAAGCCATTTGGGGCTCCTCCGAAGGGTAACCCGATTGGCGTTAAAACTGGCTTAGTAGATACTGACTCGCGTCCTTGCTCCGCCAACAGCCTCTTCGGTGGGAGGTCAAGCCCCCCCGCTCCCCACAACCCTCCTTTTCCGCGCTGTCCGCCACTGCACCGAGAGTCCTTCTCCGCGACCGGGGCGCAAGGAATACCCCGCCAGCAACGACTTCCAAAACGTGGATTGTTTTTGATCAAGAACGCTGAACCCTGGTGCCATCTGCGACTTCGTTGCTATTCCCCTCTTCGCGAGCCTCCCGCCTCAATGATGTTGTTTTGGCGACGGCAATTTCGATTGTGTGTCAGCCTTTGATTGCGGAACCACTCAAACCAACCCTCCGACACCCTCCTTGCTGGTGCGAGCAAAGAACATTCACATACACACACACACACACACACATACACTCAGCCCCGAATTGTTACATCGCGGTGCCACAGCCTAGTGGAACGTATTCCTGCCTGAATGTGTGTGTGCGTGTGTGTGTGCTCTAACACCTAACCCGCCTCTTGTACTCATTATTCGCGTTGACCCTCGATTCTGGCGTTGCATTCAGTTTTAGTTCCCCTTTTCCTTTTCAGCGAGTCGTTGTCGGCCTTCCCCCATCTCCGAGTAGCCCGCATCTTCGGTTGGTGATGGATTTTCACTGTAAAAATTTGCCTCTTCCTTCTGATTGTCGCCACAGAGATTGGCGAAGAGAGAACTATACATTTGACGTGTTCTCCTCTTCGGCTTTTTCTCCCTCTCACTCCACCATCGTCTCACGTTATGATTCGCTTTTCGAATTAACACGCAAGCCCCATCGTTAATGCTTGCTCACGCATTCTAAGCAATTTCGCAAATAGGCACCGCATGAATTATGTTCGCTGGGCAGCCTCCAGGCGGAGTTAGGAGGGGCGGCGGCGGCAGCGGTGCTCGTGGTAACGTTGGCGTTCGTTTGAATAACAGAGTCTCGATTGAATGTGGTTCGAGCTTCAACACCTCTTATTATTGGCTCACGTATCCGTGGAGAAGAAAAGCGCTCACCCTCGGAAGTCGCGACGATGTCTGACCTCCTCACCTCTTTGTTTGCCTTGCCGACGACTGTCCATTCTAACTTAAATCCAAGTCAGTAGCGCCTCCGGTCGAATAACCACGGTTTTTATGCCACTGTCCGCTCTGCGCTTGTCGATGCGCTGCACTACGTAACCCTGGGAGTTCGGGAGTTTGTTGACTGGATTCTCCTAGTCAAAACCTGAAGGTTGACACAGGGAGGATACAACCCACTTGTTGTGCAACATAATAGTCTTGGAGGCGTGCCTGTCTTATCGCCTTTGAGCAGACAGATTAGTGAGGAGATGACATTGCCTTCCTGGTCGGAAAGTAGGAGTGGGATCTCTGGAGCTAAAAAGCGGGTAGTATCATGAGTGAGCGTTGCCGAGATGATGTCCTCGTCCGCGTACCGCATCTGTCGTTTGACCCATGTTCCGTGACAGCACAGTAGGGCGGTGCGTGCTGAGGCCTCATTTTTATCATTTTCCATCCCATGGCTAAGAGACGATGCCGTGCCATCTGTTCTATTTTGGAAGCCGCGTTTGATTTTGTTTGCAGCTATCGGTCTGTTGGTTCATTCTCGCGAGGGCGGAATTAAGCAAGTCCTCTCAACATCCGCCTCCGGACTCGTGGAGATCGGCTGAGAATGTGGGTAGCGATGTGCTGGTTCACGCATGTGCGTTGATAAATCATTGCCTTGCTCAGTCCCAGGAAATCTCCCACAGGCGCTTTTGTTGTTGTAGAAGGCTCTTGGCGTAGGTCCTGTGTTCGTTTGCTATTGCAATGACGTCCAGGTAGTCGGAGATGTTGGACAGTGCAGCAGGACACACTAAGGGACTGGAAACTCGCTCACTTCCGCTTAACGCTTCTAACCAACCACTCCACGTGAAGAAACGGTCAACATTTATATGAGGCAGCCTCAACTTTCCCACAATTGGTTTTTTAGGCTAATGGCTTCTCCCAACGCGCAAACTGCGACAGTCCCTTCTCATGATATTACGCTAAACGTAGCAAATTTGTAGAAACCTAAAAATTGGCCTCGCTCTTCTTTTCCTTGCAATGGTGGCGTTTTATGGCACCGGGATCTATTTGTCGCTGACCTTGCATGGCGATCTTAGTAGGTCTCTCTCATCTTTTATTCTTCTCCTTACAACTGGTTCCTCGGGGAGTTCTCCACCGACTGGAAAGTACTTTTAGCTTGCTTTGAGCAATCGTCAAATGGGACGAAATGAAAGCTTATATTTGGTGTAACTTAGGAGAGGGCATGAGGTGAAGGCCCTCTCGGAGATTGTGGAGTGGCGGAGAGGGTAGCAAGGAGAACGGGCAAGATCTGAGCGTGGTCCGTAGCAAATCTTCAAAAGGTGGGGACCTCTAGTTTCATTGAAAGTATC
>QEYB01000979.1:0-32299 GCA_017562135.1 Dipylidium caninum
CAAAAGGGAGAGAAGGATTGGCAGTGGCTGCCTTATATCGCGTGCTCTCCACAACAGACGACATGATTGACAATTAGGAGGCGATTTGGTCTCGCATTGCCTGAAATATCAAATCGTTCTGAAGTGCAGCAAACAGAGGTGAGCTTGCATATGCATCAAATTCTTTTCAACCTACAGGCCATGGGAAGGTTGCGTATTATTTGCGTTAAGTAGCATGGGTAAAATTGGGTACAGATTAATATTGTTCGAGATTAACACACACGAGTGACAGGAAATGGAGCCCCCCCGCCCCCCCCCCCATTCTTCCAGACACAAGTGTCAGCCAGCTACTGCATTAGAGCAAATCTAGGTGGCCCGACAGCTAATTCCCTCCCTCTCGCCCCCACCCACCAACACTCAATATCTACTTCTTCCACATCTCCACCCCTCCTTCTCCCTTTCCGCAAAAAGGCACTAGGTCAGAAATGCATGGGACGTTAGCGAAAGTCAGTAAAAGCCGAGATGAGACATTCAGACGATCAGTTTGACCACGCCTGCAAAACTGCAGTGGTTACGACGAGGAGCTATGGGTGAGAGCAGTGTTGCCCTCTGCCTTCCGTTTGACCATGCGAGTGGTGTATGATGTGGTCGAGAAGAAAGGCTCTCAAGTTAGGCTAGTTGATGTCGCGTCTCTTCCTCTCATAGGACTATCCTACGTTTCACCAAATTCATCCGACACAAGGCGAAGAATAGGTTGGAACACTTGATGGTATCGTTGGTGTTGCTGCATTGACGTACAAGTACATTTGCCGTCTAGTTTGGTGAAGTTGAGCGCCAACTTGTGCTGCCACATCGCCAACCACGTGTCGTCGATGACCAGGGGCCTTTGGTGAAGTGCATTGCCAGAGCCATGTTGTTGCCCGTGGCGGTAACTCCATATGCTGTAGATGCCAAGTGCTCGGGTACATGCATTGCATTGGCCAGGGGACTTCACGCTTTGAGAAGGCCCATTGGCGGGTATTCGACTTTACTTCGGTGCACCGGATTCGTAGGCAACGAGAAACCGTGGCCCAACCTCCTCCAAGCTCACCGGCGTCTTCGATCGAATTAAACTCCACCATTTGGGCGTGTGTCACACCATAGTCATCGTCGAGGCAAGACGAAGGTGGGGATTGTATGGTCGACAGAATCGAGCAGCCCACTGGAAGGTGTGGGAAGAGTTTTCAATGACAAAGTTGTAGTATGTATCCTCGTAGTCACCGAGAAGGATGTCTGAATGTTGTCCCATCTCTCGGAGGATCGACTTTTTGCGTGCGAAAGGGGCAGCTTTGAATGTTTCACCAGTTTTATTCCCGGCTCGTCCCTTCAAGGTGACATTGAAAACCGTCTCGTTGGAAAACGTTTCCACCAGCGGTACGCGGCAAGCCGATTGAGAACACGAGACGTATGTTTATATCGACGTGAGGAAAATGGTATGCCCTGCGGAGGTTGTCACGCGCCTCGAAGTTGTACACGCCTGACTTGTACACCAGTACCTACATAGGGGAGTTTACTAGTTCTCGACACGTCGATAGCCCCCTCGCCTGTTAGTGGAGGACAAGCTGCCTCGGGACGCGGAGGAAGCGAATTCGCGGATTGTAAATGGGGCCCTGAAGCAGAAAGATGGGCATCAGTGAAATTCCATGTACCAATAGTTCACTCTCCTTGCCTAGAACGCTCCCCGACTAGTAATTCACTATCACGCTCATCACTCACGACTCGTGAATCACGCACCCAACCGTCTCCTCCCGCCTGCTTCATTCACCCACTCACCCACCTGCTCATCATTCGCCCACAGTCTCGCCTGCAGAAGTCCCACTCAACTCAGGCACCAAGGTGCCCGGAAAGTGACTGTGCGTTCGAGAATTACTCACCTCCAAGAAGTGGCAGGTCCTGCATTACCCCCCCCCCTCCGCCCCCCCATCGAAGGCTCTCCTTTATCTGTGTCGATTGGGGATAGAGGTTGTACACGGTGGCGTCAAAATTGCCCAACCATTCATCGTCGGGCAATGGCAGCGAGTTCTCAAAGGTCAGAGCCCATATTCGAACCGTTAACGGCGAATTTTGGCGCCTCTTTCGATGGTTGCATGCGAGTCAACGCCCCCCCCCAGGTGGCTGGACGAAGATTCCGCCACACTAAGATAGCAGAGCTGCACTTCGTACATCCCATCCCAGTTGCGTAGAATGGTGTCGTTCCACTTGCAGTAAGTGTCCGGTCTAGTGAATGCGCTGTGTCTGTGTGTGAAGGAGAGAATTTGGTAGAAACCGAAGAGAAAGTAAGATGAATGCCCATGGCCGAAGTGAGCAACATCACTGAACCCTGTGACAGTCCAGAGATGACCATTTGACAATGTAGGCTGGGGGAACGAATGTTGCGACTTGATAGAGGTGTGTAAGTCGACGATTCTAACCTCATTCCTCTCCTTCTCCTCCTCCTCCTCCTCCTCCTCCCCCTATTTATATGCCCGTCAAGGGGTATTACGCACTTGCATGTGCTGACACGACGCACGTGGAGAGGAAATGGGCTTTGCGTAAGTCAGTGAGAAACAGTCTCTTCTCAAAGAACCAATCATCTGCCTAGCTGGAAGTCGCTTTCATGTGTTGGCGCATGTGTCTCATGTGGATGCAGATGCGAAGTGTGGTAAGAAGTAGAATTATGCCCAGAATTGTGTAAGTAAGGAGAAAAGCAGCCTTGAAATTAGGAGATCAAGAAGAAGCATCTAGTGTCTCGCCCGAGCTGGTAATCACTTCTACATTCCACTCCAACTCTACTCCACGCCCGCCAGGTACTTCCTTCAAGCATCCTCCGCAGTGGAATCCGCTGTCACGCATGTGTGTGCATTGGCGTGTATAAATAAATGTAAGCGTTTTGCACTTAAAAGGCAGGTGAGGAGTCTGAGAAAAGCACACCATCACCACTCTTCCCCTCCATCAATCACTAGTCTACCCTCTTCCACGTACAACCGCCATATCCATGCGCCAAATCTCTCACCTCTCCACACTTACTCACTCTCCCTTATCCTCTCTACCTCTCTCTCCCTCCCTGCTCTGACCTCACCAAGTAGTCTCTTTCCTTCTCCTCTCGCCAATTTCGCCCTCCTCGCTGCTCCTCCCCTCCGCCCTCACCTCAAACTCTCACAGTTGCCCTCACGTTCGCCTCGGGAGACCTCAAATAATGAAGTGGGCTGAACGACATTGAAATGCACGCTGGAGCAGGCCCTGCTCAGACCACAGACAGCGGACCAAGGAGAGTATGCCAGGTAGTGCGGTTCACTTTGACATTGAGGGTTTCTTAGATCCATGTAGTTAACTGGGAGATTTCGTTGGACGCGCACCATTAGACAAGGCTTTGAACTTAGTGGGGCATGCGATTTCTGCCCTGCGATACTTCCTGATCATGCAAGAGGCGCTTTCCTCTGTCTTGGATGGAAGTACGGCGGCGTTCACTCGCCCCATTTATCGAAGGCAGTCAGCACACCCACCCTGATCCTCGGAGGGGGCAGAATCGGAGACAGCTGGTTATGACCACTGCCTTCTCATACACAGCTCATCTTGGTGCCATCTTCAGTGCTCGGAAATGACCAACATCACTGGGTTACAAGGCATAATCATCCAGCTGCGATTCTCAGACGCGACGTAGCCTTTCAATAGGTTTCCGACACCATTTGACATTATATGTTGTCTTGTCATTGCGAGTGAGCAGTGATGCCAAAGGAGGAGTGAATTGCGCAATCCAACGTCGTTATTCCTGCGCACATCATCTAAATAAGTTGTAAGAGTCTCACATCAATGTTGCAAGAACACATGTGTGACTGCGTGGACTTCCGCCTCCTCAGGCATTGATGACGCTCAACACGACCGCTTTCCTCCCACTTCACCTGTGTCAGTTTTCTGCTTAGATGGCGTTAAGTTAAATGAGCTTACTTCTCCAGTCTCGATGGCCCTTTTTGCCGACCAGTCAAGTTTCTCGCCATCTGGCGTCTCTTTGTGGTCATGAAATATGCACCGAATGAGCGCTGTCGCGTTTGCTCAATTGCTAGTGTCGGTTTGGAGTAGAAAGTAAAGGTGCGAGACACCTGACGATGGAGTGTGCTTATTAATTGGAACAAACTACTGATTAAAGTCGTGTAGTTGACGGCTTTATCCCCCACCGCCTGCGTGAGGTGATGAGAGCGAGGAGTCGTTGCCCAACTTCCATTCGATTTGTTCCTGGATGAGGCTGCGCTGATTGGGCACAACGATTTGGCCACCCAGCAGCCTTCTATGGTTTTGTACGGCTATGTGGGAATCATTGGATCTGAACATATAATTTGGGACGATCCACATTACAATTTGTTGTGCGTCATCTAGGCACAGTGTTGCGTTGCTCTCAAAACAAGCCTACTGCAACAGGCACCTTGAGGTTTTAGGCAAAGCCCCCTTTTAATGACATTACTCGCAGTCTAAATAAGTATTGCCCCATCTAACACTCTTATGTCAAAACTCTCAGGGTTCTCGATGAAGCTGAGCACATGCATGCCATTGAAAGCTCGCATACTACGTTATCTGGTAGATAAATCCAATGAGGTGTACTCATCCAGCATTGCAGAGTGTCTGGCAAAGCGCCACTTGACACGTTTGAATTCGACATAGGCTACGAAGGTAAGGGAAGTCGTGGGAGATAGAGACAGCTATATTTACCATCAAACCTGGTCCAAGGGTCCCAATCGCTACCTTCACATGCGCTAGATCTCTTTTCCATTTTGCTTCCCCTTTGTTGCCTTTGACGCCAATTTCACCGTTGCCAGTGATGATGATTGTTATCAACAATGTTAATTCGTCCAATCGATCATGGACAGGTGACCGCGACTTGTGTCAAACGCATCCTCATACGCCTTCCTCATTCAAAATCTTCCACAAGCAAAGGACAGTAGCGAGGGAACGAGTAATTTGCGGGAAAAGCAAACAAACAAAGACATTTAAGTGCTCTTGTGCGCCGACTACTCGGACATTGCCATGTTCTCGACAGTCGCAAGACAATTTGCCATCTTGATGGTGGCAGTTGTGAACGAAAACGCGCGAAGTGAGCGAAAGGGCATAAGCCAGAGGCGTATACATATGGTTACATGATGAAAAGTCTCACCATGTGTACTCATTCACCACAATTCCCAAGAAATCTGACTATTCCCACACATGCAGTTCCCTGAATACAGATAAAGCCTACCGAAATAACAGATGATCTCCAACGCCATCTAACACCTTTCCCGATAATATTCTCATCAGGGGCTGGTCAAATGTGGATGGGATAATGAAAATCAACCACCGAGAAGTGTACGTCAATGAAGCGACATGACCACTGTAGCAGAACTCAGATCTCTGTGACACTAGTTCCACCCTAATTTTGTGAAGTGTGAAGAAGGTTTATTTCAGGGAGGGCAACTTTTCTCGAAGTGAGAAGTGCTCTCCGCCCACTCATGGGTCTAACAAAGCTGCCGGCGGTGAAGATACAGTGGTTGGAGACGACGATGACATGGCCCAACCATCGGTGTCCCTACAAGTGACGCTCATTAATTTTAAGTTTGCTTTCACTTCATTCACATTGACTGTCCAGAACCATCCTCCATACCTCCAATCTCTGTTTGAGACGTTGCTTGGTGTCGGAGGCATGCTCGCAGTCAGTTTGTTTGCAGATTTACTCTATCGCGACTTGCAGAAATGTGCAACCGAGGGTTTAAGTGTGGGGAATGTGAAGGGGTAATATGAAAGCGCATTGTCAAAAACGCAACTAGTTGCATTGGCCATCAATCGGCACCTCCTCGTGTCGGCCTCGGATTCCTCCTCATTCTTTCACCTCTTCTACTTACTAGTCCACTCTCCTTTTTCTTCCTTCCTTTTAATCCCTCTTTTATTTTTCATAACTGTCATTTACGTCTCCGCGTACTTGCGTTTGGACACATCGTCGCCGGTGATATCAACACTGCCGTTCGTGTTTTAGAATGGCTAGCGTTAAACAATTTTACTTGATGTTCATTGACGTGGATGGTGGACGTGCGCTATTATTTAAATTTTAAGGATTTATTTTAGATATCATACAAGCAAAATTATCATTACATTACATTCTGAGGTTGGGGAGTTTTCATTTTCTACACCTGAAAATAAACCATTCTACTGGTTTATGAAATGGGATAACTTTAGACCACCACCACTAATTTTAACCATCCTTGCCTGCAGTGCACAACTAACATGAATTTTCACAGAGTCATCCTTAATGTCGGAGAGATAATAAAACCCTTTGCAGCGTAGCTAATGGAAGGAGCGGAGTTGATGACTGCATGCGGCAACGCTATAGTTGGACTGGCTTAAATCCCATTAGATTGTTGTCTATCCTCGACCTCCGCAAATGGGTACAATATAGACATGTGATGGAAAGGCGTAATTTGCTACATCGGGAGAACCATTTGATAAAAGACATGTCGGGCCGACTGCTTTCACATTAAAATATGCCGGTATCGCGCAGCATTGAGTAAGCAGTAGACAGTGAACACAATCGAGGAATAATACGAATGTTTGTCTGTTACTTGTTCGCGTGTAGAGAAACGAGGATGTCCTTAACTCACCAGGGAGACGCATATGTATTACTCATTCAACTCGCAATGCATACAGCGTCCTGGCCAACTGACTTGTTCCTCCTTCTCTTTTTCCTCTGCCTACTTTTCCTCTCTCTATTCTTCATCATCTCCATTCTCAATCTCATTTTCCTCCTCCATCAACTTTTTCTTCTCTTATTGCTTTTGCGATTTTTCCACATCTCCATGACATACTGTGCCAGGCGGGAGACGGCAGGAGGTTTTATCGTCTGGATTAGTGGCAGAGAGACTCTAGCATTGATCAAGTGATGTGCATTATAAACTTCACTATTTGCTGAGAAGACAAGAGAAGAGATCGTGAAATAGGTGGCCATTACAAAGTCTTTCGCATGTAACAAGTTAACACACTGTGCTTGCATCTCCTTCTACATCATTTACAATTATTTGCTGACAAATTATGAATGCGATAATCATCCGAACAATTTCCACGTGCTCAGCAAATACTGTATATTCGCATTCTCTATCGCCTTATTAAAATGTCACAGTCCTCTCAAAACCCGCATCAAACAACTCTTCTACTATCAAAGCTAGGATTACGCAAACAGTTTAAGTGGACAAAAGAGAGAATAGCTGCAGATTCAAGGCAACAAGCTCAACGGCATCTGTCTGAATGCGAGAGTTGACCATCTAATCTGGGACGAAAGTATGCATTCCACCCTGAATGTGTCTGAAAGAACACGCTAAGAAATGGTGCATCATAAGCAGGTGAAGAAGTGGCGTAATTAAGATGACCCCACTTCCTGTTGGCTGAATCAGCACGCAACGAGGTGACCGCACAATACCACGTACAACTTGGATTGAAATAGGAATGAACAGGTTTCCTTTCTCGTCTCGTCAGTATAAAAGGAGGGGCAGAGGCTCTCGACATAGTCAACTATCCTTCCTCGTCCTGATCTGCCTGCTCTCTGACAATGTTCTCAGCGGTTCTCATCATTTGCCTCTCTTTCTTCCGTACGTTCACCCCCTTAATCAGGCTACCGGGCTTTCTTCCTCCAGCAGACTTGACACATTAATATGCTACTTTTTTTCCCTCATCTAAGTCTGCGTAGGTGGGAGGCCTCACGGCTATAAATAATTTGCATTGGCCACAAAACATGTGGCAGCTAGTAAGAAATTTACTTCACTTCACTGCAATGGCGACTTCTATCTTGCTCCCAAACACACCACCATTTAGGACCCCTCACTGCACAATACGTGGTAAATGAGACGGAAGGGTGCGTCGATATCACGGTGACTCTGCCTGGACCCTTCTCGGTGAGTTGGTCAGAGCTCTCAGCATGGAATGGTTGCGTAGCATGGATTTTAAGTAGAATGCTGTGGCATGAATGTGTTGGCTGGCAGTCTAATGCCGTCTGATGACTCTTAATGCACCCGCACACTGGTCCACATTTGAAGGTGCTGCGTGTCGATAAACCGACTACGAGTTCGACGGAGAAGGCGCGTGCAAGAAATCCTTGGACGAGAAAGACACCATTCCCTGCTCTCTCACAGAAGGTGAATGCCACCGTTCATAGCACCTCCCACCTTACATGCGCCACATTTCTTCATGTAAACTCTCCGTGTTTAAGGCGGTGCAACCGCAATCGAGCGAATTAACCCGAAAGCCTGTTACCAAGTTTATTTTCTCCACATCTATTGCACGCACACGACGACTTGTCATTTGTTGATCACGGCGGCGCAGAGGGGGACGGCAAGTACGTGGCGACAGTCCACATCTGCGACGTGGAGAAGCACACATGGGCGGGTTTCCGTATGGATGAATACATGCAGAACCAACGGTATGCCTTTGTCACAGTCTACTTTTCCCAAGGGGGCGCCTATTCTAACATCGAGAAGAGTAAGTTGAACGGAGCATATTCGTCACACCTTCTTCCACCCATCACTCCCTCTGCCTAACTCACTCCCCTCCTCTCCCTCATCTCGTTGGCCCCCTGTGAGCGCGCCACCTTCACCCCGAATGCGTGTAAATGAGTGAGCAAGGTATAAACGTTTGACTGTCGGGTTTAAGGAGACACCTGCTTTTCCTACTCCTTCACTTTCTACTCCTACTTCTCTCTTTCTCCTCCACTCACACACTCCTTCCCCTCTTTCAACACACAGACTGTATCCAACCTGACGAATCTAGCCCTGCTGAAATCGACGCGGCCGGCAAGAACGAGGTGGAAATTATTTGTGCCCGTCACACTAAGTGTCCTAATGGACCATACGTAAGCCCACGCTATTACCGCATCACCTCGCCTGTAACGCGTAATTCAGCATGCAACCCCACTTACTTCTGCCTCGCACTGCACCCCACAGATCTGTAGTAATTACCAGCCCTTCACCTTGCAGAGCACCATCATGACTGCTACAGCCGATCTGTGTCGTGACTATGCCGAGCCGAAATGTAGTGAGTCAAAGAGACCTTCCCCTTCACCACATTGTCAACAATGCATGCTCTGCTTATCTCCCGACTTATATTCCTTCTTGCCTCACTTCGCCACGTCTCTCAGTCTACCCCGTCTGTGAGAGTAAGGAGACTGCTGATTTGCCGTCTTCATTGTAGAGGAGGAGGAGTCAGGTGACTTGCGTCTGCTCAAGACCACCTTCAGGAAGCCGAGCGACGAAGAACAGTCCTATGTCTTTTGTTCCACTCTCGACTCCTTCCTTTCCTACGTCATTAATTGGGGTGAGTAAGATCCCGCTTGTTAGCATCGCCTCAGCACCTCCATCAACAAAATCGTCTGTTCGTTCCACGCCTATTTCACCGCGATAATAGGCTTGCCACTTTAACTCTTCTCCATTTGTCGCTAGCTTGAAGAATGCACGGGGGACGAGAGCGTTTCCTACAATCTTCGGTTGTGGTGCTGAACAATGCTCAATAAAGACAATCTTTCGCCTACTCTAACTCCTTTCTCACTGACTAACGATGTGGTGTGTTGAGTGGTGGTTCATAAGCCCTCGTCTCTTGACCAACTGTCGAGGGAGTAGACACTGCTGGAGGACGCCGCTGAGAGATTGCGCTTCCCCGGATACGCCTTCATTCATTATGCTTTCGGCGGTGGAATGACTTTCATCAGCGCCACGTGGTGTCCATGAGAGGGAAGACGTCAGGAACGCTGTAGAAGGCGTCACAGCTCATGTTTATCATCAGCTGGCGAGACGGGTTTACCATGAGGTGAAGCTGGATTGTTATCAACTTTAAATATGGCCCTCGGTAATGTCAAAATAGGCCACGTCCTTCGGCTCCGTCGATGCGCTCATATGACAGCGAACATTGCAGCGGAAGATGGATGTTAGTCGAGGTGATTGTTCGTTTCAAGTGGCCTATCTAATGGCTCTGTAGTCTCGATGGGGCAGAGGCAATTAAACACTTTTCGGTGCAGACAGGCGCCGGAGACAGAGGGTGAGTACACTGCGGTTGTGCGAAGGATGGACGGGGTGAAATCCAATCAGTTTGTTGCCAATCGTTGACCACGGCAGATGATGACAATATTGTTACGGTTGTGAAATGCGCGAAAGTCTATGCAGAGAGATGCATTCGAAGAAAGGCACGCTATTGCGTCCACTTTCACTCAGCCCGTAGGCCGTCCATACGCCGCACGGGAGCGTTTACGAGGGTGTAAAAATCGTCGGGTGGTGATATCAATCGCGCTGTGCTAGTCATGCAACCTAAAATGTTTTCGGTTACCTGCCCACGGGAAGAGAAGCGAACCCCCTGCACAACCTACCATGAGACCCATACGCATCAGACAACCAACTGGCAACTTGTTAAATGTCTGGACACTTCTTCCAGGAGTGTAAGGTGCAGAGAGGCACATCAAGCAAAAGAATGCGCAGATACGCTTTATTCGAGGTCCACATCCCTCCTCGTTCGACCCACCCGGCTTACTTTGCTACGCAATACACGCAACGTCCAGGCCAACCAACTCGCTCACCCTCCATCTCCGTCTTTTCTCACTTCTCTTTCAACTCATCCTCAAGTCTTATCCTCGTCCTCTTCTCTTCATCATCCTCCATCTCCGCTTTCCCTGTCCCTCTTTCTCCCTCTCCTCCTCCTCCTCCTCTCTCCTCCTCCTCCTCCTCTCATCCTCCTTCTTCTCCTCCTCCCCCTGTTGTCATTCCACCTCGCCATGACCTGCCTAACTGTGGCGGAGAGCACACGCGGATGCACCGGTTTGGTGACTCACCACTCCGAAGTAGTCCATTTAATTAGTTGGGGAGTCAATGAAGTAGATGTTCGCGATGTTTAAGTGGAGTAGTGCCTGCTCGGCGGTCAGTATTCGCGATGACCAGTGTGAAGGCGCGAGACCCTCGCTTGGATCCAGTGATGAGCATCATCATCAGCCAATGAAGCGAGACAAGGATACTCTGAGACGCTGCGTAGGTACTCAGTAACTAGGTCCCCATTATGTCCCACTGTGGACTGCCCTCTCTGCCACCTCTTCTCCGCCTCTTATCCTACCCTTCCTCCTACATCCTTCCCCTTTGCCCCTTTCTCCTCCACGTCATTCTTCTTTTTCGTGTTCTGTAATTTCTTATCAGAACTGTTTTGCAGAGTTCACTCATGCTGCTGCTATGGTGCACATACTACTGCCGCCTTTTTCTCCTCTCTTCACCATCTATTCTGAGGTCACAGCTTAGCACACCGGGAGCAAGGAATTGCGTTCATTTGGCCCTTGAATCGCTCATCTTTTGACAAGAGGGTGAGTGTACCTGCTGATTTCTCTTAAAAGTGAATTTGACCATCACTTTGGCCCCCTTCTTCACTCGGGACGAACATGACAACACCTGAGAAGCGATTAATATTGAGGCACTACGCACCCTGAGGAAGTAGGCAAACACCCTTGCTGACATGACGTTTAGCTCGTCACGACCTCCCACCTCATCTCCTGTCTGTGTTCGCCTCTTTGCTAAGGACGATGAAATATTGCGAGGAGGGTTACTATGCAGTGTTGCCTGACTGTAACGAGAAGGTGTGAAGACGCTGCTTCGAGGCATCCAATGTGGAGGTGTTCCTCTTCCCCTTCGCATTCCACTCTCCCTGTAAACCGCACTGAGTGCATCTGGCCATTCGCCATGTGAACGAGGTGGTGTGGCCAAGTGACTTGATGTCCCAAAGACCCCACATAAGGGCACCACGTCATGGTGGTGAATGCCTGAGACGGGCGAGAGGGTGAAAGGCATGGTGTGTGTTCACCTGAGCGGCAAACGAGTATGGTAGAGGAAAAGGGTGACTGTGTCGGTAGAAGGAGGCGAAGGAGGAGGCGAAGGAGGAGGCGAAGGAGGAGGAAGGGGGAAGCAAGCTAGTAATGAAAAGAAGAGGTTTGTTGAAAAACTCGTGAAATTCCCTTCGGTGCATTTTCCAACCGGATGATAGCCTGATTACTACTGCAGGAAGCTCACCAATGCGGCAGTGTGGCATATGCAGGCTGATAGGACATGAATATTTCCCATTAATTTGCATGATTCCAAGGTAGATGAGTAATGAAGGGAAAAGTTTGTCGTGCTATAACTCATGTTTTTCATCGCCTCACTTTGCAAAGACTCGGTCGGAAGCGGGCAGATAGAAGCCACGATCCTTCGCCACGACAATGTGGGCCACCTGGTCTTACCATTCTTTGCGATGCATGGCTGATCGCAGGGAAGTGAGTTCCATACTGACAGGAGGTGTACCCGAGTGGGCGCAGTGCTGAACATAAAGACGACGCGTTGTGGGCTGATGTCAGCATTTATTCGAATAACTGCCTGATGTGGGAGGAGGGCGGGGAAGGAGAGCAAACGGAGGGAAGTGGTGGGAATAAATAACGTCTTCTGTCTACGCAGCCAACATTGTTATCTTCTTTTCCTCAATGTGACAGCTTCGCACCAATTTACCCGGGCGTATTATCCACACATTTGACACCTTCCAAATTGTTTGTAGTACTTCCTCTTCCACACATCTTCTCTGTCCGAGTTCCGGTCTTTTTAGTTAGTCTTTTCACCTTTCCTTCATTTTTGATTTTTACTCATACACCTTTCCCCTCGTAAACATCAATTTATTCTCGTGTTTTCTACTTTTTACGGTCCAAATTGCATTTATCGTGCCAGTTAAATGTTAAGGGGAATGAAATATTAATGGTGTATTTGATATTACTGTTTTTCCTAACTGGATAATTTTGTAAGCATCTATTAACTACCTTTTTGGAGTCAACATCGGAACAGGCTTAATCCGGTCATGAATGGAACACTGCAGAGTAGCCACTAATTAATCATTGTAGAACAGACAACTGATTAGTAGAGTAATTTGTCCGAGTAAAGGAGAGCATAAAATGCTACAGACGTTTCAATTTTCATCCTTCCCCAAATGCTGTTTTGAGTTGATTTCTCGAGGTCATTTAATCCTCCCCTTAACTTAACTTTCTTCTGTTTCGCCAGGCGGGATGCCAGAAGTCAATACATCTATCCAAAACCGAGTAAACTGTCTTAAGTACATCTTTTTGTCAGAAGGATCTCCTTCTGAAACATTCTCGAACCAAAGGACGAATCAATGTTTTCTACATTTGCTGGTTTAGGAGGTATTCGTCAAGAAAGCCCATCGCAGGGGGTAGATTCAAAAATTGACATGTTTTTCGATCGTGGTAAACGAATTTCGTCGTGGTACTCCTAAGTTTTTCACCTTCCGCAAGTGTCCCCTTTGTTTACCGAAACGTCTTCGCTTCTTAGCGCGCCACATTTTATTACCTCTAAATTTCGAATCAAAACCCTTCGCAACAACTTCGATTCTACCACCTAAACCGATATGGGGGCAGTATAAACCACCGTGCGTATTTACTCCTTCATTCCTTTTGTTAGGTTGTTATTCATCTCTTTTACTCCTTATCTTCATATACTCCTTTTCCTTAAAGCGTTAACAGACATCACCTGTATGCTTACAATAACATAAGATTTTGAAAGGAATTCAAAGCTGAGGCGAGTACTGAGCTTGCTTGTGACCCTTTTAAGATTAGAGTAATCAGTTTTGTGGAGAGATAAGTTAATTTTTGACGCCCGTTCTGCCACTTTAATGCATATAGGAAAGTTGATTTTTTTTCCCTGATTTTGGAAATTCCACCTAATATTACCACATTTTAAAAGCAGACATCATTTTTAAATTATTTTTTTATTTTGTCCACGTTAGTCTGTCTTTCTTTCATCTTTCATAGTTTGACTTTGCTAATGGATGAAAGGTCACGCTAACACGCTAAGAGGCAAGGTTGAAATGCATTTCCGTAATCCAAGTGAAACGATGGATGACTACAGTTCTTGCTATTATACAGTTCCCTTTCACGGCAATTGTAGACTCATTTGAGCTGGGGGACAACAAAGCAGAAGTTAAATTGCCTTTAAAATCCCTCCTGTGAATGCTGACTTCTTTTCGCTAGCTTACTTAAACTGCTCTTAAGCTGAAATTCGCAGGACCGATGACTTTGTTTGATATTATGAAAGCGGTTCGACTCTCCGTTTCTCATAACATTCCTTATTCCCTGGAAAGTGCATATAAGTCTGTGTTAATATGAGTGTCACAACTAGAGGAATCAGCTAACGCGTGATACTCCCTGTGCAGTGACAGCATGTTGCTCATATTGGATTTATCAACAAGGACCTTGACAAATTGTGATAAGACTACGAATGCTGTAATAAAATATCACTCGACTATCGATGCTGAGCATATTTCGGCGGATTTACGCCATACTATTTTACAACAACTTGTATTCACATAAGTTTTCGTCGCACACACGTAAAGGAATAGTCATGTAAGTAAAAATTATTCATTCTATGTGTATCCTCGGAGCAACTTTGTCGAAAAAAGCTAAATCGAATAGGAAAGTGTGAAGAATTTCAAGCCGTGGCAAGAATCGTACCACTGCATTCACTCATTAACCTGCCAAAATAAAGGCTTAGGTGAAGTTTCGGTAGATTTCCAAACGTCAGTTAAGGAAATTATCTCTGACCAATACCTTGTCGATTCAGCAGCCATGTCTACATTATGCTCTCCGGCCACACCAAATTAATACTCTTAGACTACTCTCAAACGCTTTCCCACGTCCCGACAATGCAACTGTGTCCTGCTCTTGAAACTAATCACATGCTCTACTACCTTGAGACTAGAGTATTTCTCTTCTCTTCCACTGTGAAGAAGAATATACGTAGGGAACAATTATCTGGAGCATACATAATCCAACCTGACGGAAGTGGAAGAGGCCTAAATTACTGAAAGAGGGTTGATAATGCAAGAATGTTGTCAATCATTGAAAAGTGCAGAGTAGTTAATTTGTTGCATCACAAACGTCGAATTGAAATCTCCATCATATCAGGGCTCTGTGTGAAAGAATAGCGTCGATGAATTGAGGTAATATAATGCGATTTGAGGTGTTGAGGGGAGTGAGGCACAGAGGAGAGGCAAGAAGTTGAGAGTAGGTTATAGGACGAAAAATCGAGTTTACCTGTCCGCCTGAAATTCGGAGTACTTTAAAAAATTTTCTTATTATACCGAGGGCGAGCGTGTTCTATTAATGTCGTCATCTCAGTCCTTTGAACTTGTAGTTTCTATGCATTGCAATGGCTGACGCGGGAACAAATTATATACTGCGTAGAGAACTATTTACTGACCATCTTAGCAGGTATTCATATTATATTACTCCCTCCGTACTGCACTTTCGACACCTCGGAGGTAATTCTACCTCAGTGAATTGGTCTTAGTAAATAGAGATTCATCTCCTGTACCTATTTGTGGAAGACCTTTAGTACTCCATTGTTAAAGAAAATGGCATTATATCAAAATACCAATTCTTATATCACAAAGTTTTACACTTTCATTAATATATATTTTTATCCGCTACTTTTTGTTTGTTCTCCCCTCTTTCCCTCAACTAAATGTCTCCCAAGTTCCAGCCCGATATGCAAGCGGAACGTCGACCCATGTTTAGAGACGCTGAGGCCAAGATTTCCGAACAGTCTGTCCCACCTCAGATCGAAGCGATACAGTCGACATATGTTTGACCTGTGGCAGAAATTCTAAATCACTGTTCTAATTCTACTTTGACGCCTTGTACCTTACCACTTAACTCTTTCTCGTTATTGCATTCGAATCTACAGCACCTTATGCATCCAACGTGCTGGCGTCACGTCTATTATGCCGATTGCTTGATTTACGAAGAGATAAGACGAAGTCGATTATATTATTAACAAAGGTCATTTAACGAGCTAATTTTTTCGGTTCATGTGGATCCTGATATCATTGGTTTTGTCAAAACCATTGTTGTTAGTAAGAGGAAGAGTTGAGGTACCTTGAGATCGTGGCAATTCCTGCACAGCGTCTAATTTGAACTATCGGCTAACAGTAAAGTTGATTAAAAAAGGTCTTGAATATACGTAGATTTTCTTGATGGACATGCAAAATACGCATGGAGAGTCGCGAGGGTGGGAAGGAGAGGAGGGGGGGGGGTGGTGAAGGAGAAGGTGGAGAAAGTGCGTCGGCCCTGAGATTATGACTATATTCGTCAGTTTGGCAGATAAGGCTTAGATCATTAAGAGTGAAAATGACTATCATGCCCTTGTTCATAGTCACAACGCATTAGCACCTGAAGTAATAAGTGAATCTGCTGTGGAATTACGTGATAGTGATGGCAGCGAGCAGGACGAACAAGCGGGAATGCAACTGAGCAGCCATGAAGAGGCAAGGCTGGACTGAAGAACATAAAGCGTGGTGCAGTAATGGTGAGGCTAAGGCTAGTGGTGGTTGACAACGGTGACAGAGAGGATTATCTTAGTTATAAAATGGACAGGTAGTTATTCATGAACATAGGGAGTAGACCCTCTCGTCGGTCCTAAGTTCAGGCTGCTTTGCCACAAGCTAATTTCTGAAATACCGTCGACTTCTCTTGAATGTCTATTAGACACCATTCTTACTTCTAAATATCTCAACACCATATCACATATCTATGTAGTCCTTTATATGTATAAAAACTGTACCAATGCATTCACCTCTACCAAATATTTACATACTAGCCTGAAGAGGCACGACTGGATGACAATAGATATATGGAGGGCCCTAATTTAAATAATTATTTCGTACTTCATGTTTCATTGTGGCAATCCGGCACTACGTGGTTGGAGTGATTTTTTTTTAAGTTTATAGTCGTTTTAGCTAACTGTACTTCTTATTTACCCCTGTCCTTCGACATGAGTCGCATACTGTCACGGAGAAAGTGCCACTGCCACCTCACCTTTACGGCGGCAGTTGTCAATCAGTTATAAATGCAAATAACACATGCGAACAAAATATTGGCTCTCGCTAGAGCCAGGTAATGATCAGGTGAAACTGCAAAGAAACCGACCAGCTCCACTAAGTCCAGCAACATTCCTCTACGACTTCAGCGATATTGGCAGCGTGTCAGCAGGATAAAATTTAGATGAAATTGGTCGTCAAATGTAAAGCTGGTTAATGTGACGTGAACGCGATGTATATTTTCCTCACTGTTCACTGCTACTACTTTGTGTCCGGCAATATTGTCCTTGACATCGGTACATATCAGCCTCGTCAATTAGTCTGTTCCTTAGGTGCAGACGTCTCCTCAATATTAGCCTTATTGCCATTAGAGCCGTCATTAGAAGAAGCAGAGGAGTGCACAGCGAGCCTCACCGACATTGAATCACACTCCTATGAAATTCTCTCGCTGAGAAATGATTTCCATTATGCATTACCATATCATTCATCTCCGTATTTTTCCTTCTTCTGGCATATACATACTGTGGTACTAATTTCTCACTCATCAGTTATCTAAAGCAGTTTAAAAGGTTGTCCTTATCGCGAAAGTAACATTCTCCCGAATGAGTCAGAATGAACGCTTTTTTGGCATCCAACCAAACTTCTAGCCCTTGTAACCTATCCCCATATGAGGCCGGTTTCGTCCTCCTCTCACTTGTTTGCCAGATCATAGTTTTACCAACAACCTCATTTACGTGACGACAAATGATACCTCAGCTTCAGATATCCCAACCGGTAATTAAAATAATTTATGAAAAGATATAATCAATGGACACCAACATTCTACCGACATTGCCGCCTCAGTCGAAACTAAAGTCTAGAAGCGAAACGTGTGCCATAATGGGTCTAAGATATTTTTGACAAATGTAGGGCCACCATGCAAATTGTTAATAAATTTATTAATGAGGAAGTGACCTGTAGGAATGTGAGAACAAAGACACACTTAATAGTCCATGCTCTGGTCGGAGATTTATATACATTGCCAAACATATTCAACTCCTCCGACGGCATATCACATCACCTCACGCCAGTCTAAGAATCAACCTCTTTGAGCACCAAGCCACCTGAAACATTCAGTCTAGTGACACCCATTTAAACGCTTATGCGTGAGATTGAAGAGCATAGGAAGCGAAAACATAATTGCAAAGCAATGTGAATGCATCCTGTGGATGGCTAGGAATTCGCCTACCGATAATGAGTGTCTTGGATCCATGTAAAATGAAGCATAAAAGCTTTCCGCTGCCTCTGCGCCTTGTCTGCCAGTAGCGTTCATTTTGGATAAAAAGTCCTTTTGGTCTAGCAGGCATTGCAATCAAGAGCTCGTTAGAAGTGATCGCGGATAATCTGCGAGTCGTCGCAGAACACTCTGCTAGGTTTATTCAAATTACAGCTAACCGAAGATATTAGTAGTCAAGGAAATGAATTTAAACTAAGTTTATATGGTGATGAGCAGAGACAAGAAACATGTAGCACGTTGCAGTTGTTATTTAGGTAAGTGTAAGCTCCGCTTTCAACTTCTTGGACAGTACTGATATCAGGTGAATTGCGGAAAACAGAGTAGACACCTGTTTATTTGATGTTGGACCATGTTCTTTCGGCTCTGTGTGCCCCGCTACTACGTGGTGATACTTCTGTTTCTCTTCTAAAAACCACATTGCATGTTTATCGCATTGTTACCCACATTCCAGCCTCTCCACGTACTCCCATGCACGACGTTGAGCAAGCATTTCAGCGGCACTTGCGTGTTCATTGGTCCATCCAGCATCCACACTGTCCACAACAGACGAAGAGCACGACTTTTTCGACATTCGACTCTCCACTCGCCTTACCTTTTAGTAGGAAAGACAGTTGTGTGCACTAATTTGCCAAGAATAAATTATATAATAGTGAGAGAAATGACATCCACTGCCGAGCCTCCTCAATCTCTACAACGTGGTCGTTCTCTTTACCACCTAAGCGTGAACGAAAGGCCTGGTGGCAGGTTCGGCCTGACCTCTACCTTTGAACTTATGACTTGTCCGATATAACCAGCGGATCTTCACACGTTATCTTCAAAAGGCTGATTTAACAAGGCAGACGGCGGCGTATCTCCTCGGGTCATCCCAAACAACCGGGTAGAATGAATTGTATAAACGATAAAACCGTAATCGGATTAAGACAACTCCTCTCAGCCGTAATGTAGTCTTGTGTTTGCTTCTCATCACGTCCGCTTGACCCTGAAACTAGTATCTAACACAGGGTTTATGAAACACAGCTCTTCCATCTACGTTTTGCGCTGTTATCTCACCTCTTGACTAGAACACGGTGTGAAAGTTCGTTATCCCCGCCTCACTGTTACGTCAGGAAGATACTTGTGCGGATGTGGGGAACGAAAGGGCATTGAGAAGAGAGGTGATGTATGGAAATAGATAACACATAAAGACGATTCTTCAAGTACAGCGTCCAAAACAGAGTCTATCGCTGCGGAGACTTGGAGGGAAAGGGGGTCACGAAACGGGGGAAAAAGGCATGTACAGAAATGCACAAACGATTTCTGTAAAAGTAACAGCCGATTGTGATCGCTCTCCAGGAGGCACAGGATGTATCTGTGGAGTGTGAGCATTAATATTTACTCCTCTATCTCCACATTTGATATCCTTGGTGGAAATTAGGATTACACTTTGGGTACAGTGATCAGATCGTGCGAGAATAGATAATTATGGTGGAAAATGGTGAGGCGACGCGGCGCAGGATTCTTGCGACACCGCCTCGATGTCGCTGACTGCTGTGCAATTGGAGATGGCATCTGAGTTGTGAATGGATGCTCTGCGGCAGAAATACTTGGTGGATCTGTTCCTGCGGTCATCTGCAAGATGAAATCGTATTGCAACGGAGTGATTGATGAGAGCCTGTGTTGCATTCAGTCTTTTCAAACATCTCACTCCAAGAATTTGATTCAGTTTTGACTAGCACAAATGAATTATGGTTTAAATCAAAAACGGGCTAGGCTAACAAACATAAGTGGGAACCAGTGATTCCTTCATTCAGTTGCTAGCATCGGACTATAAATGCATTGTAACGTGTCCGGATGGCCAGAAACTGACCCTCCGCAAAGAATCAGTGATGCAGTTGGCTGAGATGAATGATTCTGCCAGCAGAAGTAGCGCCGGCTGCTCCGAAATGAACAAGCGAGCGAGGTCGAGACAGACGTAGGGCACTTCGCCACATATAAGGGCAGAAATGGTTGTTCAAGACGGAGCTTTAAATTACCTCATCTTTCTCATCACATGGACGCGAGCTTGTGTGGTTAGACCTTCGTCGTTCGCTTCGCTGGGCTAAGTACTCGTCGATGGAGGAGACCGCATCTTCCGTGCTCAGTTGCAAAACCTCGCCTTCATCCGCATGTACTTTGCGCAAGTGTTTCCTTACATCGCACTTCCAGTTGCTTCTGAAAGAACACGAATGATGGTTGAGGATGAACAATGCGGCCAAACGTGAAGATAGCGAACTTGTCACTAAAATCCGCACCAGACTACACTCACCTGTGACCACAAACGGAGCACACGTAAGGTCTAATGCACCTCTTTCCAACTCCATCGCAATCGCCTCCTCCTCTCTGAGCCAAATGGACCGGAAGTGACGTCGTTGCTTCCTCGAAGGTCAAGGTGAGCACGAAGACGCTCTCACATAGCGGATGCGCGACTTTTATGTGTTTCCTTACATCCGATTTCCAACTGTAACGCCGACTACATGAAGAGCACTGGTACCTCTTCCAGTGATTTGTTCCTGTAGTTCGGTTTACTCTCTGCTTTGTGTCCTTCCTCTTCCTCCCTCGATGACCGCTACTTTCCGTTGTGCACTCACGCTCCACGGCATTGCACAAATGCGTGGCAAATTCTCTCCTGCTGAAGTTGGTATACCTGCATGTGGGGCACACGTAGAGGGTTCGTTCAGCATCCTCGGCCGCATCGCACTTATCGAGCAACCATCCTTCCGCCTCGTTATCTGTTGAGAGAAAGGAGTACAGTGACAACGACATGTGACAAGCCGACTGGTCTTTGTCATTAAATAAGGCTGGTATGTAGTCCTAATATACTCTTCCATTGTGTAGATAAAAATGATAACTTCTGCCATCATTGGGGGGCTCCAATAGCTGTCTTCAACGAGAGACAAAAGAAGACAACGAGGTGAAGGATTTAAGGATAAAGGGAGTGTATGCAGGGATTTAGCGAACAGGCCTATGCAATGTCGTAAAATGCATCACGAAGAGGTCACGAGAATGGCCACAGTGGAGGAGGAGGAGGAAGAGGAAGTGGAGAAGAAGGAGATGCTCTACCCATGTCCATATGTACTTCGCTAATGAGGAGTGATGGGGAGATTGACTTTCGGGGGCAGAGGTGCAATGTTTTTAAATGAAATGCAAAGTCATCATATCAGGAATGTTTTAACCTCAAGGGTTATACGGATTTACCCACCGCTTTGCATATGTCCAACTATAGGCAGGAAAAAGCTATCAGAGTTGAACAGAGATGTTTATTGAATGAGAGGTATTATTAATACCCTGTTGTGATGTTATAAAATGGAGTAGTGGTGCTCACCAATCTGGAGGGATCCATTCTCTCTCTCATTCATTTCCACCGGCTTTGATGGTTGTTGATCGCGCTCGTCCATTGCGGTTTTGCTCATGCGCACAATGATGTGTCTGCCGTTGAAAAGCGTCGATGCCCATTGGTTTATCGGTATTGACAAGCTCACGACCAATTGCGATTCGACGTCTCCGGTCGATGAGGGGTGGAGAGGGGGAGGATGAGAAGCATGTTTACTCCCTTTCAGAGTACTGAAGGTCCAATTTAGTGTGTTTGGCCTCACAGTAATCGCGGCGATTACTATACTTAGACACGTTACGTAAAGGTGAGTGGTGGAGGAGATTAGAAGTTAGAATTGGTTAAGAGGGCAGGACGCGAATGCACAGGCCGGTGGAGAGGAAGAATACGGCTGGCGGAAGGTGTCAAGATAGTTTACTAAGCTAATTTCGTAAGCTACCGAAGCGAACTCCGGCTCCATTTCAATTGTTTTGTCATCAGGGCGTCAGTGCTACTGCACTCGTACTGACGATGATTAAGTTATTGAGAATGAGCTACCTCATTTTAACTTCAGTGTTTCGTTCGCTTTTCTCGCTCAAAGTTTCGTCATTTCGAAAATTGCTGCGATCCATGTGGGCGAGGTTCACTCTTGTTTCTTGTAAAACGCGGTTATCTCTCGTAGATGGCCTCACTCACCACTACCACCTGCAACAAATCACTTCCTCTTCGAAAAGCCGAAATTTTGCAGTGTTAGAGCAAGAGAATTTGTAGTTATTTGAGCCTTCACGTACCAAAAATTGGCGTTGAGACTTACTCTCCAGTGAAGTCCTGCCTTCATATGCCGTTTGAATCAGCCTTCGACACAGCGGCAGCGTCTTGCCACTCGTATGCTTTTCTACTTTACGACTAGGAAAGCGATGAAACAGCATCGCCTAAGTCACCACTATGTGATCTAAATTGAGACTAACCGTGTATGAGCAAAGACACTCCGAGATGATTAATCTCCTTGTAATCAACGCTTAACCCGCAGCGCCTCCCCCCCCCCCTATCCTCCCTCCCCGAAAAAGTCGTCCAGTGATCTAGGACGTACTGGACTCGGAGCATTTACGCTCGAAACGTGTGAAACCAGAGAATCCGAGGAGTCACGCCTCAGCTTTTTTGAAATGTCTACTTACCGTGTTACATTGACATCCTTCAAATGTGCTCCGAGTGCTGGATGCGGTGACCGCGGTTGTCTCTCCATCGAGCCAGATTACTTTTCAGCGCCGTTGTAAATCCGTCGCGGCGTCGATCCCAGGTCACGGAGCTTTCACTACCGAACCTGCACTACTATCTCATCTGCCAGTTCCCTTCACCCTCCTTATCTACGCGCGGTTGCAGATTCACAACGGTTCAATTATCAATGCTGTAATCTGAATAGGCAATTGGCAGTTTGATTGCTTTCATTCACTTTTGAAACCTGTGCTAGTGACGCTGAGTTACGTAATAGGTAGAATAAATATGTGCGAAAGGTACGTCGCAGTGGCTGCCTTATATCGCGTGCTCTCCACAACAGACGACATGATTGACAATTAGAGGAGGCGATTCTGGTCTCGCCATTGCCTGAAATATCAAATCGTTCTGAAGTGAAGCAACAGAGGTGAGCTTGCATTGCATCAATTCTTTTCAACCTACAGGCCATGGGAAAGTGCGTATTATGCGTTAAGTAGCATGGGTAAAATTGGGTACAGATTAATATTGGCGAGATTAACACACACGAGTGAGGAAATGAGCCCTTCTTCCAGACACAAGTGTCAGCTAGCTACTGCATTAGAGCAAATCTAGGTGGCCGACAGCTAACTCCCTCCCTCTCGCCCCACCCACCAACACTCATATCTACTTCTCCACATCTCCACCCCTCCTTCTCCCTTTCCGCAAAAAGGCACTAGGTCAGAAATGCATGGGACGTTAGCGACAGTAAAGCCGAGATGAGACATTCAGACGATCAGTTGACCACGCAAAACTGCAGTGGTACGACGAGGAGCTATGGTGAGAGCAGTGTTGCCCTCTGCCTTCCGTTTGACCATGCGAGTGGTGTATGATGTGGTCGAGAAGAAAGGCTCTCCAGTTAGACTAGTTGATGTCGCGTCTCTTCCTCTCATAGGACGCATCCTCGTTTTCACAAATTCATCCGACAAGGCGAAGAATAGGTTGGAACACTTGATGGTATCGTTTGCTGCATTGACGTACAAGTACATGCCGTCTAGTTTGGTGAAGTTGAGGCCCCAACTTGTGCTGCACCATCGCCAACCACGTGTCGTCGATGACCAGGGGCTTGGTGAAGTGCATTGCCAGAGCCATGTTGTGCCCGTGGCGGTAACTCCATATGCTGTAGATGCCCAAGTGCTCGGGTACATGCATTGGCCAGGGGACTTCACGCTTTGAGAAGGCCCATTGCGGGTATTCGGACTTTACTCGGTGCACCGGATTCGTAGGCAACGAGAAACCGTGGCCAACCTCCTCCAACTCAACCGGCGTCTTCGATCGAATAAACTCCACCAATTTGGGCGTGTTCACACATAGTCATCGTCGAGGGACGAAGGTGGGATTGTATGGTCGACAGAATCGAGCAGCCCACTGGAAGGTGTGGGAAGAGTTTCAATGACAAATTGTAGTATGTATCCTCGTAGTCACCGAGAAGGATGTCTGAATGTTGTCCCATCTCTCGGAGGATCGACTTTTGCGTGCGAAAGGGCAGCTTTGAATGTTTCACCAGTTTATTCCCGGCTCGTCCCTTCAAGGTGGACATTGAAACCGTCTCGTTGGAAAACGTTTCCACCAGCGGTACGCGGCAAGCCGATGAGAACACGAGACGTATGTTTATATCGACGTGAGGAAAATGGTATGCCCTGCGGAGGTTGTCACGCGCCTCGAAGTTGTACACGCCTGACTTGTACACCAGTACCACATAGGGGAGTTTACTAGTTCTCGACACGTCGATAGCCCCTCGCCTGTTAGTGGAGGACAAGCTGCCTCGGGGACGCGGAGGAAGCGAATTCGCGGATTGTAAATGGGGCCCTGAAGCAGAAAGATGGGCATCAGTGAAATTCCATGTACCAATAGTTCACTCTCCTTGCCTAGACGTCCCCGACTAGTAATTCACTATCACGCTCATCCACTCACGACCTCGCTGAATCACGCACCCAACCGTCTCCTCGCCCCTGCTTCATTCACCCACTCACCCACCTGCTCAATCATACGCCCACAGTCTCGCCTGGCAGAAGTCCACTCAACTAGGCACCAAGGTGCCCGAAAGTGACTGTGCGTTCGAGAATACTCACCTCAAGAAGTGGCAGGTCCTGCATTACCTTCGAAGGCTCTCCTTTATCTGTGTCGATTGGGGATAGAGGTTGTACACGGTGGCGTCAAAATTGCCCAACCATTCATCGTCGGGAATGGCAGCGAGTTCCTCAAAGGTCAGAGCCCTATTCGAACCGTTAACGCGAATTTTTGGCCTCTTCGATGGTTGCATGCGAGTCAACGTGGCTGGACGAAGATTCCGCCACACTAAGATAGCAGAGCTGCACTTCGTACATCCCATCCCAGTTGCGTAGAATGGTGTCGTTCCACTTGCAGTAAGTGTCCGTCTAGTGAATGCGCTGTGTCTGTGTGTGAAGGAGAGAATTTGGTAGAAACCGAAGAGAAGTAAGAGAGAATGCCCATGGCCGAAGTGAGCAACATCACTGAACCCTGTGACAGTCCAGAGATGACCATTTGACAATGTAGGCTGGGGAACGAATGTTGCGACTTGATAGAGGTGTGTAAGTCGACGATTCTAACCTCATTCCTCTCCTTCTCCCTCCTCCTCCTCCTCCTCCTCCCCCCTATTTATATGCCCGTCAAGGGGTATTACGCACTTGCATGTGCTGACACGACGCACGTGGAGAGGAAATGGGCTTTGCGTAAGTCAGTGAGAAACAGTCTCTTCTCAAAGAACCAATCATCTGCCTAGCTGGAAGTCGCTTTCATGTGTTGGCGCATGTGTCTCATGTGGATGCAGATGCGAGTGTGGTAAGAAGTAGAATTATGCCCAGAATTGCGTAAGTTAAGGAGAAAAGCAGCCTTGAATTAGGAGATCAAGAAGAAGCATCTAGGTGTCTCGCCCGAGCTGTAATCACTTCTACATTCCACTCCAACTCTACTCCACGCCCCCGCCAGGTACTTCCTTCAAGCATCCTCCGCAGTGGAATCCGCTGTCACGCATGTGTGTGCATTGGCGTGTATAAATAAATGTAAGCGTTTGCACTTAAAAGGCAGGTGAGGAGTCTGAGAAAAGCACACCATCACCACTCTTCCCCTCCATCAATCACTAGTCTACCCTCGCCCACGTACAATCGCCATATCCCTGCGCCAAATATCTCACCTCTCCACACTTACTCACTCTCTCTTACCCTCTCCATCTCCCTCTCCCTCCCTGCCCTGACCTCCAACCGAGTAGTCTCTTTCTTCTCCTCTCGTCAACTTTGCCCTCCTCTTAATCTCTTACAGTTGCCTTCACGTTCGCCTCGGGAGACCGCAAATAATTTGGTAGGCTGGAAGACATTGAAATGAGCGCCTGGAGCAGACTCTGCTCAGATCACAGACAGCGGATCAAGGAGAGTATACCAGGTAGTGCGGTTCACTCTGAAATTGAGGTTTCTTAGATCCATTTAGTTGACTAGGAGATGTCGTTGGACGCACACCATTAGACAAGGCTTTGAACTTAGTCGGGCATGCGATTCTGCCCTGCGCTACTTCCTGATCATGCAAGGGGCGCATTCTTCTGTCTTGGATGAAAGTACGGTGGCGTTTCCTCGTCCTGTTTATCGAAGGCAGTCAGCACACCCATTCTGATCCTCGGAGGAGGGCAGAATCGGAGACAGCTGGTTATGACCACTGCCATCTCATACACAGCTCATCTTAGTACCAGCTTCAGTGCTCGAAATGACCAACATCACTGGGTTACAAAGCATAATCATCAGCGCAATTCTTAGACATGACGTAGGCTTTCAATAGTTTCCGACGCCATTTGACGTTATACACTGTCATGTCATTGTGAGTGAGTAGTGATGCCAAAGGATGAGTGAATTGCGCAATCCAACGTCGTTATTCCTGCGCACAATCATCTAATAAGTTGTAAGAGTCTCACATCAATGTTGCAAGAAAACACATGTGTGAACTGCGTGGGACTACTCCGCCTCCTCAGGCATTGATGACGGCTCAACACGACCGCTTTCCTCCCCACTTCACCTGTGTCAGTTTTCTGCTTAGATGGCGTTAAGTTAAAAATGAGCTACTTCTCCAGTCTCGATGGCCCTTTTGCCGACCAGTCAAGTTCTCGCCATCTGGCGTCTCTTTGTGGTCATGAAATATGCACCCGAATGAGCGCTGTCGCGTTTGCTCAATTGCTAGTGTCGGTTTGGAGTAGAAAGTAAAGGTGCGAGACACCTGACGATGGAGTGTGCTTATTAATTGGAACAAACTACTGATTAAAGTCGTGTAGTTGACGGCTTTATCCCCCACCGCCTGCGTGAGGTGATGAGAGCGAGGAGTCGTTGCCCAACTTCCATTTCGATTTGTTCCTGGATGAGGCTGCGCTGATTGGGCACAACGATTTTGGCCACCCAGCAAGCCTTCCTTATGGTTTTGTACGGCTATGTGGAATCATTGGATCTGAACATATAATTTGGGACGATCCACATTACAGTTTGTTTGTGCGTCATCTAGGCACAGTGTGCGTTGCTCTCAAAAACAAGCCTACTGCAACAGGCACCTTGAGGTTTTAGGCAAAGCCCCCTTTTAATGACATTACTTCGCAGTCTAAATAAGTATTGCCCATCTAACACTCTTATTGTCAAACTCTCTCAGGGTTCTCGATGAAGCTGAGCACAAAAGAATGCATCCATTGAAAGCTCGCATACTACGTTATCTGGTAGATAAATCCCAATGAGGTGTACTCATCCAGCATTGCAGAGTGGTCTTGGCAAAGCGCCACTTGACACGTTTGAAATTCGACATAGGCCTACGAACAGGTAAGGGAAAGTCGTGGGAGATAGAGACAGCTATAATTTAACCATATCAAACCTGGTCAAGGGTCCCAATCGCTACCTTCACCTGCGTAGATCTCTTTCCCCATTTTGCTTCCCCTTTGTTGCCTTTGACGCCAATTTCACCGTTGCCAGTGATGATGATTGTTATCAACATGTTAATTCGTCCAATCGATCATGGACAGGTGACCGCGACTTTGTGTCAAACGCACCCTCATACGCCTTCCTCATTCAAAATCCTCCACAAGCAGAGGACAGAAGCAAGGGAACGAGTAATTTGCGGGAAACGCAGACCAAACAAAGACACATAAGTGCTCCTGTGCGCCGACCTCTCGGACATTGCCACATTCCTCGACGGCCACAGGGCAATTTGCCATCTCGATGGCGGCAATTGTGGACGAAAACGCGTGAAGTGAGGAAAGGGCATATGCCGGAGGCGTATATATATATGGTTACATGATGAAATGTCTCACCATGTGTGTACTCGTTCACCACATTTCCCAACAAAGTTCTGACCATTCTAGACACACGCAGTTCCTCTACTGAATACAAATAGAGTCTACCGCGCAGTAACAGATGATGCTCCAACGCCATCTAACACCTTTCCGATAACATTCTCATCAAGGGCTAGTCAAGTGTGGATGAGGTAATGAAAACTCAACCAACGAGAAGTGTACGTCAATGGGGCGACATGACTACTGTGGCAGAACTCAGGTCTCTGTGACACTATTTCCATCCTAATTTTTAGTAAAGTGTGAAGAAGGTTTATTTCAGGTTAGGGGCAACTTTCTCGAAGTGAGAAGTGCTCTCCGCCCACTCATGGTCTAACAAACGCCTTCGAGCTGCGGCGGTGATGATACAGTGGTTGGAGACGACAGATGACATCGGCACCCCAACCATCATCACTACCACGGTGTCCCCTACAGTGACGCTCATTAATTTTAAGTGCTAAACCATACACTTCATTCACAATTGACTGTCCAGAACCATCCTCCATACCTCCAAATCTCTGTTTGAGACGTTTGCTTGGTGTGGAGCCATGCCTCGCCGTCACGCTTTGTTTGTCAGATTTGACTCTATATCGCGACTTGCAGAAATTGTGCAATCCGAGGGTTTAAGTGTGGGGAATGTGAAGGGGTAATAGAAGCGCATGTCAAAAACGCAAACTAGTTGCATTGGCCATTCAATCGGCAACCAAGGAAGTCCTCGTGTCGGCCTCGGCCTCCTCAATTATCACCTCCCTTAGCCTCTTCTACTTACTAGTCCACTCTCCTTTTTTCCTTCCTTTTTATCCTTTTTTATTTTCATAACTGTCATTTACGTCTCCGCGTACTTGCGTTTGGACACATCGTCGCCGTGATATCAACACTGCCGTTTGTGTTTTTAGAATGGCTCAGCGTTTAAACAATTTTACTTGATGTTCATTGACGTGGATGTGTGGACGTGCGCTATTATTTAAATTTTAAGGATTTTATTTCTAAATATGCATACAAGCCAAAATGTATTCATTACATTAACATTCTGAGGTTGGGGGAGTGATTTCATTTTCTACACCTGAAAAAATAAACCATTCTACTGGTTTATGAAAATGGGATAACTTTAAGACCATCCACCACTAATTTTTAACCATCCTTGCCTGCAGTGTACAACTAACACGAATTTCCACAGAGTCATCCTTAATGTCGAAGAGATAATAAAACCCTTTGCCGCGTAGCTAATTGGAAGGAGCGGAGTTGATGACTGCATGCGGCAACGCTATAGTTGGACTGGCTTAAAATTCCCATTAGATTTGTTGTCTATCCTCGACCATCCGCAAATGGGGACAATATAGACATGTGATGGAAAGGCGTAATTTTGATGACTACATCGGGAGAAGATTTGATAAAAGACATGTCGGGCCGACTGCTTCACATTGAAAATATGCCGGTATCCGCGCAGCATTGAGTACGGTAGACAGTGATACACATGAGAATATTAGCGAAATGTTTGTCTGTTACTTGTTCGCGTGTAGAGAAAAGAGGATGTCTTAACTCACCAGGAGACGCATATGGTATTACTCATGTCAACTCGACAATGCATACAGCAGTCCTGGCAACTGACTTGTTCCTCCTTCTCTTTTTCCTCTGCCTACTTTTTCAATCTTCTATTCTCACATCTCCAGTTCTCATCCATTTTCCTTCCTCCATCAAAACTTTTTCTTCTCTTATTGCTTTTGGCGATTTTTCAACTCTCCATGACATACTGTGCCAGGCGGGAGACGCAGGAGGTTTTATCGTCTGGTTAGTGGCAGAGAGACTCTAAGCATTTGATCAGTGATGTGCCATTAATAAACTTCACTTTGCATGGAGAAGACAAGGAAGCAGATCGTAAATGGTTGCCAATTACAAAGTCTTTCGCATGTAACAATGACACACTGTCTTGCATTCCTTCTACATCATTGTAACAATTATTGCTGACAAATTATGAATGCGATATCATCCCGAACTTTCCAACGTGCTCAGCAAATATGTATATTCGCATTTCTACTCGCCTATTAAATGGTCACAGTTCCTCTCAAACCCCCGCATCAAACACTCTTCTGAGGGCTATCAAAGCTAGGATTACGCAAAACAGTTGTGAAGTGGACAAAAGAGAGAATAGCTGCAGATTCAAGGCACATTCCGGAAGCTGTGCAACGGCAAGCTGTCTGAATGGAGAGTTGAATTCTAATCTGTGACGTAAAGTATGCCTCACCCTGATTGTGTAGAAAGAACACGCTACAGAAATGGTGCATCATAAGCAAGCGTGAAGAAGTGGCCGTAATTAAAGATGACCCCACTCACTTGTGAATCAGCACGCACGAGGTGAACCGGCACAATACCGACACGTACAACTGAGATTGAAATACGGAATGAACAGGTTTCCTTTCTCGTCTCGTCAGTATAAAAGGAGGGGGCAGAGGGCCTCGACATGTCAATATCCTGTGCCGGTCGTCTGATCTGCCCTGCTCGCGTGACAATGTTCTCTAGCGGTTTCATATTTGCCGTCTTTCTTCGTAGCGTCAGAGCCCTTAATCGAAGCTACCGGGCCTTTCTTCCTCCTAGCAGACTTGAAAATTATATGCACTTTTTTTTCCCTCATCTAAGCTTGCGTAGGTGGAGGACCTCGACGGCTATATATAATTTTGCAATTTGGGCCACAAAAATGATGGCAGCTAGTAAGAAATTTATTCACTTTCACTGCATGGCGACTTTATTTGCTGACCAAACACACCTAACCATTACGGACCCATCACTGCACAATGAGGTGTAAATGAAAAGGAAGGGTGCGTCGATATCACGGTGATCTGTGGACCCTTCTGCGGGTGAGTTGGGTAGAAGCTCCTCAGCAAATGGAATGGTTGCGTAGCATGGATTTTAAGTAGAATGCTGTGCATGATATGTGTTGGCTGGCAGTCTAATGCCGTCTGATGACTCTTAATGCACCCGCACACTGGTCCAACATTGAAGGGTGACCTGCGTGGTCGATAAAACCGACTACGAGTTCGACGGAGAAGGCGCGGTGCAAGAAATCCCTTGGACGAGAAGACACCATTCCCTGCTCTCTCACAAGGTGAATGCCACCGTTCATAGCAACCTCCCACCTTACAAATGCGCACATTTCTTATGTATACTCTCCTTTAAGGGCGGATGCCACCGCAATCGGGAGGCGAATTAACCCGAAAGCCCTGTTTACCAAGTTATTTCTCCACATCTATTGCCCACACAGAACGATTGTCATTTTGTTGATCACGGCGGCGCAAGAGGGGACGGCCAAAGACGTGCGACAGTCCATATCCAGCGACGTGTAGAAGCACACTGGGCGGGTTTCCGTCAATGGATGAATACATACAGAACCAACGTAATGCCTTTGTAACAGTCTACTTTTCCAGGGGCAGCCTATTCCTAAAACATCGAGAAGAGTAAAGGGAACGAGCATATCGTCACACCCACCTTCTTCCACCATACGACTGAACCTCTGCCCTACTCACTCCCTCACTCTCCTCATCTCGTTGGCCCACTGTGTAGGCACCTTCACCCGAATGCGTGTAAACAAATGAGTGAGCAGGTAAAACGTTTATGCGGGTCACCTGTTTCCTAAACTCCTTCACTTCTACTCCTACTTCTCTCTTTCCCTCCCTCACACACCCTCCCCCTTATCCAACACACAGACTGGTATCAGCGAGAGAGGAATCTAGCCCTGCATAAAATCGAACGCGGCCGGCAAGAACGAGGTGAAATTATTTGTGCCCGTCACACTAAGTGTCCTAATTGACCATAGTAAGCCCGCTATTACGATCAACCTCGCCTGTAACGCGTAATTCAGCATGCAACCCCACTTACTCTGCTCGCACTGTCAACACCCAACAGATTGTGTAATATACCAAGCCCTTCACCTTGCAGAGCACCATCATGACTCTACAAGCCGATCATGTGTCGTGACTAATAGCCGAAGCCGAAATGTAGTAGTCAAGAGACTTCCCTCATCACACAATTGTCAACAATAGCATGCTCTGCTTATTCCCGACTATATTCCTTCTTGCCTCACTTCGCACGTCCCTTCAGTCTACCCCGTCTGTGAGAGTAAGGAGACTTGCTGATTTGCCGTCTTCATTGTGATGGAGGAGGATCAGTGATTGCGTACTGCTCAAGACCAACATTAGAAGCAGAAGCGACGAAGAACAGTCCTATGTCTTTTGTTCCACTCTCGACTCTTCTTTCCCAAACGTCCTTAATGGGGTGA
>QEYB01000980.1:0-27237 GCA_017562135.1 Dipylidium caninum
AAAAAGAGAAGAGATAGTATTTCGATGAAGAATAAGCAATCGTTTAAACGTTAGCAATCTTCCTTAAATTAAATTTATATTTAGCCTGCAGACTAAAGTATATCAAATAAAATTTCTTCAAATGTTAGTTGACATAGACGGCGGGTAAAAATAATTGGTCTTAGACCATAATATGCTTCGCTAGGCAGTTAATACATCATAGCTCCATGCGAACGTAGGTGCTAGGTATGAAAATATGTTTGATATGCCAGCGTCAAGTTGACTGTGTATGCATAGTGGTGTAAACAACAATATAAATGGGGTATTTGATAGAACTTTTAAATTACGGGACAATTGGAGATATGCTTTGAGTTCTCACACTTATGCAATACAATATTGACATAAAGATACCAACCACCAGGGCCTTACCATGGATTAGAACAATAAATTGTTCGGCGGAATTGTCAAATAGCATGACTATATACATTTATATGTGGAAGGTTACGAAAAAGTAAGACCTATAATACTTTTTAATTGAGGACTTATGATGCTGTGATACTGCGTCACGCAACACCACCGATTCTTTAACCGAAGTTGTTAAACGAGGCATCTTAGCCCGGGTAGGCTGTAAGCGTCGTGCGGATTTCGTCGCGCACAATGGGGCTCCTCGAAAAAGCAGACAATGTTAATAGGGGTGCCATTCCCTTAATCCAGGTTATGATTACTGATTGTCGTGCACGTATTTGTTTCAGACGGGGCAAACGAGAAAAAGGTCACAACATGAGATCACAAAAGCCGATAAAAGCGACTCAATATGTATGCAATTCAAGGCAAAACGTTTGCATGTATTATAATACTGAAAATTAAGCAACAACCAGGGGGGGAGGGGGGAGGGGGGGGGGCATAATAGGGGCAGAGGCCATTTCAATCAACGTCGCATCTGCCGCTGTCTCTCGTGTGAACCGATCGACGCTGGTTTGGGTAATTAATAGGTTGTCATTTGCATTTAGCTAAGGCAATAGCGACGGGTAATTAAAGATTCTCTGCAAGAGGGGTGGCGCTTCAAAGAAGCAATGAAAGTCAGAAATCATACGAAATTATACTACGCCAACCCGCTTAACTATTTCTCTGGCTGTCGAAAAGAAAATCGTATTTTTAAGTTACTCTTAAATGATGTCTTCAGAAAAAGAGAGCTGACATCCTTGCCAGCGAAAGTTTTGCTGACTGCTTTGGCAAAAAGCTCGGGCGGAACGACTGACTTAGCTGTGATGACCTGCGTAGTTCGTTTTTTATTTGGGTTTGCTTTTGTCCAAACTGTTTTGAAGTTATTTTTATTTTAGTTTTAATTCATGAGTTGAATTGAGATCGTCGGTTGTATCACTGTAGGTGTATTCAACAGACCATGGTGGAGTCCGTGATTTGATCAGTGACCCATTTAAAGAGGAAGTTCTAAACGCCTATGGAATGAACTATTCCAGAGTTATTGATTCTCGAGTGGTAATTATGTTGGCTTGAAGTGCCCTTGGGCACTCGATCAAGATATTATTGACAGTGAGCCTAAGAAGGAAAAACCACATAAACACTTCATTTTTGTAATTAACAAAGTGGATTTGGTTTTCCTGTTGGATAACAGTAAATGATCTTATTGTAATTGCCTCACCTCCTTGTCAGAAAGTTGGAAAAAACTATACCTCTCCGCCGAGTTCTAACTCTTCTTTATGCAACTTACAAGACCTCTGGGGAAAAACAGCCCTGAATGAGTTTCTACTCGCAAATCTGGCCAGTCTGCACGCTAAAGATCGGCCACCAAATTAGTGTAGGAATTGATTGGCTATCGAAACTGTGGCAATCTAGTATTATGAGATCGCTCTTCGTAGGGCTGGCCTTACTGACGTTGTTTTAATGACTGTTTTAGATCTTAAAAAAGTGTGTCAAAGTTTGCCGCCGGTGGGCTGGAGAGACTAGGATTTGGCAATTAATGTAACTGCTAAAGTCTATCTATCTATTCGCTGCCTGGTGTTGTTTATCGAGTACAGCTGAACTCGTTCATGAAGGACCGTGGTGAGTATGATGGCCAATTCCTCGTCTTTAAACATGAAAAGTATTGATTTTTTGACGCTGCCACATGCTTTTCGGTCAAACGCTTTGTCAGTTCTATTTGCAAATTTGAAGTTTCGTAAAGAATGAGTCTAAGGAAGTGTGATGTGCTACAGTCTGTACAGTCATTTAGCGTGTATTGTTTCGAAACGGCGTTTTTTTGTTTTCGTTTCAGACAATATTAAATAGCCAGCACCAAACTAAAATTTTTATGTGGATGATTATTCGCTAGGTACAGGGTTGAAGTTATTTGACGAATCCGGAGATGTATATTCCTGAAGTGTTGGCTTCGAGTGAAGCCTGAAATTTATAAAGCAGCGCTATGGCCTGCCCCGACTTCGTTGCTTCCTGCACTCTCTTTCTGAGCCGGCCTACAACGAGGTGGTCATGGATGCAGCTCAACTCCTGCTCCTGAACATCTGCCCAAATATATAGAGCCGACGGATTGCTTGATGTTTTCCTTGAACTCGTCGCTAAGCGAACTGGTAAACTTCTTAAGGAGTGCGTTCGAGTGTCTTCTCAAAGTTTGTTTTCGAAGAATTTGTTTTGTTAAATTGCCGTCGCGTTAAACTCCTGATATATCTTTTTGTCAAATTTTCATTCTGCAAGTTATGAACGGCCTTTTCTGTTGAGATTGTGTATTAACATATAGTTAATCCTGTATGGTTCATGTGTGTTACTTATGCGTTTGATTTGATCCTTGATAATTAAATGCCACCACTTTGAACTCATCTTCGTCTTTTAGACTATTTCAAGTAGGAATTAAATTGTACAGGGACCTCTCTCTGTGTGTACTCCTTTGTTTCGAGACTTTTGAAACTTGTTAATCCTATTTCCACACATCTCTTGCTCGAACACGTTCTTCATTTTATGACATTTTACTCTCATCAAGATCTTTCGTTGTCTGTTTCATCTCCAGTAAGTTTCTCGTCCTTTCTCTTTAAACTTTGTACGATTTGTTTACTGTGTTAAGTGCTGCTGACTTGGTCTCCTATTGAAATTTGTAATATTGTAAGACCACCAACCCCATTAATTTTGGCTTGTCTTGACTTTTCTCCCGTTTCTTTCCTTTTACTTCCCAATTTTGCGGAAATATCCGTTCATCGTTTCTGAATCTTTTCTGTTTCGGTTTCACACCCACGAGACATTAGAATCAAACTCACCATACTTATCCACGAACTCTTTGTTTCTGTCTTTGTTAAGAGATTATTCTCGTTATATTCCTTCCACAGCCTCTTGTTTAACGGCCGAGATATGCGTTTTACAAAAAGACTGTAATGCAAGCGATAACTTCTTTAATCTTTGTGATTTTTAAGTGTACTACCGTCCAGCATATTATTGCCCCATTCTACGTCTACAGGGTGGCGAACGGACATCGTAGCAACAGCAAAGGCGCGTTCTTAATGACTTCCAACGTGGGAAACTCCCCTATTTCGTTAAAACCTCCCACCCTAGACTGATGAAGGCGATGGTGCGCTCAGACACTGCCTGTCACCGGGCTGCGATCAGGAGCCACCGAAGGAAGAGACTCTAGAATACGTGCGTTTGTATTTATTTTCGTTTCCAACTTGTATACACTTTTTTTTCCTGGTGGCTCTACGATACATCCTCCGAAAATGATCTAACTATTTTATTTAATGCGATATATGAGCGAGATGAGCATGATAGATCTGGAATGGCTTGAGGGCTCGTTCGTTTCGATCTCTCTACTGTTATTTTTTGTCCCTTCTCAACAATTTTTAACAGGTGTATCGGAACAGCTATTTGTGGTGACCTTTAGGTACTGATGCTGCACTCTCTCCTGTGTGCCTAAATTTGGTAAAATCCCCGTCTTACTGATCATAAAATTGTCTATATGCCTATGAATCCGCTGATGAATTTCCGACATTCTACGTTTTAAGAATACCACTGCTTGGATATACGTTTATTAAACCTGAAATACGTTGGAATCGACTTTGGTTATCCTGTTTATTTAATTTCCTTTTTCTTTTCTTGCAGGCTTTTACCAATGCTTTTAACGTAGAGCCGGAGCGGAGCAGTCACAATATTGATGTCGAAATGGTTTGTCAAATGTTTTCTATGAGTTCGTTAATGGACTTGTTTTATTCCTCTAATAAGTGTATTGAGGTGGTGCTAGAGTTGCCCCTCTGTAGTTGTATTCTTTTAGGGCTAAACATCGCTTCACGACTCCTCTGTAACAGGTTTTGTTTTGTAATCGTACTGTTTTTCAATTCTGTCAAATGGTAATGTCTAATTTAACTATCATTAATTTCGACCGCAGTAACGATCTTAAGAACAGCTTTTTCAACTAACAGTTCCCCAGATATTTCCATGGATTTGTGCGCAATATCTCGAGGCCTAATCTTAAGGGAATATTTAACAAATGCATTTAAATCATTAGTAGACATTCAAGCCCAATCTCCATTAAACTCTATGATCACTAATGTTCTGCTAGTCGTTAATCCTGAGTAAAAATAAGACAAAGTGAGACTGTGCAGCACACAGGGAGACTTATAGGAAACGAGAAGTCGGCAATCGTAACTGATTAGATGGATAAGGGAGTTTTCGTCAAGTCAAAAGCTTCAGACAAGGAACTCTGAAAAAAGGCACCTTATAAATCGAAAGTAACGCCACCACGTGACCCGCACTAATTACACTCCAAATTTGGCATCTAATCTGAGCATATACCTCTTTAGTTTAAGCTGAATTCCATTACCTTATTGAAAGTGTTTTTCTAGGCCCTATAAATTAATGTTTATACAATAATAGACTAATGACTGCCTAATATTTGTATACTTTACTTATATACTTACTTATATATTACTACTTAAAGGCTGACGAAGGCGAAAGAAAGGCTGAGAAAGCGGAGACAGAAGATAAAAGTGATGCAAGCGTCGATGGGTTTTAACCTCTTGCCAATTTGGAAGACGAATTGGAAGCGCTAGCGGAGGAAAAAACCGCGATTCTTCGGAAGGTCTATCAAAGGCTCGCAAGCGTCATTGGAACGTGCTTTGCGTCGAAAAGGGGGCGTGCTGGCCGACATTACTATGAGGAGGTGAATGTGAAGAACAAGAGGCGATAAGATAGTATTATCAAAAGCATAATTTTGGTTTTCCGTCGGGTTGTTTCTCTGTAAATAAAGTAAATCCGATCCGCGGTGTTTTCGGTGCATTGCGTTTCTATTTCACTTATTGCCATTAGAGGGTAGATAAGTACAGAACTTCAAGTGGAGGACTCGCACGACATTATCAGGTTGCGAGCCCAGCTTCAATGTGGAGTGATCCGGCAGCAGTTCGATTGCCCTAATACTTCGTGTTGAATTGAAGTAACTGTCAATGGAAATTCATCCGGTCTAAGCCCTTGCATAGGACGCTGCAGATACACAAACGACCTTGGAAGGAAACTACAGATTCAAGTCCCAGAGCCTCCTGATCTCCACGGACGCGAGATACCTCGAATCACGTTGGTGGAAAGATTGTACTCTCAGAGTAAGGAAAGACGCATGATGCGCGTGTAGGAACGTCAATGAGATAAATGGGAAAAAAGTCAGTGTTGATATTTCAGTAGCGAAGTTGGCACAGAATAATGTCACCCAGGGCACTTCGGAACGGGTCTGAAAGAATACACTGTTTGAGCAAAGCCTAATTTTTTAAACTGGTGCAATTAGAGCTAAACCACTAAATCAGACCGACCGAACTGCATACGACTCAAACAACCACAACACTAGGGACAGGGAACTACATACCAGCAACATCTGTTGGGAGTGGCGCTACTTCGGGCTGGTGAAACAGTTTTAACACGATGTGGCACAACTGGATCGTGATAACTTCAGCAACAGCTCGGAAAGTCTGGAAATCGGAGATTCTTTTCCAGGTGACATCAACACAATACAGATGAACTGGAGCCATCCGATAGCCCTGAGAAAGTACGGTGGCAATCAGTAACGGCAGTTTTCAGGTTGGTTTAGAAAAAAATTGACGAAAGTCGAATTCATCCTCGTCGACTAAGATCACGCCAAAAAAGGGGTCATTATTCAATAAAATTGTCGAGTGACGCAACTAAACATTTTAAAGTGTCACTGGTTCGCATTTCATCGAGAAATAATTCAAGACGTAGACTTTAGGTCGTTACATGGGAATACGAAGATCAAGCGGCAAGATACCAATGCAAGGAAATAAATAGAAATGGGAGGAAATATAGGTTACGAAGTTAGCGGGACTGAGCTTCCCCAAATACCGTAACTCCCAGTCTGTAAAAAGTCGGTCAGTAAGCGACAAAACTTTAATTGATAATCAGATAATAATACCAAAAAGGAAAGGAGTGGATACTACTTTGTAATTTTGTTTTTACCGGAACCAAGCGGCCCTTTCTGGGCTACTTGTTTAGCAGCAGCAAGTTTCTTCTGTTCTTCCCTCTGCTTTTGTTTGAACGCAAGATCCTCTTCATCTAATTCCTTGGCTGGCTTTTTAGGTTGCTTTAGCGGCTTCTTTTTGCCTCCTTCGCGATTCATTCTGCCGTAGCGTATGGCACGCACACCACGAAGGCGTTGGGCAACTAATCTGAGACTGGCGCATGTTTGACGTTTAAAACACCAGACTTTAAGAGTATTAATTCAAAAGACACCTTGTTATAAACCTGTTCTACATGTTCAAAGCGTGTAAAAAAGACATACACTTCGTGAAGACCAACACGTCTTCAAGAAGGTTACGAGAGTTTTGGATTGTCCATGAAACGCACTGTAAATAAAATAGGCAACTAAAACTCACATTTATTGCTATGTTGCTGCATGTAAATGATGATTTTGTGGGAATTATTTTTGCCCTTTTACGGCAATGGCTTATGACAGCCGTAAGCATATGAGGAACGAGGGCAATAAAGCACTGTATTTGTCATACAGTCCAAAACTTCCGTTGTCCAACTTTCAAAGCCTTACTCGGCAAAAGCAAAGGTAATGAAAGCGTTTCTCCTTTAAAAATTCCAAATCTGTCTGCCGCCTAACAAATCCCTCCTAGTAAATTTTCAGCCCACGCCATGTATACCTCTACGTTCACTTTATTAATTACGAACAAGTAACGAAAATGAAGTTTGTGCAAAAGTTCATCATTTCACTTTATGTTCATTAACAAGGTGCTATTTATGTACAATAGTAACCTTTCAAGACGCATGACAGTTCTATACTTCACTCGATGCCAACGCTAAATGTTTGAAACTAAGCAAATAAGTTTTCCACTGTAAAAATACTCCCCAAAAAGACAAGATTTCAAATTAATGAAACGTAACTAGAAGCGATTGCAATTTCTCCCTTCCCTTGCTAGGAGCCGATCATGTGTGGTTCAGATGGATATGGGCGTTCTTGCGATATACATCCCGTGCAATCCTTTAATTTCCTCTACAGTGATGCGAACTGCAAATTATTAGGAGATCAAAAGGAAACACGATCTTTCGTGGGTTATTGGCCCCTTTATCATTTCTTATGAATTATCTAGCGTTATGTCTTACATTAGGCAAGGTTTTCTTTTCGTCTTTTTAGTTTGGGCGCAAACTATGCACATACAGCAGTCCTTCTTGGAAGAAAGCCTCTAACAGCCAACTAACTGTAGCACGCGGAAATATATAAGTTAGCATAACTACCCAAATGAAACCGTCGGCAGATAGATTAGTCGGATTCACTTTTGTCTACCTAGTCTGAGCCTGTTGGGGGACTGAGGCAAACGTTTTTACAAAACAATAGTTACGACTAAATTTCCACGTGTAAGGAAAACAGTGGTGCTTTTTTAATATCAAGCTAGACACTTCGCCTTACCTCCAAAGACACCCAGATAGGTTGGGCAGAAGTTGCAGAGCTTGAAATATTTACGCAAGTGCGGTCTATTCCATCCATGAATAACAGCTTCATTTGAAAATTAAGATGAGTTTTGGATTGCTGTCGGAGGGAACAGACGAATTACTTCGCCAAGGCTTTATTAGACCGGAGTAACAATGTCTGGGCTTGAAAGAGTAGCATTCTATCGCATTTAGATAGAGCGTTTGGTCCGTTTAAAAAACAGGCGTTTTGAACGCCAGGTCCTTGGTGCACTTCTTTGAAATAAACAAAAGTTAAATGTCCTAGACTCCAAATACCAACCATGACCAAACAGTAGAAGGCAACATTAACTATGAACGTTACCATTTTGCTTCACTTTTAAAACATGTATTGGTCCTAAAGGTCAAGAATTATCTTAGTGGCCAATGAAAACTTCATAGTATTTTAAATTGCCCAGATAATATGAAAATAGGTATACTAATTAATTTCACTATGGTCAAAGATGTTTAGGGCAGATAGATTAAGTCATTCATTTAACTAGTACTTTTACTGCCTGCTGATCAGGAAATGTACAATTTGACTCGCGACTACCCTGCTACTTTCAAATGTTACTGCTCTAGTTTTCTCCGAGACACACATATACTTGGGGGCACGCAAAGACGCAACGTCATTCCACATGAATAATGCCTGTAATAGAGCGCTGCTTGTATGAGCGCATGCATTTTCAACACTTCAGCAGACAGAGGGAGTAGCATATACTTCCATATGCAGTACTTGCATAGCTTGGGTCTTCACTCCTCTACTTAAACATAGTATTAGCCCCTCTTACACTATGTTCCTTCCATATTACCATATTACTTTATTATGATCTAATGCGAGTTTGTGCAGTGGAAAATGGTTTTACGTGATATGAAATTGACATGGTCACTTCGTTCCGCGTTCGGGGAACTAAATGACTTACCTAAGTATTGTTTTCGGGCAGGCATCATATCTCAATTATTTGTGTTCTTTCCCAAATCCATGGATAAAGCACTCTAAGACATTTAAACTTGTTTCCAATTATCCTTGTTCCGAGCGGACGCATTTGCGTATCTTAGCATTTTTCGGAGTAGAATTCTGGCGACTAATAATTTAGTTTAATAGTACGACGGGGGCATTTCACCTAGTGCTGCGGTACATTCATTTTAAATAAACTTCCCTTTATGCGGTAAGTTATTTCCTTCTCTATTCTTAGTGCTTGGGAGAAAAAAATTATCTCTTATATTTACTTTTTCATTCAATAAAATTATCTCTGTGACCATAACCGCTGTCATCGCTTGTACACCATGGAAGCTTAAAAACTACCCTCTCCTAAGGGTCTGCAAAACTGTTCCATCCCAAACGTCTACTTTACTCATACTACATAAAATCTGTCGTTAATTATCTCAAGAGCCTCCTTCCCAATAAACTCAAATGAAAGCAATTAGTTGTTTGATAAATTTAAGCTGTTCAAAAGCGTGTTACTGTGGTTTACATAGTAGAAAGTGGGTAGTCAGCTTGCTTACTCATTTCGAAATTTTATGCTGCATAATAAAGGGTTTTAGACAAATGTTCCTTAGTGTATAGCATGGATTCTACTATTTGTCAATAGAAATGAATCACTTATGAGTTATTTGCTTCACAGACAACGTCACTTTGACAGCATTGGAAGCCGATTTTGTTAACCTTACTTTAAAGTAAACAGGATATAAAGTTGATTTTATGTAGATTCACTTAGTGGCATTACGGCATGATTTTCCAGCAGGAGAAAAAAGACGAGAAATAACACTTTGGGGATGAGAGGTGATTGGGAAAACTAAGTATCCGGTATTGTTCAACCTTTAAAAATTAATTCTTCTCAGCAGCGAAGGATTGCATCAATTAGCGACTTTGTGGCAAGGATCGCTGTAGTCTTAAAAGATTTTTATTATCCTTGGTTCTACCTTTGCAAAAGCTTTAAATGTGAGCAGAACCATGATAAACAGACCATTCGTATGTTCAAGGCCAAGGAGTCTCCAAGGCGTTGTTTATGTTGCCTTGCCAAACTTGCAATGGGGCATAGTTGATGAGTAGATGGGAGAGAATGGGCGGTTCCGAGAGCTCGAGAGCAGTTTGATGTAGAAGTTATTCCCTTAGTGCACGAAATGCCGCCCGTTTTGTTGTAAAAATGAGTTGCTTTCACGAAAATTCCCTTTTCTTCTCAGTGATAACAACAATTTATTCGTGTATATTTCAAGTTATTCTCCATCAAGTTGGTTTTTTCAGCAATTTTTTCAATCTAATCTCCGGGCCTTTTCTCTCCCTCCTTGTGCCTCTTTTTCAGCTAACAAACGACCGCAGTAACGAAATTGTGATCATTGCTGGCCTTAACTGCTCGTGATTGCAACATTCGCGTTGAGTTGTGCGCTTCTTCTTCGGTGATTGCGAGGCTTCTGTCGCCCTACAGAGGGGAAAGGCAAAAGCCATTTAGACAGTTGCATCTTCACAAAGCTGTATTTATCCGGCGTGAATGACAATCTGAAGGGAATACAAAAAAATAATGACAGTTGATTAGAAAGAAAGGATTTTGGAGCACATAACAGACAATTCATGTCGTCCCCGTCTCCTCCTACGAGGCACAATGGGGAAATTGGAGACAAATCATCTCCTCAACATCCCAAAGCATTTTTTTTTCAATAGTGTTTCTTCTTTTTGGAGCGCATATTTGTGGCGACAAATACAACTCCGCAGCATTTTTTCGGCAAATTCTTCACAACATCAGTCACAGTCATCGACTATTCGCAGATTTGACAAACTCTTGAGGCGATTAAAAGGTTTTATTTTCTCTATTTGACTACCCCCACCTCCACTTCCTGCAGGAAAAACGAATAAAAAGAGATTAATAATAACCGCCAGCTTAATATCTCGTCCACTGCATATAGAAGGTGAAAAAAGTGGCTTTTAACTTCGAGCACATCTAACATCAGACAAGTTAACCGCAGTTTGCCTCGGAATTTGTCTCTCCTCATCCCTCCTCTTTTGCCCTGCGGTTAGCTTTCTTCGTACTTAACACATCGGCGTTTATAACACAACTCCTCTGCGTCATTTGGCATCCTCGTCAAACGGTGTTTCCCCAACGGGCGGTTTAATGTGTCTGGAGCGGGCTGGTCGGTGCCGCATTGCAGGACCAAATATAGCCTGAGTTGCGTTTATGATGACCAGTGGAAAGGCCTACAAAAACATGTTTTTGATTGAATTTGTTACCCTTTTGGTGCCTTCACACTGCGAGGTAATCGAAACACGCAGAGGTGGAGAGTGCCAGTGACAGACGAGGCTCGCCTCTCCTCCATTCAGCGTAATTCTCCACACAAAAAACGGCATTTTCGTTTAAAACAGCCTACCATAGGTGAAATCAAGGTCATTTCAGGTGTAGCCGCTTTTAGGAATGCAACAGGGGCGATGCTTGTAGGAATTTGACTATTCACAAGGGGACGATGCCACACAGACCAGGAAACGGGCTGCGGGGAGGTGAAGCAGACAGAATAATGCTGGGCGAGGAGATATTATGGCAGCTGCCACAGCGCCGCCCTCGACCACCGCGGCCGCGTTGGAGTGTTGAAATGTGGGCGGTGAAAAGGCCATTTTCGGTGCCCTACGAAGTTCCAGACACAAAAATTACCCACGATGTGGTTTGCACACACGCCTGCCTCCGTCTCCCGTTCTGTTTACAAACATTTTACTAATCATAGCCAAAATGGTTGGCCGTTGGTTTAATTAGTAAGTGGGAAACTATGAAAGGGCTTTTAAATATTAGCAGGAAACAAAAAGCCCAACTGGCCACTATAAGTAGTATATTCAAACTAAACTCCCATCGACTTTCTGCCAAAGACTGGCAAGTCCTATGCACCTTCCTGGAAAAAAGGTTTGTTTTAGGGTTAATTAACCAATCAAATCGGCTATTGTGTTTTCCTATCTTAAAAGTAAATCGCACTTATAAGAAAAGGAAATCGGTTGGCAATAGAAACATCGGGTGGATGTGGAGATTGAGTGTCGCTAGTTGCTTCTTCTCTTGTTTCTTTCAACTACGTTGAAAGCAAAAATGTTTACTTTTTCATGCTGTTTAACCCTGGTTGTGGGCAAATCTGCCCACTTAAATTCCTCTTCTCACGTGGTGTCCAAGGCTGCAAATTTGTTACCTCGCATAGTTCCACTCTTACAACGGTATTTCGGGAACCTGGTGATTTACTTAACCGCGAAACTCTTCCCCAAACAATCGCCACGATTGTGTCGCCCCTTCTTATGTATAGAAAAAAAGGCGAATTACTTCGCAGGAGATCGTTGTCGAGGAACGTCTCCCCTTAATTGCAACCAACACCGCACACAGACACCCTCGACTGGAAACTACGAAATGGGCGTCGAGTGGAGGCGGGAAAGAAGACGCCCTGTTTTTAACATTGTCTACTTTATTCATTGCACACACACACACACACACACACACACACACACACACACACACCTTCCACTGGCATCTACGACTTTCTGCCAGCCCGCTGGAAAGTCATGCATGTCTTCTGCAAGAGGTCTTTCCTTTTGGAGTTCAACAACCATTCCCTGACTTGTAAGCATCATTAATCTGGTTGTTTAGCATTCGCCCCTGAAGAACAACTCGCAGGTACGTACGCAAAGCGCGACAATCGGGCCGTGGGAGAATCATCGGGTTGCGATGGAGGACGTAGGACGTGGTGAAATGTCTTTTTGTAGAGAAGTTGGTTACTTTGTCAGGAGCAACTGAAGCTTTGCATGGTCATCGCTCGGCGTTGCCATCATACTCTTTGCTGTTTCTCGTAAGCTTGTTCTAATGCGTAACAAAATCCTCTTGCACAGCAATGGGAGGCCTCTGCCGCTGTTGTGCTTCCGTCTGGTGGCGGGGCGAAGGAAGGAAGGGAGGAAGGAAGGAAGGAAGGGAGGGAGAAGGGGCGACCACCCCTTGAGCTTCCGCGTGATAGTGGTGCGACGGGAGAAGGGAGGAAAAAAGGAAGGAAGGGAGATTTCAGCTTAGTCGTCTGTGCCGGCGGTGTATTCTTGCCTGTCCACTTGCTTCGCTTGATCGTTTCTCTTCGCCACACAAAATCATCACTTTGCGTCCAGAGTGATAATTTCTCGTCCAAGTGGCGACACTCGCGTATTGCGAGAGAAGCCATGAAAATGCGCGCCTGCTCTTCCACTAAGTCGCTCCATCGTCTGAATTGTCTCACTTGTTCGCACAACAGGCACATTTGAGTCCACTTTCTTTCATTATCATTTATTTTTCGAAGATGTAGTTTCAGCAACGCAGCAGCAGTATGGACACGATTCTCGTTTTCCTTCCTCTGGTTTCACCGGAAATTGAAATAAATATGAATGCCTGAAATGGATACCCTTAAAAATTCTAGATAAGACAAATAGGGCGCGCGTTGCAACGCATTTTTCTCACAGACGAAACAAAGACGCCCGTGCCGTGGTGCAATTGGATTTCATTTCTCGCAACCTTGAGCCTCTCGGCCAAGTGATGAAGGTGCACCACCGTTTATCCCAGTCACACAAAGGTGGAATCCCATGGGAAGGAAAATAGCCCCTTGCGCTCGTGGGTGGAGAAGGTGCTTTAATGCCACTGGCCTGTCACATGCCACCGATGGAGAGCGAGGAGTGAATTCCTCCTCGCAGAAGAATTCAAAAGCCGTCTATTGAGGCAGAATCAGCAGATGTTTGGTGGCAAGCGACTACTTTTCAACAAACATTCCAACCTAAATGGGAACCCGAGTCCGTCAGACATGGCTGGGTGGCGCGATGATATGAACTTGCTATAATTTTGGCAGACGCCTCCATAAAAGGCCGATGAGACGCCGAATGACGGGTATGGACGGCCTCATTGTCTTCCCTTTTTGCATGAAATGTCGTGGAGCGTTGGTCTCTCCTCCCACCGACTACCCCTTTTACTCCGTGATAAAGGCTTAAATGAACTGGAGGACAACCTGCTCCTAACGGAGGCGCTGCACAACCTCCTCGCTCTACTTTAACCACGTGCTCTCGAGGGCACCGTGGTGGAAGGCTAACGCCGAAAGTGGCTACTTTCTCGATTTGCGATCTGATGCCTCGCGATGGAAATCGGTGACAGATTTGGCTAATCTGATGACCGAACCACTGTGGCACCCTGGGACCAACTTGTGGATGCTTTGGCCTCAAATGCGACATTCATTGGGATTCTTTGCTACGCATTCAGCGCTAAGTAGCGCCGTCTGTGCCTAATACTCTCGCGTGTTCCGACAAGACGTTCGGCACGGGAGACTGCAAGGTTGGCTGCTGCGGAGTATGGTGGTTAAGGCTTCTTCGCACTTCACAAACGCAGCGTTGTCTCGCCTGAAGAAAGCCTCGTGAAGGCGATCGCCGGTTCTCAGACCTCAAGTCCATCACTCATTTCGCCTCGTCACAAACCCACTGTGTCTGCTTAGTCCATCCTGAGGCAGACGAAACGACAATCTCCTCGCGTCACTCAAAGTGTTTTGCCCACTCCAGTCGACCAGAGCCTCATTCCACCCTAATTTATACACAAAGTGTTGTTGGATGTGACCAGCATCACATGTGACGAGTTTACTTTAGTCCGCATTCAAAGAGGGCGAATATGTCGCCTGTTCTATTCAGTGTACCACGAGAAAGTTGCATGTTGGCTTGAGGAGGAAGTCGATTTCCGCCTTTAATTCCACCTCCGAGTAGTCATGCCGTGGATGGAAACGGAGCAGCAGCTCTGCTCACCCTGTTTATTTGTGCCGCGAAGCCAAATTGAGGTTGAATTTCAGCCTCATTTCGAAGTGAGGCGTAGGGGCGCGACAGTTTGCGTCTGCACTGTCCGCCCCTCTGTAAAAGCCAAATCTCATCGTCCACGAGAAAAGCCCATGTCCCGTCGGTGAAGTAGTTGGCCTCTCATCTGCAGAGTCAATTTGTTGCACGTCCGCTGTCGAAGTCTCTGATGTTTAGGTTGCGACAAAGTAGACAGAAGTGCCGCGTTCATGAGACTTCGAGAATCGGTGTTGACCTCCGCGACCCGCGCTTATGCGAGCCCTGGTGGTCCGCCGGACCACATCGCACCTGGAGGCGAGTTTCAAAGTGACTGGCTTCCTCGCCGCAGAGGATTTGCGAGATTTCCGCCATGTCGAAGTGCAGGAGCAAACCTCTGAGCTTAGAAAGCAAAACAGAATTATTTCCAGACAACCACACCAACTTTTCGTGTGACTTTGTTAAAAGTGAGACAAAGGGTGCACGTAAATAAAGTCATTACACTTTCAATGTCGTGATGAAGCACTGGCGAGTTACCTGACAACCGACTAACGGAGCGGAAGGGCAGGTGGGCACCTTCGTTGCCTCCTTCGCGCCACACGATTGCCGCCCTTTCGATTCAAAGACATCACTCGAGGTGCACAGTGATGAGTTTGTGTGGATAAGAGAGACGATCAAGCAATGCAAGTAAATAGGCAAGAATACACCGCCGGGACACGCTCCTGAGCCGGAACCTCTTCAAAGCAAAGTGTGGTTAGCACATAGTGGAATGCCCAACGGGGTGATCGTCCCTTCCCCCTTCCTCCCTTCTTCCCTCCCTTTCTTCCCTCCTTCGCACCACCAACAGGCAGAAACACATTGGCGGGGGAAGCCTCGGGCCACATGGCAACCGGAGACGAGTTTGCCAGCGATTGGGGTTCCGAGTGCACCGACACTGCTGGGGATGGAACAGCGTGTGGCCGACCAGTTGGGCGAAGAGGCCTTCCTCACCGCAGAGGAGTTGAACGTTATCCGCCAAATGGGAATGCCGAACGAAGCGTTTTGGGGCTCGTTAGGCAATGAGGAATCGTGCACAGACAGTCACAGCAAATTCTCGTATTGCTTTGCTTAAAACGTGACAAAGCGGTTTACGTAAATAAAGTCATTTCACTTTCTGTGTCTCGCCGAAGCGCTGGCGAGTTAGCTGACAATGGCGCAGTCGTGCAAGTATCTAAATCCCCAAGAAGTCCTCAACAGAACTTCAAATGCACCCCTCCTCGGTATAAACTTGCTCACTTCCACAATGAATGCTTTTGTAGCAGATGTGTGCGTTGTTTGATGCTCGGGGGGATGCGGGCCGTGGGCTGGAAACTATGAAACTGGCGTTTATGTTGAGTGATTGTTCAGCTGCAGCTGAGAGAGATGCATGATGATGTGGACTCGATCTCCTTGCTTATGTGCCTTCAAGGCATTTCCGACATCAAAGTGCGCGATGGCACACCTCGAGCAGCATGAATGAGGCTCTCGGTGGCGTTTCCTCCAATGATGAGAATGTGCGATGTTTGTTCGAAGAATTTCGTTGTGGCAATTTGGGTATCGCGAAGGAGCCGCGGCTCGAGGGGGACCACCAGCCCCCGTTGATGACAAGGAGGAGAAGGTGAGGACGACGACTGCGGAGGTCAACCCACACACTGAACTCTTCGTGGCGTGAACTTGAGTAGAAACTTGTCATCCACACGACGACGCCTGCGTGGGAACAAAAGTGGGTCCCGAGACTCCGGGAAACATGAAAGAGGATGTGTGAAATTGAAACACCGATGTAAAAATGTTCATTGTTGGCAATTTGCACACCGTCAAGGCGCCTAGGAGAAATCGACGACGTTGACAGTGGAATCCGAATCACACACGGAACTATTCGCGGCGTGAAAGGAAAGTACAACTTATCTTCTTCTACATATTGCTGCGAGTTTTGGGGTTGATTTCGCTTGAACTGTGTCAGTCTGGAAGAGCTACAAAAGCATATTTCATGAACAGCGGGGTTACGTCTCATTCAGAAGGAAGGGTGAGTGTGTCTATTATCTCGCCACAAGGTGGATGGGGAGAATGGAGGCTCTCCAAAGGTATATATGCCGTCAGATGCCAATCCCGGGATGAGTGGCGCAGCTTCCTTTGCCATTTTACCCTGCAGAGAATCGTATAATAAGCACAACTCAATTTACTCCGGAAATGACATCAGGCACACGCTTGCGCAGGAGCCTAATCCACTTTTCCCATTTTTCCGACTCGATGTCGCTTTCAGCTTTACCATTCTCATGGTGAACATTGGAGGGGGAGGCGACATTGCTCCTTGATCAGGCACAATTTCTGTCTGATCTAAATCACAACTCTGTATGCAACGTGGTTCGCCGCTTTTCAGTCCATCAAAGGGAATCATCGACTTCAGGGCAGAGCTCCCAGCCACTTCACCCGACCACGCAGATGGTGCTGCACAAGTCTGCTGAGAAAGCAAAAGTGACCCTCGCACTGGGTGGCATCATTTCAGTCATGCGCATTCGCAGTTCCACCTGCTCACAGTTAAACACAACACTTTCCTCGCCTACTCAAAATATACGCTCGCTGGCAGTCAGCTATTCGAGAAGATGTCAAGGATTCTCCATTCTACGTCCGGCAGTTGCTCATTTTTCTCTCGTCTAACAAGAGAATTGTCTCTCCCAGTGCCATACTCGTCCTCACGGCTATTACTAACTGGACAATTTTACCAAGGTACTGAAGTCGTGTCAAGTCCACAAGAAGCCGCCTCTTCTGCCACGTCATCGATCCTGACGGACTTCAAAAATCGCCCATGACACAACTGCTTGGTGGGCTGTCCGATGCCGGAAGACAAATTTGACAGCATATCGGTTGAGGAGAAAACGAACAACGAAGAATCATAATCAGAATCGGCAGATCCCGCAACCTGTGACGACTAAAGTACTTGGTTTAACAATTGAGCAGATCAGCAATGGAGACGGTCGCTTGAGCGCTCACCACCGTTTCCTCCACCTCCCCTGCCAAGACGAAGAAATGCACTGTCTCTCCACCGGTGGGTCCGCTTCGGCCAGGCAGGCGCATCTCCCCGAGACGACAGGCTGCATTGCGCCCCGACCAGTGGGCGAGTTGACACAACTTTGAACGTCTCCACCGCGAGCGCTCGATGGTGGCGTGCCTCCTGAACCATGGATGTCTGCCATGTCGTCCACATGGAGGACCTGGTAAGTTTCGGTGCGTTGAGCATAACAACGTACGGATGTGGTAGGACAACGTCGCCTTAAAAGGCGAAGTGAAGGCGTAATCTGTTCCACAAACTCCTCCATACACCCGAAGAATATGCGGAGTGGTTGAGAGAACTTGAAGCTCTCTGACCGACTGAACGAATTCGGAGTGTGAACGGCGCAATAATGAACAGGCTATAAACTCATCGTGTATGTGGGCACCCGGGGCGCGATTGCAGAGGAAAGTAATGAGTGGGAGAGCGTGCTTCGTGGTGGAGAGTTTGGTGCACTTTAGTGCCAAAAAAGGACGAAAATATGGAGGAAGCATGGCACTCTCGCCTCATGAGCAGTCATAAATGAAGGCCCCAGCCCTTTTGGGGACCAGCAGTCGAAGAAGGGCAAATAAGGCCGCGAAAGACTTTAGAACTGCGTCTCAACCTTACATTGACACGCTTGAGCAGCTCATACTTCAGTCCTCGTAGCCTCTGAAAAAGACTGAAACGAAAGGAAAGCGACGAATTTGGCACTGCAACCCTTCACGATGACGTGTATTCTTTTGGAATTATGTCAGTTGAAGTAATTTGTGCTTGTTGAAACCCTCCAAATCATTAACATGTTAACTCCCCCCAGGCAGATACTTTCGGATTCTGCTAAGTTCATTTGAATGCAAATTGTTTTAAAATTCTTTTGACAAAGAAATGTCCACTTGCCTTTCCGGTTCGCGTTGGTATTTCAAAGAAAGTGACGAAAGCGCAACCCGAGGGACGCTGTGTTGCCTGGTCCTGCGATGAAGCGGCCCCCGTGGCGGGCCTCGGTGTTCTCGGGGAGGGGGAGGTCGCTCCACCATACCCGCGCTGCCAATTAGCCGATGTGACATTTCGTCACATGATTTCGCCATCGCGTGGGATGTGACCATCGGTAAACAAGTGCACAAGATGGCGCATGGGAGTGCGAGGAAGTCTCCCACCATGTCACAAATACACAATGAGCCCATCAACTGGCGCCGCCCTCCCCTCCCCTCCGCTCCCCTTCGCTCTCAGGCTTCGTTTAACTCGCAATTCACATGCTGGTGAAGTGGTTCTGCCTATGTGTGGCTCAACTTATCAACTTCACTTCATTTTCTTCTTCTCAATAATGTATGTGAGATTTTGACTAAGTCAGCACCCGACGAGGCCTCGCCCCCCTGCCCCTCCGCTTGCGTCAAGTGGCGAGGGCAACGCTCCTCCTGGTCTCAGTCAATGCAGACGGTGCTTTCACCGGGTGACCAGGTGATCCCTCAACTATTCACACGTGGAAGTGTTCACGTCGTCTACATCTCCTCCACAGACAGTCGATGGCATCCGCTTTCCTCCAAGGCACGCGGCATGCTCAATGCAATAGTTTGGGAGAAGGGCGAGTTGCAGCGGTTGAACGCGTCAGATTGGCAGGCTTAACCGTAGTCCTGTCAAATTTCGCAGGTGACAGGACTACGGTCAAATCACTGGTGGTGCAAAGACGGCGCACATTCGGCTCGAATGACTCGGTTCCACAGCCACCATTCTCTGGTCTCCTTTTAGAAAGCACCCTCATTCGAGACCGAGATTGTCTGATTCGCCCACACGAAAAAACAAAGTCACACCTCCACCATTGTCCGCGTCAAAAGCTTTCGTTCCCACTTGATGTCGCAACTGTACTGTCACTGCCAGGTACGTGGCGTCGTCAAATCTGCGTTGTGTGCATCGGTCTCTCCAAACGAGGAAGCCGCCTGTGAGGAGAGTGCACCGACACACTCGCACTCAATGACCATTTTATCGTGCTTCCGTTGAGGAACGCCCACCAACTTCATCAAGGACGCTTTATACGCCATGCCACATTGAATTACAGTTCACTTCACTGTGGTGGGTGCCTTTCTTCTGCGCACAAACACTCACTGCCTACATCTTTGCCGAGTCATTGTCCAAACACCATGCCTGTTGGCGAGAAATGCGGCGAGCATTTCGTCCGCTTGTCCACTGTCAACCGAGAGTGTGTTCAGCGCCCAGAATGCAGTAACACCGAGTCACACCGTGTCACACCGTGGTTGGTTAGCATGGCTCCACGGTTGGGTGGATGCCTCGCTGTGGGAAGTGCTCCTCCCATCACCGGGGAAGACATTTAACGAACGACGCTCACTGGGACGAATGCTCGGTCTTGTAGGTCTGCACTCGGGGCAGGCGGCAATGCCAGCATTCCAGTCTTCTGGTTGTCTTCAACTCTACAAATGTCATTTCGCTCGAGTGCCCACCTTCTCTTCTCACTCACCTCCGCTTGACCGAACGAACTGAGCTGACAGGCAGACAAACAGATTTTGCCTCATTCGCTTGTTATTTTATGCCTTACTTTCAAACCCCGAAGCCAGTAAACCGGCCTGACGACGGGCCATTTCCATTTTCGTGTTCGAAGGAAGTATGCATTTACTAGAGTGAAAATAATTGAACCAATTATATTTCGGAATTGTGGTGGGATTTTGAGAAATGGCAATGAAGAACTGATTAGTTTCTCCACATTCTCTCCAAATGTATTGTGAGGTCAGCTATTTGTGACGTTTCACATATTACCGCCCTCTGAATTTCCAAAAGTAACTTGTACCGCGCAATTAACCCTGGTTGTGGGCAAATCTGCCCACTTAAATTCCTCTTCTCACGTGGTGTCCAAGGCCACAAATTTGTTACCTCGCAGAGTTCCACTCTTACAACGGTATTTCGGGAACCTGGTGATTTACTTAACCACGAAACTCTTCCCCAAACAATCGCCACGATTGTGTCGCCCCTTCTTATGTATAGAAAAAAAGGCGGAATTACTTCGCAGGAAATCGTGTCGGAGAACGTCTCCCCTTAATTGCAACAACACCGCACACAGACCCACCCTCGACTGGAAACTACGAAATGGACGTCGAGTGGAGGCGGGAAAGAAGACGCCCTGTTTTTAACATTGTCTACTTTATTCATTGCACACACACACACACACACACACACACACCTTCCACTGGCATCTACGACTTTCTGCCAGCCCGCTGGAAAGTCATGCATGTCTTCTGCAAGAGGTCTTTCCTTTTGGACTTCAACAACCATTCCATGACTTGTAAGCATCATTAATTTGGTTATTTAGCATTCGCCCCTGAAGAACAACTCGCAGGTACGTACGCAAAGCGCGACAATCGGCCGGTGGGAGAATCATCGGGTTGCGATGGAGGACGTAGGACGTGGTGAAATGTCTTTTTGTAGAGAAGTTGGTTACTTTGTCAGGAGCAACTGAAGCTTTGCATGGTCATCGCTCGGCGTTGCCATCATACTCTTTGCTGTTTCTCGTAAGCTTGTTCTAATGCGTAACAAAATCCTCTTGCACAGCAATGGGAGGCCTCTGCCGCTGTTGTGCTTCCGTCTGGTGGCGGGGCGAAGGAAGGAAGGGAGGGAGGGAGAAGGGACGCCCACTCCTTGGGCATTCCGCCATGTGCCAACCACAATTCGCTTTCGCTGATGCTTTTGCCTGATAGTCTTCCATTTTCACACGAAGGTCGCAACGAGGATGCCAACCTGCTCCTGCACTCGGTCAATCGGTTGTGTGTGCTTGCGTCTGTAGGCCGCACGACAGGCACCTGTGAGCCTACTTTTTTCCTTATCGTTTTCTACACACAGCTTTTATTCTACTAAGTGCAGAATGGTTCCTTGAAGTGGCCAGATTCCACAGTCGTCCCCGTTATCAGCATGGCCAGAAGGCAATTTCTGCAACCAGCAGCAAGCATTTTTTTCGGCGGCGGATCCACCTCCACAATTTCTATTTCATGTTTCTCGGAGTGCGTTGATTTGCGCTCTACTCTAATTTGAACTCGTACATCAAAAGTAGATGCAAATCGCGTTTTGATTCCATTCTGTTTCGGCGAAAAGTTCAATGGATTCGAGGTGCAAACAGGAATAGGCTTCTTGAGGTGAGGACGGAAAGTGCGTATAAAAGTCATGTAAACGGGTAGTAAGCATTCATTGCAGGTACAGCTGAAACGCGGACCACAAATGGGACTGTTCCACAGTTCCCAGCCTAATTCGCTCATCTACCTGAATATCAAACAACTTAGCCATGAGCACGAAACACAAGTATTATTGCAAGAAACTCGAGCCCACATCACTGCACCTTTCTCCCAGTTGCAGCTGAAGACAGACTGAACTTAAACGCCGGTTTCATAGTTTCCGACCTACTTCCTGCGTCCACCCACGCATCAACCGACGCTCAAAGCGGCAGTAAAAATGTTCTTTGAAGAATTGAGCAAGTTTATGCCGAGGAAGGATGCATCTGACGAGTTAATGTGGAAGGAGATAAAGCCGAATTTTCGACTAGTTTTTCTCTTAATACTCACGTGCGCGGACTACTGCGCCATTGTCAGGCCATTCGCCATTGATGTGGTCTGTTAAACTTGGAAATAACCTGACGTGGACTGCGAAGCCACCTTTCTCTCGCTTTCCCACAAAGTGACGGGAGGATTTACTGTTTTGCCTGTAAATAATTCCCTTTTGTTTAATAAGTCCACCGGCTCGAGCCTGCATCCCTGCATGGCGGAAATCTGTCGAATCCCGTGCGGTGTGGGAGCACTCGCCGCCCAACTGCTCGGCCACACGTGGTTCCATCGCGAGCCCTCTCTGTGCACTCGGCACGCCAGCAACTTTGCGACTCGCCTGCGGTTGCGATGTGGCCCGACGCTTCAGCAGCACGCGAATGAGCGTGTGACGTTGCGGCCAACACTTCTTCTGCTACTCGCGTGAGCGCCCAACCCGTGTGTTTGTTTGCAGTCCACCGCGTCGAAACTCTCGCCGGTACAAACGAAGGCACAAACGACAGACGTGGGTTATTTGGCATTGAATGCGTAGCAAAGACTGCTGTGCATGCAGCAAGCAGCACAATGTGTTTGTTTGCCTGGCATTCGCACCACCACACCAAGTGTTTACCGACTCCACGGTATTTGGGTAATCAGATTAGCCAAATCTGACACCGCCTGTCAAAGCAAGGCAACATTGCGCGAATGGTGAAAGTGGCACATTTAGGCGTTGGCCTCTCGAGTCCCCTGGTTGCGAGTGGCGATTTCTTTCTCCTAACTTCATTCACAGTCCACTGAAGTTGCCACCACCTCCTGTCTTTTACTTCAACTTGTTAAGCAGTGAGTTTTCAGTCGCCGCTTTTGGACTGGTGTGGACTGGTGTTCTCGCTTTCCGCTGGACTGACCGGGTTAAGAGCTTCCAGTCGACGAGATGGTCCCCCTCGCACGCATGTTCGATGACTGCGACTGGAAGACGCACATGAGAGCACAGGAGACCGTGTAGATTTGCTCCCCACTCGCCACTTACATTGCGTGGCATCTTCCCAAATGTTGCCTCGTCACCCACACTTGTTTACTCTGTCGTGCGGAGGTTGACTGATCGCGGAGCGCTTCAACCCCACGAAGGGAATCATTGGGCGTGTAGTGAACCGCATGCCATGGAGGTGGGAGGTGGGAGACTGCTCCGTGTTGAAGGTCCTTCGCGGGCGCGTTTATTTCTTCCTATCCTAGGTTCATCGCCACTGTCCTCCTACGAGGACCACAGTTCACGGCCTCAATTAACACGAATGCCACGAGTGGAACACAACAGGACTTGCCATTCGGTTTGTGACAAGTTTTCATGTGACAAACATACTGAGCTGCCAATGTGGCCGGTAAACTCGAGAGTGAGAGAAGAACGAGGAGAACTCTCGTCGCGGTTTCACTGACGATTTGTGGAAGTGTTTTGCGACCTGTTCTGCGTTCCAAGGTTAATACTTTTAATGAGAGAATCGCCTTGTGAGAAGGAAGAACACGCAGATTGTGAAGGTGTCGGAGACGACCGAGGTGGTGTACGAAATTGTCACAGTCCTCGGGTTGGCCAACAGCGTCCAACCTGTCAACATGAGTGAAGAGTGGAAGTTGGCCGTTAACTTCCAGAGCCGACACATTGAATTCATTTCAGTGAGGAAAGACAGACCGTCGAGTGCTCCGCCATGAACGCGAGATTTGTCGCTTGACGAGGCGTGTTTTCCTCCCACGAAATCATTCTTTCTTGGAGTGTTGGTGCCCCATGCAATTAAATTAGGCTGAGGCACATGGGAGGTGGTTCAGCTAGGAGTGCGAGGCGTTTGGCACTCACTGCGCATCGGTGGACCTCACACCCTTCCAAGTTGTGGGTGTTGCCATTGGAGCAAGTTGCTCAGTTCAGTCTGCCTTCTCAAAGTTTGGCATTGTTTACATTTCTCATGCTGCTTATCTAAAGCTTGCTTGCACCAACTTCCTCTCTTTATTTCCAACACACACTTTCATTAGGCAATTTATGTCCCAGGAGGGAAGCGATGGAGAGGATAGAGGGGAAGTCAAAAGGAGTAGAGGTGGAGGCTTCAGTAGTCGGTTGAAGTGTGTTTCGTTAAGATGCACGTCTCTGAGGCATGTGGAATGGGTGTGGGAGGCGTGTGGGCTTTCGTCGGTCTGCGCGTGTGGTTGGAGTCCGCGTCCCTGTCCATCCGCCGTAAAACAAAGGCCGTCCGCAGTCCACCGTCTCGCGAGTGCCATCTTTCAACTGCTCAACAGTTGTAATGAACCATTCCTTTTCTCACAGAACATCGTACTTCGATGCAACTTCGTCGGCCTCGTCTTCGTATCCGCCTATGTCGGTGTCGAGATCACTCGCTTATTGTATAGAGTGGAACTGAGGAGTTTTGCAGTGGGTCGTAAAGAGCCTCCGAAAGTTATCGCAAAAATTTGAAATTATCTGCCATGAGAGACGTATGTGGTGAGGGTGAAAAGACCAAAGGAGGTGGTATTTGACGGCTGGTCTGTGGTCACTTGGCTCTGGCTGTCCACACGACGAGATCATGTGAGACGAAGCCATTGCTGGGTGCTTCGCAATGCTCACATTTCTCCCATTTCTCCTTTATTGCCTCAAGGCTCAACGAATGATGGATTTGGGTGGAAATCGCGTGGAGCCGCCGTCAACATGTCGCTCTCTCTGCCGGTGCAAGACATGTCAGCTTCGTGGCAGAGGAGTGCTGTTTTGGCAAGGCGTAGGTCTAGACACCTGGCAAGACTTGACGCCTCCACGGGGAGACAGAGCATGGTAGGTGAGGCAGCTGATAAGGTACTTTAAGCCTTCGACGGTTATCACTGTGCGTGATGGGATACTCACTTCTTTGTGTGCGAGTAGAAATGAGAATGAGCTGATTTTGGGAGGAGCGTAGGAAGGAAAGGTGGCTTTTGAACTGCTCCTGCGCTCATGTACGCCACTCTTATCCCGTGCGGACGCTTTCGTACAAGAAGAAGTGTCTCTTAAATGCCATGACGCGCGTACGTGTTTGGCCACTGAAGCATGCAAACTGTCAAGGGAAAGGCGACAATCTGCGACACTTCAATTCCCCATACTCCTCACACGACGCAATGTGTAGATGGGAGTATGGGTCGCAAGTTACAAAATATCTCTAGCAGTCGGACTAAACAAAAAAGTTCCATTTCACAGTTTTCATCCGCATTCCGTCAGCCAAGTGAGAGAATGGACGTGTGCGGACCCACTGGAGCACCAGAGCGCCACGAATAGAGGCGCAGGCAGTCACGGTGAGAAGAAGACTTTGGTGACTCGTGCCGTGACCGGCATTTGGTCCAGGTTGCCGCTCTGCAGTGGACGTGAGACGCACCTTTCTCTCTCAAGACTCCTCTCGCCTTTAAAACTCACGTCCTCGGGAGCGTCTCCCTGCAAATTAAAATTTACCACTGATTAAGTGTTTCGACACTTAATCGGTGGCGAACAAAGTGAACGGAACAGGAAAGACATTTAGGATTGGTGACAGCAGGGGCCACTCCTCGACGCCGTTATTCCTGTTCTTTCCCACTGGCTCCAATTTCGAAAATTTCTACCTTAGTGCTCAGTATTTTGGTGGCGGGTCTTAGTGAAATCCTGTGATCCACAGTCTTCAGACGCCCCAGCAAATGGGTGTCTTCACGCAATTCAACCATTTTTGCTCCGAAAAGATACGCATTGTCGTCCCATGAGGCTCAGATGAGAAGGCATTGTAGATGGAGCCTTTTTGGGAGGAACGCAATCTGTTCCTCAAATTGAAGTAACATTGGAAATTCTCGTTTCCTCTCATCCCCTGAAACCAACTAGTAAGGCAACTTCTTTATGCCTGTCTTCCCATTGCGCCCATTCACTCCCACGCAGGGGTTTTGCCCTCCTCGTGGGCCGTTGAAATTTGTTGTGGGATTTCGAACAAGCACACGTATCTGCCGAAAAATTTCTCCCAGTTTAAGAATCGAGGATATTGTGTCGGAGGGGTATGACGGTGAGGGCTGCTAGCAAAAATTTGGTCAAAACGGTTAAGTTTAACCTTCCTGTCTTAGCAGTCGCCACGTAGACAACATGATCCGCTTGTCACCCACTGCAAAGCTGAGGAGTTGGCGTCACACAGGTACTCAAACTACTTAATGAAATCTTTACGTGCATTGGCGCATGTGAAACACCCGAATGTTCGACTCAACTTGAAGCTGGTTACTCGAAATCTTCCTTTTCCTTCCTACCAGGAAGCGTGTCTTCTTGCCAATTTGCCTAACATACGCCTTTTAGACGTGCTACTGGGCAAATCACCAAGGGGTTTCACCTTCGAGCAGAGCTCTGACCCCTCAAATTGTGTGTTCAGTCAGGGACGGGACTCTGGGGAGAAGAGGATATCGTGGTTTAACCAGAACGCCTCTGCGACGTCCCTCCACGCATACTAGGGGATGGATTAATGTTGGAAGTGGAGAAAACGACAATTGTGGATGAACACCTTTGAGTAGCGTGGCAATGATTTTGTTCACCAATGTGCGAAGTGGTGACATTGCGAAATTGTCATCCGCTTTTCACCAAGAGGAAATCAGTCAGACATCAGCCAAACCGTGGAATTTCCCTAAAAGAATGAATTATGCCCGATTGTTCTCCTCAGTGAGAAACTTGTGAATTCCAGAAACTTAGCACTGAGAAGAGGTGTTGTTTTCGGGGCCCAGGGGATTCCTCCACCCCGTGATAATGCAAATACTCAGTTGAGAAAAAATCCGAGGTGAATTTTCGTTTCACAATGAAAGAATGTTACTTCTCAGGTTACTCAGTCCCCACTTTGCCGCCTCGACATTGCTTTCTCAGCAAAAAAAGGTGTATTTTCGCGCATACACGGAATGTGGTTGATGTGTCATTGCCTCTGTTACCCACACGAAACGCCTTCGTAACACCTCCACCCTCACTGTGGTCACATGGTGCCTCAGGTGTTGCCAATTGAGTCCTCCAACTGCTA
>QEYB01000984.1:0-41245 GCA_017562135.1 Dipylidium caninum
CAACTTGACCTCATCCCGTTTTATTTTACGAAGAGCATACTTTGTATCGCCAATGTGAATTTATGTTGGCTGGTGAGAACAGGAAAGCGGAGAAATAATGGCATTTTATGCATCTTCCGGGAGGATTCCCTCTATCAGTCGATACACGTCCACTAGGAGGAGCCCGACAGGTGTTTTGAAGCGCCCGCTGATATGGAGTGGACAGCGTCGTGCCGGCATTGGCGTAGGGCCCGCAAGCTTCGTACGGTGAATTTATGTTTCATGTTCATGGTAATAACGACGTTGTTAAGCCCGTTCCCCGGGAAAAAGAGTTTCTTAATCTAGGGGGAAACTCGTGCGTGGAGGGGTGGGCCGATAAGCGAGAGGAAGTAAGGCAAAGAGACAGCGAGGTCATTTAGCCCGATCGCTTGGTCTGATGGGAGACCGTCGCAGGCATAATATTGCAGACAAAACCGTTCGCAGTTCTTCCTTATCGAGAATGTCAACTCTTCGGCCACTGGCAATATGCTTTTTACACTGGGAGAAAGACAACCGACATTGCTGACAGCATAATCTAAGTTGTCTTTGCTCTTGGCAGCAGAAGAATCGCCAATTATCCTCTCTCTGCGTCAGGTTAAGACAGAAGTGCCTTTTTCAGTGTGTAATTGATTGTATCGAATCAATACGGTTAAGAGCACAGAGCGATGGGAGCAGACTCGGACGATTGGCAACAAATGGAGCCGTTTACAGAACGGTGAAGTCAGCCCGGTCCCCGAGGCTTGAGCGCCTAGCTGCGGCCACAGGCAAAACGGACTGTGAGAGACCGAGGGGAGGACGAGTTTGGGCTGGAGGGGATGCGTAGAAACAGAAGAAGGTGGAGTCGAGGTAGTGAAAGTTATATGGAAAGTAAAACTGAAGAGGAAATTCGAGACGCATTACTGCGAAGATTGCCATTGGATAAAAGCATAGAGCAGAAAGGGCCCACAGGAGTGGAGCATGCTAACAGCGTTGACAGGCAACCGGTGACACGAGTGGTTGGGTCCACACAGATGCAGGGACGTTGCTTATATCCAAGTCAAAATTTACTTCTGACATGACAAAGTCGATAAGCATTTTCTAGCCGAAGAGTTGAGGCAGACAAATACGGTTCGAGGAGTTGGGTGTAAGTTGTATCGGGTCATGAACCTCATGCCACTTTGACCATAAACGTCGCTTTACAGCAGGATGGAGGATTCTTGATTGACAAAGACGTACGACGGAGACGAACGCAAATGATACCCGGAACACTGGCGAATCCGACGCTGTAGGATCTTCACTTTCTCTTTTCAGTTCCAATCCGGAGTCAAAGATGGGATGTTGCCTAGCCTTATACTTCTAGTTTTCTTAAAGGATTCTGGTAACCTATTTTGAATGCGATAGGATATAGCGCAGTGGGATTTTCAGATATGGCAGAGTTATTTTTCTCCCTCGTTCCGAAATTCCTTTCTTCTTGGGCTTTAGGACATGTGGACTTCAGTAGATGTGAGGGGATTTTGGACCTGCGCTTCTCTTTGGATCGACTTTCATCAAAATAGATGAATGGTATGACAAGATATACGTGATTAGCCCCGCAGAGTGCTGGTAGAGCGAGCAAGAAGTTAAGTCCCAGATCTTCAACTAGTTATAAAGTGTGCTGAATCAAAGCAGAGGCGAGAAAACCATGACGTTACAAGGTCTTCTGCAGACCGCTGCAACGGGTTCAGTCGTGGTGGTATTATTGAGGGAATCTGAGTTATCTCCCTCGGAACGTTCATTGTTGCAAACTGGACTTTGTGTATGATTGATAAACCAACAATCGCCACTGTGATGGATGTCTAATCGGTACTATAACAATGGATGATAGAGTAGGAAAAAGAAATGGAAGGAGAAACACGGCAACGAGTGATGGCAGCTTCATTCTGCAGCACCTGTGAGGCCTGAGCTACCCGGTGGGTCGACGGCGAGCAGGCGCTGCGTGGATGGCATGTTGCTCGTTTTGAATTCAACTCTGGACCCCTCCACCTATCCACCCACTCAACGTCATTCGCTCGCATCACCAGGAGCCATATGGCTTGGAAATTCTAAATGGAACATCACGACTACACGATGGCACTGGCAGCCATTAACCCATGGCAAACTTAGCGCCATGCCATACACACCTCGTAAAAGCGCCTAGCAAGAATATCGCCTGCAGAGACCAAAGAGCCAACGGAATGGACCATTGGTGCAAGAAACCATGGACAAACAAGACTATACCGACAGGTGGAGTGTACGCTCGTCTCCACACAACTGCTAGCATCACAATCGAAGGACCGAGAGAGAACATACCGCCTTGGGTCATCGAGGAGGATGGGGAGCGGGACTGAGCGCGTGGTATGTCACACGCGGCTGTACGGCCGCGAGGCCTCGGCAGTATTGCGTACGTCCTTGACTGGATCGACTATCGCGCGTGCAGTTTGTAGTGACAAGAGATAGGACAGATCATGTCCAAATAAATTTTTCGCATAAGGATTTACAATTGGGATTTGTCTGTCAGGTCTTTGTAGAGACGCCTCTATTATCTTTTTTGGCTATCAAGACATTAACAGATGAATGAGAATCTATCGTACAATCGTGTATAAACTCAATATACAGAAGGACCTTATAATGCTGCTCAACTCTCTGTTTGAACCATATGCAGAGTAACTGGGAGGAGTCTCTTATTAGAAAACCTAACTGAAGACTTCCACTGAGAGTGAACAAAAGGAGAACTGAAATAACACAGTTGGAGACTGGCAGCCATGCTTAAAGTCGGCCGACTGCGGGCAATCGGCCTTGTGAGCTTATGGAGGAGTAAAGTTTTGAAGAGGGTGGGGAGTGGCAAAGCCGTGCTGAGAGAGGCCACTCCGTATCGAGGGAGAGAGAAAGAGGGAAGGAAGAGGGTGCCATTAACATGTGATAATGATGAGCTTAGTGTTCGATTAGACTGTGGCTCTTCCCCGAAATGCGAGCCAGGATAGAAATGAGTGGCAAGTGAAGAAAGGGACAATGCTGTGTCCCGCGCTCAGGTAGGAGAAAGATGGAGATCAGGTGGCGTGCAACGCTCACACTTATGATTGCCAGTGGACAGCTGCTTTAATGATATTGCAGGCAGCTGAATCTGCAGACAGTTGACTCGAGAGCAGGTTGATAGTCGCGTAATCGAGAAGGCTTTAGGAGCGAAGAGCAAGAACCACCTGGCAAGAGCCATGGACAGGATCCAGGGTCGAACAACATAGACGATACGCTCTCAGCAAGGCTGTAGTCAGCCTGTGTTGGCGAACTAGTTTATCCTTCGTCCCGGCAATTGGGAACTAATGAAGGAAGTGGTGGTTGCACGGTGAGGCAGACGCCTGATGTGCAGGATGTCGTAGATGTCACGAAGTCTGCCCGAAGAGGCTGCGCGATTCCAAGAATGTGGCAAGAGTAGCATTCTCCGGAGTCCGTGTCGATTTTATTGGGTACTACGAAAGAAAAATGTGTGTTTTGTAGGCACAGTGCATTGAATTCTTAATTTATGTTAGCCTTATTCGCGGAACTGCTACTCCTTAAACGTCTACTTACTCTGTGCCATATGTGGCTGTAGAGCCCGTGGACGAGCTGTGGAAGAAAGGAAGGAGCGGTGACTGCAGCAAAACGGTGATGATTTTGATGATGCATCGGGGAGTCGAAGTAGGCGGTCAGCAATGCGTCTGCTATTTGCGAGTGGAAAACAAGAAGACGATGGCTAAATGTGACACTTATCAATCGGCGGTGCATTGCTCCGAGAAAGCAAGTCAGGATAAATTCTTTCCTGGTCATGTGAGTGGGTGAGGGTTTCACCTTTTTCGCTGAAGACGATGTCAAGCGTAGAAGGGAGTGAGGAGTACTCCGAGGCTACGTGCATATTAATGGCGCTGGCCACCCATTTCCGCCCTCCTCACTAGTCTACAGAGCCTGACGGATGAAGTGCTGAAGGCTCTCATTCACCCTGGGTTGATCGCCTCCCCACTCCGCCTCCCGCCTTCATGGTTACAATCTCCAAGCTGCCACTTTTCTCAGACGGGAACTGCCGCACACGTTGTCGACATAATTGACTCCGCTTCCCCCCACTCTCGTCTATGCTCCTCCTACCCGCCCCTGTCCACGAGTTGGTAGGGCTTTACCGTCAGCCGCACAACACGTCGCCTCACATCCGCATTCTCTTCTCCCAAAACCAACTTATTTGGGAAAACTTCATGCTTAGTACAGCCGTCCTTGTTCCACATGTCAGAGATGCCCGACAATATTTTTCCAAAGGTTGAGGGAGCAGGTGAATCAGAGATAGGCGGCACGTTTGCTGAAGAGGAGGACGCTGCGCTTGATTCGGAGGTCAACACAAACGGCAAGCATCACCAGAGTAGAATTTTGTCGTTTAAGACAGCATAATTAGCATAGTGGGTGAAGGCGGTCACATGATCATTGCAGTTTTGAATACTGCTAGATTACAATTCAGGGTGGAATAACTATTTTTTTTCGCAACTAGTGGTTGTCGGCCCTTCCGAATGTAGCTCTAAGACATCATCGTTTAACAAACCGTATTTTTGCCAGCGCTCTCTGGGTAAGAAGCTGCACAACAACGCATTTTCTGCGAATATGGCGGTTTCACATAACACCAACAAAACAACATTTGTGTCAGTGGAGACCCCTGATTGCAGCAAGAGTTATTTGCTTTCAAGTTAATCACTCTTCAGCTGGAGTTCCAACTTGCAATGTTTCGGCGCCGGTACAATTACATGTCATTTTTGCATTCAAAAGCATCAGTCTTTGGCTTTGCAGAAGCCTCACCTGTGCGTAATTACGTTTTACTTATTTTAACCATTTCGCACTCACCGTCTATTGTAAGCGCAGCCCACAATCGCGGTGCTGAGGACCCCTAGCGCTGTGAACTATTCTAAAGAACACATCGACAAAACCAAATTACTAAGTCATACGGGCACTAGAGGAGCTGTCATATCTGGCATCAACGACAACCAGATGATGATATATGGCTGAAACATTGGAACGGAAGAACATTTATGTCTCACTTTGTGAGATGAGAAATTAGAGCATTATATCCTTCGTAAGTTTGAAATCTTGCCCCTTACCGCACTTTCACGTGGATGAGGATGCCAAGGTTGGCGATGACGAAAGCGTTCATCTCCGTGTGTCTTCCCTTAAGTCTTGAGAAGAGTACAAGAATTTTTTAGTTAGAGACAATGCAAGGCGAGGCGAGGCATAACAGTTTCCCAAATTTCGTGTCAGTGACTTGATCGGTTGGATGGAGCGAAGGCCACTGCAAAGAGCGAGCATCAACAGAGTCAACTTTTGTCTTTTAAGACAGCTTATTTAACAGGGTGGAGGGAGGCGGTCACCTGACCACCATGCTTTCGCATACTGGACGCACGCTGAGGCAAGATCCATTCCTCTTTGCTTCTACTCCTCGGCCAGATGGCTCATCTGAAAGTGCTTGGAGGTGGAGGAGGAGCAGGTTGACGCCATCGTGTGTCCCTCCTTGTGCCTAACAGGCTGCCGGGGAATAAGGCTTTGAAGTCAGACGATGGTGTCGCAACTGCATGGCAGCATCTTTGCTCTTCCCTTTGTTCAGGCAGTGCTGCAGTTGAGCCTCTTTACCAGTAAGGGTTGTTGGTCTTCTTCGAGATTTTTCACTGCTCCTTAACGGTCCATGTTAATCTGCTGACGATGCTGACAACGCGATGTTTGTGTATACCAAAAGACAAGGTGGTCTGCCGTAATGTCTCTTTTCATCAGGCAAATGTGTGCTTCAGTACTCAAGCGTTTGCCGTGACAGTGACTGTTTGGTTGACATTCAGCTCCGATATGAACGGACAACGGTAATTTCGAGCTCATTTCGTTGGCTTCTCGACTAGTTAGTTGACTCTCCTCCTTCAAATTGCGTTTCTGGCCTGCCACAAGATGTGGTTCCGCCAACTCGGCAGAGCTGGTGTCAACGCTGCAACTGTCGTGCTGTCGTACTTCCGGAGTGGAAATTAGAGCACGTCTAGGCTCCGCACCGATTGCTCACTGTCTTTCCGTGGATAGGTTCACAGCTCCGCCATGCCACCCCAGCCTCTCAATTTCCTCCCTCCAGTCAGCACCTGGGCCAAGATTAGTAGGCTTAATTCATCTCTTAGCCTATCCAATTGGCCACTTTCTGCATGACCGATTCATTTCTTTTCATCACTTTTGTGTTTGTAACCATCACTTTTCGAAACTTCCGAGATCTCTAACACCGGGGTTAAGGTTTTACATCAGAACGCCTACTTGGAATCACTTTGGTACTTTCTCTAACCCATAATCAGAGTACAATAGGAAAAAAATGAGACCACCACCCAACTCTTCACGCGTGAGACCACTTTGGTAGCACTCACGGTCTCCGTTTAGCAGTGGCTCTGCGAATAACCAAAGCCCTGACGAGGCAGGGAGGAGGGCTGCAACTTCGCACCTGCCATCCACATCCTTGTCAAACGTCTTGCTCATGTTTCCCACTTGAAAACGGGTCTCATTTTGTCCATTTCGACAGGTGGGGTCAACAATTTTTGATTCTGCAGAACACGTAGTTTGCGAGGAGACGATGAGCAGACCACAGTGGCGAAGGAGCGCAAGTGATAGAACAGAATGCCCCAGGCCATCAAGCGAGGCCAGTTGCAAGGACGGGCCAATCCATTTTGAGAGAGCTGTGGAAGAAATGTCGATTCCATTCACGTGAATGACGCGTTCCCGATAGAAAGAAGAGCATTTCAACTCCCACACAAACATCGTCACTGTCAGCATCGTCAGCAGATTAACATGGGCCGTTAAGGAGCAGTAGAAAATCTCGAGGAAGACCAACAACCCTTACTGGTAAAGAGGCTCAACTGCAGCACTGCCTGAACAAAGGGAAGAGCAAAGATGCTGCCATGCAGTTGCGACACCATCGTCTGACTTCAAAGCCTTATTCCCCGGCAGTCCTGTTAGGCACAAGGAGGGACACACGATGGCGTCAACCTGCTCCTCCTCCACCTCCAAGCTCTTCAGCATGAGGTCATCTGCCGAGGGGAGAGTAGAAGCAAGAGAATGGGATCTTGCCTCAGCGTGCGTCCAGTATGCGAAAGCATGGTGGTCAGGTGACCGCCTCCCTCCACCCTGTTAAATAAGCTGTCTTAAAAGACAAAAGTTGACTCTGTTGATGCTCGCTCTTTGCAGTGGCCTTCGCTCCATCCAACCGATCAAGTCACTGACACGGAGGAGTACTACGAGCAATGACGGTAGGGGAATAAGTACACGCCGCCAGGGAGTGGACGTCCTTTACATGAGGCCTCTCAGACGGAGGTACTCAAAATAGAAAATAATCCCTTGAACGAAGGCTTAGAGAAAGCAGCTACTGGGTCGTCTGCTGCCGCAAAATGCTAGAAAAATCGCCTCAGGGCCAGCGATTGGCCCGTTGCTTGCGTGTAAAGTCTTCACTAATTGGAACAACTCTCGCTTGATTAGATAGGCGCGACAACATATGCAGCAGCACGCCATCCCCTCACAATGCATGCGCTAGCGCTATCTCCGTCCGACCTCCTCCTCCTCGCCGCCTCCTCGCTCGTCTTCGTCTTCATCCTACTCGCCTCTTGGTACTGTCTGTCTCGTCTGCAGAGAGGGAGAGGGTACACTTCTACTTCCAACACCAGTCCCAAATAAGTAAAGTCCCTTTCTCCCCAGTCCCCTTTTCATGACGACAGGCAATCGCCACCCGCTATCCGCCGCCCATCTCTCCGTCTAACTCACTTTCTTTCCAGCGGGCCGCTGTCCGTCTCGCACCTACGACGTCGAGGCCATCAGCAAGAACATCGCCCAACTCGTCCAAACTGGCTATAAGGCGTTGTCCATCAAATGGCCTTACTCCAACGAAGTGTGGCGGGGCGACGACGGCGTCGTCTCGTGGACTTCCGATTGTCATGAGGTGTCGCAGTCAGAAATGGAATTCGATTGCTTTGTAGAGGGACGAAATTTGAGCTTCACACGCAGTTACACCGTTTCGGGTCCTTCTCTGTAATGTCACACTCCCGACCACCTCTCGCTTGCCATGCCTGCGCCTCGCCCTGGCTTCGCTTTGGGGCTTCGCGTCGCCTCTTAACTAGAGCCTTCTTCTGCATCCCCCGGAAGAGTTAAAGGGAAGGCACACAGGAGAAGAACGCCTTTGTTATGCAACGCTCAGCAATCCTCCGTCGGCGCGAAGGTGCAGCACAACGACGGTGCTACGCATCAACCGGGTGAAGCAGTTTTTCACGCCGAGGTGAAGTCCAAACGCGTAACAATTCTTCGGGACAGCGATAAATTGTGTGCAGTGGTGGAGAGTGGCATACGTGCCTGCCTCCTCCGTTTCTCATGCTACCACAACAAAAATATATACCTCGTTGGATGAAGGCCATAGACAGACGCGTGTAGGGAGTGCACGCTCCTTCTTTCTTCTTCTTCTTCTTCTTCTTCTTCTTCTCTTGTTTTCTTGACTGGCAGACGGTGGATGAGCACAGTGTGCAGATATAGTGGCGAGGGTGGTGGAGTGTGTGGGGTGGGGGGAGGAGAGGAGAGGAGGTGAGAATCGGCGTTGCATGAGGTGAGGCGGGAGTGTATGGAGTGGGTGTTGAGATCACGTTCTGACGAAAAATTATCACGGCGAGCCAAGAGGGCAAGCAGAAACAGGCAGGCACAAGTCAGGCTGAGCTTGAGCGATGCCACGAAGGCGCTTGGGGTGTTTGCGAGGGCGCTGAAGTGGTGTCTTGAGACTTCTCCTTGTGCCTTCCATGTCATGGGCGCATTCTGTGCCAGTTTGTCAGTCGATGTGGATGGAAGAATCTCCCAATGAACCAACGGCTAAAGTTATTCAATTGCCTCACTTGTGGAGGTGGACTTGCTCTGTGGCGCCATAAGTCAAAGTCCCACCTATCCGCCCATATTCACATCATAGAAATGCACCCCAAAGAGGAGATGGCCCGGAACAGGGACCTGAACAGCCGAGTAGAAGGGTGCTTCACCATACCCGCGATAAGCAACTCTTAAGTCGCCCCGGGGCGCCGGAGACTCATGTCTTATAAAAAAAAAAACTGCCTCGAGAAAGTTAACATCCATTGAGAATCAAACAATCTAACGATCTGGCCGCATCTGGGGAGGTTTGCGTCAGTTTAGAGTCGTTTAACAGAACGGCCTGGTCGGGGCTGAGTGAACCATTGACCCGCTGGGGGGGGGGGCGTGGTCGGTTGGCACTCAGACAGGGTCCGAATAAGGTCGGATTCTCAATTGTATCGGGGAGTGGGTTGTGAACAGAGCGGGTTGGTCTTTCTTTTTCCAGTCGGAGAGGAGCCGTCAGCGGCAACTGATCGTCGCCATGAAGTACGTGTTTTCTGTGGAAACACACTTTGGCTTCAGTTCTTTCAAACACATGAGGCGATTTTTAATTGTGGCCTTTCAGCCCCGAATGTCACCTTCATTTCTTCAGTCAAGAACGGAGTTGGGTCATAAAGAGCGGAAAATAGTCTTCGTTACTGGACACTCGCATGACACTAGGAAGAGGCACAACGTCTTGACGAGGTGAAAACAAGTAGAGTGTTAACATTAAAATGGGGCAAGTTTTGAAAGAAGAGTTGTGTTCAGCTGCGTGAACTGACCCCATTCTGCTGTCGAATCAAGTCCTTGCGTTACCCGATAAACATGGCCTCTCAACACAGAAGCTCCGAACGACGAGCCGAGTCCGCCCTACGTGCTGGAGCAAACAGGGGACGACAAGCGGGAGGAGCGGGAGGAGCGGCGTGGCGGGTGCGTTGCCTCACCGCCCTCTCGGGAGCGCGGTAGCAGTTGGAGGCAAAAGCTTCTCCTGACGCAGGCAGAAAGCGTCAGGACTCGGTTGTGCACGCGAACAACAAGCGGAAAATGTGCAACTAACAGTGTTGGGTAGAGTGGTGGGAGCGAAAGGTGAGTGGCATCGCTCACAGTCACAAGCACACGGACATGTCGGACTGTCCGCACGAACAGGGTCAGACATGCAGGGAGATTCAGCCTCAAAACACTTCCTCTTCGCACTTGTGCACCTCCACGGCAGGTGAGACAATCGCGACAGAGGGCAGGGAGAGTTGAGGTGAAGCGACGTGGAGACAGACGAGTGGGTGGTAGTGGCGCATTCGCAGGTGGACGAGTGGACTGTGGAGGAGGCAATGCTCACAACGCTCTCTCCGCCTCACCTTGAGGGGTGAGGGTCGAAGGAGAAGGAGGTCGACGACGCCGTCTGTCTCTCGTCGTGCCTGCCAAGACTGCTTGACATGGACGTGTTGAGGGCAGGAGATGATGTTGCTACTGTATGGCTCTCTTCAATCACTGATTGAAGCCTCTTGCTATTCCTGTGTTCAGAGCAGTGTTGCAGAAGCTTTTGTCGAGAGTTGGCCCGCTCGCTAACAATATAATCTCATATGCTGACGACGCTGCTTTGTGTGGGTGCTTTTTCTGTGATGGTGAATATTTCCTGTTACCTCCATCTTGACACACGCTGAGAGATGGTTCTTGGTAGCTTACAAATTGGTTTTACCGTCAACTCTGGTTGGAAGAAAACCTCCGTTCTTTGATTAATGTTACCACAACCGCTTGACATACTGAAGCAGAAGATAGGCGCTTCACTCTCCACCTGGTCAAGCCCCAAGGAGTCCGTTTAGCACAGGGTAGGTGTTGTAGGCGATTTGGAAGATCCGTCACCCAAATGATGCCCCTCGGGGGGTTTTCAGCTGCGTGACTACATCAGGTGCTGTGAAAGGCAGCCGCTAATAGCGACGGCAATAACGAGGTTTCGTAATGGAGTGAAGAGTTCGTCAGACCTAAACACGTGATTAGTACCACGACAACACAAGTCGGAGTCCTCGAGTGGACCACTGGTGGAAGTGAAGAATGATGAAGTTCTTCTAAAGTTACACGAACGATTATTTCCGCGTAGATATTCTGTATCTCCGACAAACTACAAAATCCACCCACAGTGTTGTCCCCTGTACAACGTGAGATCATCACTGGTCGAGGTATCAGCGCCGCAATGTGCCATCGTCGGAGCTCTCTCGCTGTCACTCACACTTTGGGAGGAGGGGACATTCACTTGGACTACACCGTCGACAGACTTTCGATTTTGCAGTAGCAGTGGTGCCTCTGACCTTGGCGAAAAATGTCACCAACCAAGGCAGGATTCCGCGTCCGTGGGGTTGAATTGGCGCAATCACATTCTCTTCAAACCAAAGAACGAAACATCGGGACAACTGCTTCGGCGTCTGTGTAAATGAGAGAAGAGGGATTGGAAGTGGCTGGAGTCCAGTGAGTCGACTTCGCGGCGGGTGACTTTCATTTCACCTGACTTGGGCCCCTGAAGGAATGAAGCGCTGGTTGAGCTCTCACATGGAAGAAACCCATGCACAGGTTCAACGCCGAATTGAAACGACCACGATTCCGCAGTCTTGCAGCCCCCCTCTTGACGCCATGACGAAAAGTCGGGTGGTTTTTGCGTGCTACAACTACTGCCGATTGGAAGCAGGGTGTTTTATTCGTCTCACACTCACCTCACCTCACCATCCAGCCATGGCGATCTTGAAGAATGATCGACACCTGTTTCTGCTACCAGGGCATTCACAGTCGTCCGCCTTACTTTAACTCAGCGTCACCGAAGGATCTGCGTAGAAGACGTGCCTGAGAAAGGAGTGAGAAGACATTCGTTGTCAAATGTGCGGTAGGGCAGTGTTATTTCACTCGCTCGAGAAGCGCGTCTGTGACACTGAGTGTCTGTGACACTGAAGGAGGTGAGCAATGCGTCCGCAATTGACGGATAGACATTAAGTAGACGAATAATTAGTGTGAGGCTTATCCTTTGGCAATGGGCTGTGTGGAGAGGGTGGCCGCTTGCGGTCTCAGGACATGCACGAAATCGCCGCTGTGAACGACGTGAAGCGTGTAAGTGAGTGTGGAGTACTTCGCGAGGGTGTGCATTTTCACGGAGCAGGTCACATTCACGGTTCGCCTCGCCAGTCCTCCAAGGCTGGTGGATGAAGGCACGGAAACACCCGTCAAACCCAAATTGATCGTTTCCCGCTCCGTTGCCCGCTTTCAATGCCACACCCTTCAAGCCGCCACTCTTCCAAACGCCATCTATCGCACCCGTCGCCCATGAAACAGCCTGCGCTCCCCTCCACTCTCATCTAAGCTCTTCTCACCCGCCCTGAGATCACGAGATGCTCTTCTCTCAAAAACCACCTAACTTGAAAAAGGGATCTGGTGCACAACCTGTCCTCAGAGTAGGCATAACAAGAGGATTTCTTGCGTGGCAATGCCATCTCCATTTTAAACTGCATGTCAGAGAAGCTCGATAATATGTACGTTCGAAGGTCTACTGAACAGTGGCACGCAGGCCGAAGAGGAGGACACTGCGCAGGTGGTCTTCGTCATTCACCACGAAATGGTGTTTGGCGGCCACTTCGCTGTGAATGAAGGCGACATGGAGAGTGCCAATTACGCCGTTGTGCCTCAGTTGCACGGGTGGCATGGTGTCGAGGTCGAAGATGGAAAAGGGCCTTGGAAAGCACCAAGTTTGACTTGTTGGAGGGGGAAACAGAGAGGAGAAGAGAGAGAGAGAGGTCTACGATTGTGCGGTCAAATGAAACGTGGAGTGGATGAGCCCCACTCGCCTACCCGACGTGAGAGTCGAAAATGGAGATCGCGCCAGTTGACGGAGCAAGTCGGAATTGCAGAAAGGACTTGACAGAGAGTGTACAATTGGCCTTCCACGAGACCGGTAGCTGAGTTCCATGTCCACGTTTCGCCTCGGTAACCCCGTCCGAATCGTCATCGCCGTTTGAACTGCGTGCCAGCAAATCTTCCACTTTCTCATTCATCGCATTATATCCAGACCGGGAATTGGGGCAAGCGCCTGCAACACAAACGTCCAACGATTTGGCCTTCCTCATTTCAGGTGCCACAAAATGCGTGAGCTGAGGGCTAAATGAAGGCTACCTGTGGGAGGAACGTCCACGTAGACGACGGAATCTGGACTCTGCGACGTACAAGCGCTAACGCAAGTGAGGAGAAAGACGACAAGGAGGGGGAAGGTCAGGCCCGATAGATGGAGGTGAGAGGCAAGTGGATTCCACATCATCTCAGGTTGTTTCCGACCCGCCTAGGTGCTGTGCCTCTTTTTACGCCTTGCGAGTGTCCATTAACGGAGACTGTTCTTTTTGTCACAGGCCACAACGCATGCCTCTGACGTTGCAACACTGAAGATGACCTCGAGGCTGAGCATGCAGCAATGAAGTTGCATTTTGTTTTTGAAAGACTGTTCTCAGTGGAACACCAACCGCGTGGCAAGGAAAATGGATGTCTCCACTCAGGGAGACTCTTCCATCCACCTCAATTGACATTTTAACGCGAAATGCACCCACGACATGGAAGAGGCAGCGAGAAGTCTCATGACACGACTCCGACGTCCACGACAACAACCATGGGGCGCCTTCAAGCCGTCGTTCGGCGCACTCTGCTAAAGCGTCCCGCTATGAAGAGGATGCAGGCAAAATTTTGCCTGCGGGAAACGAGCCGGCTTCCACGTTGTTAGGTCGGTCAACCTGCAGGCCATTTGTCGTTGAAACGGAACCTCATCGCCCACTCCACGCACTCCTGCCACATCTCAGTTAACGCCGATTCTTCTCTCCTCCCCCACCCCACTGACTCCACCACTCTTGCCACTATGTCTGCCCACCGCGCTAATCCACCATTTGCTGGTTAAGCAGAAGGAGAAGGAAATATGATACCAGGAAGAGGAGAACAAAGACGAGAAGTGTAAACATCTAACATGCATTTGTCTATGGCCTCTATCCGAAATGGTATTTATTTCAGTCGTGGTAACAGGAGGAGCGGAGGAGACAGGCATGTATGCCCCTTTCCACGGCTGCGCACACTTCCTCAGCGTCGTGAGGAGCCTTCACGTGTGTGGACCTCTCCTCGGTGTGCAGCTGCTTCACCCGGTTGATGCGCAGCACATGGTTGGACTGCATCCTCGCCTCAACGAGGATGAGCACGCGGCCGATGACAAAGGCATTCTTCTCCGTGTACGTTTGCTTGCGTCTTGCAGGAAGGTAGAAGAAGGCCCTGCTGGAGAGCACTGGAATCGTGTCGCGACATTTCACGCTTCCTGTTGTCTTTTGTATTCTGTAGCAGAACAGACGATACAGAGGAGAGAATTAAAGGTGGAAGATGGGAGGCGGTGTAAGATGCTCTCAGTTAGAGATGAGGCGGCGTGAGGCGAGACGTGCAAGTGGAGAGGATGGAGTGACACACCGAGGAGGACCCGAGTCCGTGCAACTTCGTGTGAAGCTCAAATTACGTCCCTCTACAAAGCGATCGAATTCCATTTTTGACTGCGACACCACACGACAACAGGAACTTTCAGCGACGAGGGCGTCGTCACCCTGCCACACTCCGTTGAAGTAAGTCTCTTTGATACGCAACGCCTTATAGCCAGTGTGGACGAGGCAGGCAATGTTCTTGCTGACGGCCTCGTTGTCGTAGGCGCGAGACGGACAGCTGCCTGCGGGGGAGAAAGCGAGTTAGCCGGAGGGGAGGATGGCGAGTGGCGATGCAATGCGGGTTGAGATGAAAGGGGTGCTTATTCATTGGACTGTCGTCAGAGTAGAAGTGCCCCCTCCTCTTCTCCCCCGCGGATGGACAGGGCGAGGAGAAGGAGGAGGAGGTTGACTGTTGCGCTGACGTGCATTCCGAATGGATGGATTCTGCCACATTTTTGTGCGGCAATTTATGCAGGTGAGTGTGTCCATTAATGAAGACTGCAGACGGCAAGAAAACCGTCTCCGTGTGATGGCCTCGCGTAAGTATGTCCTGTTTCTAGTCAGCGTCGTCTGATGCCCCAACCGCGCACGCTTCAAGCGTCGTCTTCGTGTCGGTGACTCGGTGTGCAGGAGCGAACGAAGGCTACTGTAAAGAGCGAGCATCAGCGAGGTCACCTTTTGTCATGTAAGACAGCCTGTTTGCCATGTTGGATTCAGGCGGTCACATGGCAGGCATGGCCTTGTATACTGGTAGAGCCAATACCCAATAGTTGCCTGCGTTTAAGTTCTCTGTGCAATGTTTGTGCACCCACGTCAGCGTACGCACTGCACAATGGAGTGGGACTAAATAGAGAGAATCATTTCCAACAGCATTCGAACCATACAATTGTAAGGAGCTCGTGATAAACGGCCAACGGTGATCGTGAAGGTCGTGCAAATGAATTCTGAAGAAATAGCACCAGATAATTATTCAAATTAGAGGTGAGCCCGTATGCATGCGTGCAGCGCCGAAGATATCGAGTGGGCGTTTCAAACGTGGGCAACACAATGATACGTCATGCAGTATCGTGCGAATCACCAAACAAATGATTCTAAAACAATGTGTTCCTCATTAAGTCTACGACATAAGATACAAGAAGCGTTGAGCACAAAGGTAGAAGCGGCGAGGATTCCCACTACAGTAGCATACGTGCCTGTCTCCTCCGTTTCGCCTGTTACCACAACTAAAATGCATACCATTTGGGATGTAGACCATAGATAAATGCATATGAGGAGTTGACGCTCCTCCTTTACCTGTTCCACTTTTCCTTCTCTTTCTTATTAACTAACGGACGGTGGATGAGCGTGGTGGGCAGACAATGGTGAACATTGGTGGGAATGTGTGGAATGGGCGGTAAGAATCTTTTCCGGCCATAAATTGTCACAGAGTGTCAGGTGACCTGCACGTTGACCTACCTGATCACGTGGAAACCGACAAGAAGCAAGCAAGCAAACCCACAATCAGCCTTCATCCTCTTCAAAGCGACACGATTCAGCACGGTAGCTGGTGCACTGGATGCTCTCCGACGTCACGGGACTGGTTGCCCACCTGCGGGTGTGGTAGGCGCTGATAAACACTGCTCTTAGGCGCTTATTCCGAGGCCTCCTCAGCCTTGTTGTGGGCCGCAGAGAACCATGAGACGCGTCGGCTGCCAAGGTCCGGACGCGCCAGCGCCTGAGCTGTTAGGGCCGAACCGTCGCAGCGACAGAGAAACTTATAACACACGCCATTTGACAGTTTGTCTGAATAATGTATCAGAGTTAATCAGTTAATCTCAAACTGACTGCCGCTCTGACTAAAGGTCGATTCTAGCTGACAATCCCATGCTTCCTGGCCCTGGCTACCTCTTAGCTTGTCCGCCACTATGTCACAGCATCCCTCCTGAGTGTGGTTGTTGAAGGTCCCGTGTGCACTTGAATTAGCTTGGCGAGTCGCATTTCGTGTCACCGACTTGGATGCAGGCAAAGTGTTTGACTACGGGACGAGTAAAGTGCATTGCCTCGGGCAGGTGTGGCGACGAAGAGACACCAGTTAAGGGCTGCACACCTTGTGTTTGTTCAAGGAGGTGTTGGGCGAAGCGGAGCTTCATGACACTCGGACTCTTGGCAGTAATCGTCCACTCGGCAATTTTCACGTCTCCTCCCGGTTCCCTCAGGAGTTGTGCCTGTCAATTCTCTACTGAGTGGAGAAGTGAAATTTCCATGATCTCCAATCGACGGACATGCCTTGACTTTCACATTCACAGGCTACTTGTAACTCAGTGAGTAAACATAATGGATCGGTGGTTGAAACGGTCGCGTCTTCGTCGTTTTTCGATCCCTGAGGGAGACTTTGTACTGATATTATATGCTCATACGATGTTCATTCAAAGCATGACAAGTGGCGAAGATGACATTTTAGAAGCAACCTATCAATTGGAGTTGTCGAGTGTCACGCCCCAACCCGATTGGGCCTCGGTGTTCACTCTCCTGCTGTTGAATGCGATCGTTATTACAATGTGCGAATATCATTTTAAATGCCGCGTTCGTGCGATGGGCCATGTACGACTGATTCGCATCATTCATTCGAAGTGCACCTCTTAAAGGGATAAGGCCTACATTGTTGGTGATTGTTTGGAGCATACGATCAAGGTAAGGCGCGATATCACTGAATATCGCTGATACAATCAGTTAAGGCTGTAATGAATGATTTAAGTCAAGGCTTAGGAAAGGTATAAAAGTGTACTGTTCGCGATAGGCCCTCAAAGGCCACATTTTATTCAGGTACGACAAGTGCGTCTGTCCATATTCGCTGGAACTAACCGACAGTTATTAGATGATTTCATTCAACGATTAGACAGAATTTTAAATCCGCTGCCCGAGATAAACACTTGAAGTTCACAGTTCCTTCAAGTTGTGAGAGTTTATTGACAGCAAATTCTCTGCATTCACCACTGCGGAACAAACGTCAGGCAGCTGTCAAACCGTCAAGTGTTTACTCCTCACCGAGAAATAACTGACGACTGTCTGATGTCGCCTGACCCCACCTGATCTTATCTGATCTGATCCCATCTGATCGGAGGATTGGGAAATGGAGTGTGGCCTCACAGCAAGTGTGATTAGGGCAAATGGAGAATCAGACAAGCGATTTTCTCAAGGGTGACCAAATGCACTGTGTGCTTTCTCATCTCCTGTAAAAGTAGAACGATGTTTGCTGCACTTTCTTAACTCTAAACTGATCAATCACATTTGAATTCCCATCCAGTTCCACAACAATGGCCAGACTACCTTCCAACCGAACGTCAGCTCCTCAACCAATCCGCACGGCAGGACACAAGCATTGGTACGAGTGGGAGAACACTTTTTTCTTTGCCTCTCTTGGCCTTTCATCACCCTTACTTTGGCCGGCGAGGTGGGAAATGGCCACAGGTGCCCTCTGATCTCTCACATCGGTCCCCACGTGACACCCTGCCATGCTCCACTTCAGCCTTCTCTTACTGATTTCGAGAGACAATTTCCACTTACAAGTGCATAACTTCTCATTTTGTCCCAATTGTAGACGAGTCTAAGACGAGCGAGTGGCAACCTCATCGGTTGCCTCAGAGGGCGTCATGGTCCCGGTCTGTGAGCCAACTCAACCGACCGGGCCACGTGAGTGCTCGTCTCCGTGACCAGTTTGTCTCGAGCGAAACACCACCCCACGCATCCACTCACCCCGACTGCCAGCATTGGCGTTTGCAGGGAAAGTGCCACCTGCGGTGCTTCGCGGTAGGTGCGTGCTCCTCTCGAGGTGCACTTGGTTGCTCCATGTCCCACGTCGTCTTGATGGACTACACACTCAAACCACATCAACGGACGGGGGTTGGCACTTCTGTCAAAACAGTATCCAGCACTGGAAATCGATTACGAAGCTGTGCCTTTCTCTTTGTTTGTGTGCGCGTATTTGTGCGCTCTTGTTCCTGTGTATGTGTCTGTGCCTTCGTGTGACATTGAATGCGACAGTGATGGCTAAATCTGCGTGATTCTAAGTTGTCTGCTTCACATTAATGAAGCTCGGAGAGTTGTGATTGTAGGAAATGAAGTGGCAAGTGAACCAGTTTATTTGCTACCCCATGAAGTCGATTCCGCTTGGGTCCTCACTCGACCTCTTAATTCCACTTTACGTCCTCATCTCTCCCATGCCATTGAATATAACGTTGATTTCATAATCGACCAGCATATACTCTCTAGTCACTGCAACAGGAGCTACATTTTGCTTCTTATTCTTGAATGCTTTCCCCGTTGACTAAATCCTAGTGTCCCAACTCACCGGTAGGAGAGGGAAAGAAGCCACATTCAGCGGCGATAAACGCATTCCGTGCCTGTGAAGCTGAACTGGTGTGTGAATTGTTCAACCTGCCCTGGTCATTTGTAGGCAAGCGAATCGGCTCGTATAGTTCCATCTGAGTGGCTATCGCACCACGACGACGTGAAGTCTATCAAATCGTCTTAGGATTTTGATGCGTTTGAACTTCACTGCATCACCGAGTCCTGTCAATTCAGGCATCTGAAATGTCCCGCAAAAGCGATGCCCACATTGACAAGTGTTCATCACTGACATGCCTGACACGTTGGCTGACAATTTGATCCGAAAACCTTCTTCTTCATATCTCGTACCTGCGACCATCAGTGCCTCTCCACTTATCGCCACTTCTCGTCCCTCCAGTCGCTCAGACACAAACAGCGCCTCAGTGAGAGGACTAGCGTTTGTATAGATTAGCGCGCAGTCAACCTTGAGAGGTACATCTCAGAACCCTTCCCACGTGACACTTTGACAACTGCCCGCAGGCAAAGCCATACAAAACGACAAATGCGTGAACAGTTTCTGTCGAATGGGAATGAAACACCCACGACGGATGACCAGAGCAAGTGGAAAGGGGGAAGGAATGCACTTTAATTGACAGAGGGTGCATTTATCCATAGCGAAGCTGTCTTTTCTCGGCAACACGACGAGGGTGATGGCGAGTGTCTCCTCAATCAACTGTCTTGCCGGCAATGTGAACCAATTCATTGGCTTCAGTGAGAGAGTTGCAGAAATGCATCGCAAGCCTCGCCGACAGCGGAGTGCCTAGTGGCGCCGATGCTCATGCGTAAGAGCGAGTGTGGGCAGTGTCACTCCCGTGTGGCAGGATGCAATGAAGTATCTTCACGTCTTCGCCTTTCCTCTTAATCAAACCGCCTTGCACTACCACACGTCTGCCAAGCGCTTTCCTGTCATGCCTCTTACCTCACGTCGCTTATGCACACAAAGTAAATGATGATGACATTTCCTCCCGCTTTTTGTCATTTAATGAAGCCTTCCCGTCGCGATGTCTCTATCGAAAAAGAACTCGCCACCGTTGAGTGGAGACAGTTCGCTCCACCTCCTCCGGTTGCTCTGCACTGCCACACGAACAGAGGCCAATAGACGACATGGCTTCTTCTTCCACCGAGTGTCGCTTGCAGCGCCTGCTTGTTGGGATTTGAGATGAGCACCTTGACGACGCCTTAAATAGGCGCTTGAGGGTGCGGAGAGCGCAGCTCACTAGTCAGGCGAGAGTGGATGTCAGGTGATGAGTCTTATTCACGTAGACGTCTCCTCGGCTGAAAATCGCTCACTACTCAGTACACGAGAGGCAATCAGCCTAGTTCGCAGGCCATTTGCACCCATTGACAATTCGATTCAAAACGAATCACTCTGTCGACTGATTCGTCAACTTACGTGATCGCCACCGCTCTTTCTGCATGCAACTGTCTCCGTTCCCTCCAACACGCCACTCTCTAGCTCTCACTTCACCGCCGCCATCCTCACCAACCCTTCACTCGTGGGTGATGGAAGAGGCTGTGTCCACTTCACCGTCGCCCAGGCAGTTCCAACTCAATTCATCCTGGACCATAAGGGGATACGAAAGGAGACGAAAATAAAACAGAGAAGAGGAGAGGCTCTGTTTCCGAGGCTGCGGTCGGATATTTCCTGAGTTGAAGCCTAAGCAGAAGATGTGAGGAAGCCGAGAGTGGATGTCAGTTGATGAGGTTTATTCGCGTAGATGTCACCTCGGCTGAAAATCGCTCACTACTCAGTACACGCGAGGCAATGAGCCTAGTTCGCAGGCCATTTGCATTCCTCAAGAATTTGATTCGAAAGCAATTATTCACTCCGCTGACTGCTTCGTCAATTTGTACCATCGCCACTTCGACTACTCTATCGCGAAGCCCGAAGAGCCTGGGTAGATGAGTGAAGCTCGTCCATTCCATGTTTCATTGGGCCGCCCCCTGTCGGGCCTTATGCGCTCCTCCCTCTGTCCTCGCTCAGCTAGCGTCATCTTGCAGCTTTCCAAGACCCATTCCTTCTTCCACTTCGACAGCATGCTCACTGTGCACATGAGGAGCAACGGAACTAGTCATCTTCTGTGTCACCTACATTCGCAGCGAAGTGACCGAGATGCACTATTCGGCATTGTAAGTAGAAGAAGAATTCTTCATCCGTGGATAATGGATTAGGCTGTGTCCAGTCCACCGCCGCCTTGGCACTTCCAACTCAACTCACCTTGACCAAGTAGGGGAGACGAAAAGAGACGAAATGAAAACAGAGAAGAGGAGAGGATCTGTTTCTTAGGCTGCGACCGCATATTTTCTCAGGTTGGTGGCCTCTGCGAAATGATTAGGCTACTCAGATGCGTGATGGAAAGGAGCCGAACCACATGGAAACATGTGGTACGGCGTTCTTCTTCGACACTTTCGGAGCAGAGAGATGAGTTTCTCATGGCAATATCACCCTGTTGTCCCCTTTGAAAGGCAAACCCCCTCGCGACACAGTTCGCCTTTGACAGTTGGCATTTTCATCGTGGCTGCCTAGCATGCACCTCGGATTGAGGTCTGCGTGGAATGCTGACTAAAGTGATGAGATGAGGAGGAAGGGAGGCGGAGAGGCAGAGACCTGAGGCGCTCCACGCACGGGTGTAGGCGGAAGCCTCGTAAAGCACATTCATGTGTTGGTGAAAGCAAGTGAGAGATCGCAGGACCTGAGACTGTTGATTGCTGCTCCTGTAGATAACTTGGTGAATTATTTCAGGCAGTAAAGCCCACCGTCCTACTCATCCACCCACCCGCCCAAACACGCAACAACCCGCCTGCCAGTCTGTCTGCCCGCCTGTCTGCTCTGAGGACGTACCGACGATGTTGAGACAGAGTTGGCATAGAGAAAGCAATACGCATGGACATCGTTCGTCACCTCTCTCACTACATTGCTGAGTTGAAGCGTAAGTGGAAGATGTGAAGAGGCCGAGGAGGTGTCCCACTACACCCCAACAAACCGTCACAAATGCGACCACAATGGGGAGGGGAGACTGAACGAGAAATGTGACTTCTCCTCCTCCACTTCCTGGCTTGGGGGACTGAACGGTGAACTCAAAATCAGTGAGTTTCAAACGCCACGAGACGCAGATGGTTTGAATCCTACCCTTAAAATGATATATCAGGCCACAGGTCATATGATTGTCAGTAGTAGCCGCTGTACGTCCATGTGCAACTGTACGAGCACAGGTAAATAAGTCGAGTCCTTTGTCTACGATCAGTTAGCAAAGGGTACGCAGGGCATGTCGAACAACTCAAATTTTTACGGTTTCACTGGCTCAGAATGCGTGTATCGTCGCTGAATGTGGCTTGCCTGTAAAGGAAGCAGATGCGCAGATGACGTGGCAGTGGATGAAGTAGTTAGAAAAGTACTTCGGCTGCTTGAGCCTCCGGAAGAGAAGAGGAAGTAGAAGAGGACTCATTAGTGGATCGGGGAAGCAGGCGTCATGACACCGACGAGAGCGATGTGAGCCAAAACGCGTTGATGTCGGCTGGACGGCGTCGCTTCCGCAAAGGCATCAGTCGCCGTGTGCAGAGGATTTCACGCTCCACCCTCACACTCATTTGCCCTCAACTCGCCGCCTTTGCCTTATGTCAATTTGAGACTTCTCATTACGTAAAATAATTCTTTGCTGCATAATAGTAGTAATATCTTTAGTCTCTTCCAAACCACATCGTGTTTCTGCTCCTACTCCACCGCAACAACACACGCTTGAAGGTGGGAGACGAAGAAAAATGGAAAGTAAGCTACCAACGACCGTCTTTGCATCCCTCCAATTCATCATCACCCTTCAGTTCATCATAGTTGGGTCGCTGTGATGTACGAAGGCAAAGAATGGCTCCGATGGCATTTTTTCGCAATCTAACCTTTTTAGTCCGTCCCGCCTTCGGACTCGACACATTTATGCATCAAATATGTGAAAGTGTGACCCGCGAGATCAGCCAGACACATCTCTTTCCTTTGAAATATCTTACGGCACGGAAGATCATCGCCCCCGCGATTGTTGGCTACGTTTGCAACAGCCGGTGGTTCAAACAATTGAAACGTGCTTCAACAAAGTTGAGTCCTTTGCAAAGGCAAAACGTGGTGCTTTTGGAGAACACCACAATGACGTGTAGTTGTTTCGGCGCCGAAGAATTACGGGCTTCGACCGCCAACTGAAGAGTGGTTAAATTGAAAGCAAATAAATATTGCTGCAGTCAGAGGTTCTCAGTCTAAATCGAATGCCCTCCGATGCATTGTGTGTCGGCTCGCAATTCTCACTCCAGTCAGCCACGCCATTTTGGGGGAAAAAAGCCGTGTAGGTCCTAAACAAAACGTCTTTTGCCCGTTTGTAGACAATGCGTTGTTGTGCAGCTTCGTGCCCAGAGTGCACTAACAGAAGGGCAATTTGTTCGACGCTGACATCTTAGAGTTGACAACTTGTGCATTTCACCTCGGGAACTGACCGAAAACTGCCCACAATATGTTTGGGAAGCGCCGAATGAATTCATTGAAAGTTAATATGCAATTATGAATAAATAGTTGTTTGACCCCAAGTTGCAGAGTTTACCAGTCTGCGCTTAAGGCTACCTCCACAGGGAGAATTGGAGGCGACCGAAGGGCATCGAAGCAAAGCGGAGTCCACTGATTAGTCGAGAAGCCGCGAAAATGGGCTCAAAATGTCTGTCTTCCGCTCAAATCAGTCCTGAATGTCTCACAGTCTGGTCACTGCCACGGCCATAGGCCCGAGTACTTCAGCATACATTTGCCTGCTGTCACATTCAGCTGTAACAGCTGAAAGCTCAGTGCAGTGTGTATGGGAACAGATGAAAAGGGGCGTCACGAGAGACTAAAATGGCCCGTCGAGTAACCACAGCCGTGACGAGGCGGTGATGAGAGCTGCACTTCACTGACCCTCTGCGCCTTGCCAACGATCTTGTTGATGTTTCTTGGAAATCGGGTGCATTCCGCCATTGCGACACGGTGAGGCTGGACAGTTTGTCCTGCAGACGTGTTGCAAGACATGCGACCAATGCAAACTGAGCGCGGGTGAGTAGAAGTAGCAGCTCCCAGGCCCTCAGCGCGGCATGCTCAGACGCCACCTACTGTGGGGCGTTGTGGAAGATAAGTCGACTTGATTCAAGTAAAGTGCGTGTTTGTGATGGAAAGAAGGGCGCTTCAACCTAAACACTTACATCGTCACTGTCAGCATCGTCGGCAAATAAACGTGGGCTGTTACGAACATTGCCGACTATCGACGAAGATCCACAATTCCGACTGGTAAAGAGGCTCGTCTGAATCACTGCCCTGAACAAAGGGAATAGCAAGATGCTTCCATGCATTTGCAAAATCGTCGTCCGCCTTCGACGAGTTCACGCTAGACAGTTTTGATAGGCAAAACGAGGAGGGGATGACGCCGTCGAACTCCTCCTCTTTCGCCTCCAACCACTTCAGTGGGATGTCATCCGCCAAGAGGAGATTAGAAACAAGGGAGAAGGGACACCTGCCTCAGAATGCTCCTCATGCGCAAAACTATGCTGGTCAGGCGACCGCCTCCCTCCACCCTGGTAAATAAGCTGTCTCAAAAGACAAAAGTTGATCCTCCACGAAAGTGGACGTCCTTACATGAGGCCACCAGACGGCGGTGACCAGAAAGAAGACTAAAGCTGCGAAGAGGAGCCAGTGGAAAGCAACTGAGAGCCAACCTTCACCCTCTATGCGAGTTAAGGGAACAGCAACTTGACAGCTTGCATGCCCGTCAGTTGCCAATGTCGTCTGCGAATGGCAGAACTAGCGACCGCTCGCGATTAACTGGGGGCGCATTGCCTTTCTTTTCACCATGCAACAGGGCCCTTTTCTTGCCATGCGCAGTCTTCACTAGTGGACACACTCGTCTGCATAAATATCCGCACAAAAATGCAGCAGCATCCATCATTTTGGAATGCACGCCAACGCAAGCGTCTACCTTCTCCTCCTTCGTCATCGCCTCCCCGTCTTCCTTCTCTTCCTCCTCCTCCTCCTCCTCCTCCTCCTCCTCCTCCTCCTCTTCACCTTGGCTACAATCCGTTCGCCCGCATAGAAAAAGAAGAGGGTACACATCTGCTCCTCAGTTTGCATTGCATGACAACTGACACTCGCCACACGCCACCCACCAATCGCCTCTCGGTCTAATTCTCATTCTTTCCAGCGGGTTGCTGTCCGTCTCGCGCCTACGCCGTCGAGGCCATCAGAAAGAACTTCGCCCACCTCGTCCAAACTGGCTATAAGGCGTTGTGAATCAAATGGTCTTGCCTGGACAGAGTGTGGCGGGGCGACGGCACAGTCGTCTCGTGGATTTCCGATTGTCATGGGGTGTCCCAGTCAAAAATGGAATTCGAATGTTCCGTAGAGGCACGTACTTTGAACTTCACACGAAGTTACAACGATTCGGGTCCTCCCCAGTATGTCACTCCCCCCTCCCAACTTTCATGCCCAACGTGACTTCGCTTCGCCTCTATCTCGAGGCTTCTGTTACTCCCCTCGAGACTTGAGCGAAGCCACATGGAGAAGAAAGTCTTCGTCATCGCCAACCTCAACATTCTCGTCGATGCAAAGCTGCAGTACAACGGTGTGCTGCAAATCGACCGGGTGAAGGGCAAACACTTGAGAATTCTTCAGACACTGCGGATTAACTGTTTGCAGTGGTGTAATGTTGCATATACGCCTGTCGCCTCCGTCTCTCCTATTACCGCATCAAAAATGTATGTGGCTTCGGAGGGAGGCCGTAGACAAGTGCATGTAGGGTGTATACACTCCTTGTCCTTGTCCTCGTACTCCTCGTCTTCTTGTTCCTTTTTGCTTCTCCTTCTTCTTAAGTGGCGGACACTGGGGCTGTTGTCGAGGACGTCGGAGTCTTGTCATGAGAATTCTTGCTGTTCCTTCCGTGTCATGGTTGCATTTTGCGTTAATATGCCAATTGAAGTGGATGGAAGAAATTCCTGCTGAACCACTGAGAGGAGACGTCCATTTTCCTCGCTTGTGGTGGGAGATTTGCTTAGTGCCTCATCGATGTATTCGTCTTACCCTTCTCAGCCGTTATATGGGTCGGGAGAAGTCACTAAACCGATGGGGTACGACACCCCAAGGTTGGTGTTCCACTGAGAACAGTCTTTCAGAAAACAAAATGCGATTTCATTGCTGCATGCTCAGCCTCGAGGTCATCTTCAGTGTTGTAACGTCAGAGGCATGCGTTGTGGCCTGTGACAAAAAGAACAGTCTCCGTTAATGGACACTCGCAAGGCGTAAAAAGAGGCACAGCACCTAGACGGGTCGGAAACAACCTGAGATGATGTGGAATTCACTTGCCTCTCACCTCCATCTATCGGGCCTGACCTTCCCCCTCCCTGTCGTCTTTCTCCTCACTTGCGTTAGCGCTTGTACGTCGCAGAGTCCAGATTCCGTCGTTTACGTGGACGTTCCTCCCACAGGTAACCTTCATTTGGCCCTCAGCTCACGCATTTTGTGGTACCTGAAATCAAGAAGGCCAAATCATTGGACGTTTGTGTTGCAGGCGCTTACCCCAATTCCCGGTCTGGATATAATGCGATGAATGAGAAAGTGGAAGATTTGCTGGCACGCAGTTCAAAGGCGATGACGATTCGGAGGGGTTACCGAGGCGAAACGTGGACAGTGGACTCAGCTACGGTCTCGTGGAAGGCCAATTGTACACTCTCTGTCAAGTCCTTTCTGCAATTCGACTGCTCCGTCAACTGGCGCGATCTCCATTTCGACTCTCACGTCGGGTAGGCGAGTGGGGCTCATCCACTCCACGTTTCATTTGACCGCACAATCGTAGACCTCTCTCTCTCTCTCTCTCCTCTCTGTTTCCCCCTCTCAACAAGGTCAAACTTGGTGCTTTCCAAGGCCTTTTCCATCTTCGACCTCGACACCATGCCCACCGTGCAACTGAGGCACAACGGCGTAATTGGCATCTCCCGTGTCGCCTTCATTCACAGCGAAGTGGCCGCCAAACACCATTTCGTGGTGTATGACGAAGACCACCTGCGCAGTGTCCTCCTCTTCGGCCTGCGTGCCACTGTTCAGTAGACCTTCGAACGTACATGCTATCGAGCTTCTCTGACATGCAGTTTAAAATGGAGATGGCATTGTTACGCAAGAAATCCTCTTGTTATGCCCACTCCGATGACAGGTTGTGCACCAGGTCGCCCTTCTGAATTAGGCAGTTTGGGCATGAGGGGCGACGTGTTGTGTGCTTTAGTCATCACACGGTTGACGGTAAAGTCCAGCCTTCTCGTGGGCTCGGGGCGGGTGGGAAGAGCATAGACGAGAGTTTTTCCGACAGCATTTGCGGTTGATCTCGTTTGGAAGAGTGGCAGATTAAGGGGTATGGCAATTGAAGGCGGTCGCAGAGTGGGAACCGATTAACTCGGCATGGCTGGGATGGGGAACGTGAATAGGTGAGCTTCACCGTCGGAGTAGACGTCGTCCTCAACACAAGAGGAGACAGGCGCGGTAAAAAGCGTGTCCGGAGACTGCAAACGAGCTGATTCAATTTCCTTACTGTAACCACCATCTCCACAAAGGCTGACCAAAATCCACCCACCTCCAAAGGATATGCTTCACATTTCGTTGTTGTCTTCTCAATGTCTACCCGTAATTCGCGGACTTAATGGTGACCTCCTTCTTCCACTGTGGCCCCACAGTCGTGTTGTTACTTCATTCCACCTTTGAGGTTCTGGTTTACGTGACGACAACACGACAACTTGGTCTCTGTGAATAACACTGGTGTTTGACGCCACAATTTCGCGGAACCCAAATGACTGCCACACGACCTTTTCGACAGATAAAACAGCGAACTCTGCACCTGCTATTAAATTTGGTGTTGGCAAGACTTTGTGGGGCTTAGTGGGAGAAGCCTCAGAGCGATGGGATGGGAGTGAACAGTCAGTGAGGCGTATTTGCCTGTACATTCCAAACCGACTAGGTTGGACGCCTTCTTCTCCTTCTCCTCCTCCTCCTCCTCCTCCTCCTTGAACTCCTCCACACGCGTCGTTGACCTGAGAGAAGGGTCCATGAGCGATACGCGTGCCATTCGCCACATTTATTTGCCAAGCACCCTTAACTAGAAGTACTGTCTCCCGAGCTTACGTTCACGTGAGGAAAGGCATCGTCTCTCCTTTCACGCGGTGGCACTTGCAGACAGGGAGATGTGAAATCTCTTGGCATTAAATAGCCCTTCGCGCAAATAGTCAAAAGGTATGTTGTTGTCTCTGCCATTTTATTTCACCCACAGCTTGCCTGCGAGCTCTAACTTAGACCGCGTGTCCCTGAATCTCGCAACCCTTCCATGAGGACTTAACGCTGCCCACGACATGCTGGATATCATACGTCTGCCTCACCGTCCAACCACCACTTCCCTCATCAGCCCTCCGTTGTCTGGGCGAAGAAATAATCCAGTCAGCCATTTGGCCTCTCCTCCAAGTCTTTTTACTAGCGCATACTTTGCATTGCTGTGTATTTATGTTGGCTGGCGGAGCAGAGGACCGTGGCAGCTAGGCCCCTCTCGAGGATGTCTCTTATCTTGTAGCCACTGTGAGGATGAAGATGGAATGGACAGTGTCGGTGCGGATTGTTGCGTTAGGCTGCAGCCTCGCAGTGACATTCACTTCCAAGTTCATCATAACAAAGGCATTATTGGGCGTTCGGAGTTCCTTAAATATGGGGGAGAAATAAACATCCGCCGTGGGATATTCCGAGTTCTCGAGACGAGACCAACGCTCTTGCCTAAGAGGGTCCGACTCGCGGTGGGATATGGTGAAGTTCAGCGTTGGTCGCGTTATGTGGTGTTGAAATCTCATTCTTGACCGAGGTGACACAGGTGCAATCGCCTCGTCAACTTCCGCTCAGGTCACTGAGTCTAATTGACGCGGTATTTCAGCCTGCGTGGAGTATGTGCTCGACATTTCCAATGACACCTTAACATCGTAATCGCCATTCGGACAGCGGCCTGCGGACCAGACGTTTGGCATCGACGAGCACTACGCACGTCAAATGGTAAAGTGGGGAGACGGGGAGGGCGGAGTGAAACGAAGAGGGGTGGGTAGGTGAGACAGTTGACCTCACTTGTAGGCGTCAGGTCGGAATAGAAGGGGAAGTAGCGCTCCCCTTCTTCTTCTCTTGATGATGATGATGTGTTGGCTGGGCTAATGAGGAGAAGGAGCAGGGCAGATGGAAAGCAGCTCACGGGGAATACAGGACGACCTTAACAATGTAGAACTATTTATGCTGAAGCCTGTGTGCACAGAGGAAGGCTGTGCATGCAAAGAGCGAAAAGGAACCTCGCGTATCTCGAGGAAAGGAAGATCGCATAACCTCCAGTCTAGTATGGCTATCATGGCTCCTGACTCGATAGAAGTTCCCACTTCTCAATCAGGGAATTCGATTTTGAGGTTTTCCTCCATCGATACGTCTTCATTAACATTTCCTCTTGTGGTATGTTCTGGGGCGCAAACTCGTTGGCTTGCTGACGCTGCACGTAAACGGTTCAACTTTATCTGATGACGATAATGGTAATGATGTTTGCGCTTGAGTGAATTGTCCTACTTCCCTTCGGAAACACTCCACTTGCGGCACTAACATTACTTCTCTGGGTCTTGTGAAGACAGAACTGCACAGAACAGAAGCCCTTGTGAGTAAGTCGTATGAAAGCAAATTGAAGATGAGATCTAACGCATACTGGAATATTACTTTGATACGGGCATTCAGCAGAAACGCCCGCAGGGGTGGAGCATCTGCGACGCTGACAGGCAACCAGGGAGACGAGAGGTGACTTCCAAGCATGCAACGTTTGCCTTATCTTCAGGTCCACCTCCTCCTCACGATGACAGTGGATGGCACTATTCATTGCCGAGGTGGAGTAGCCAAATGCCCGAGGGAAAGGAGTTTTGAGTACTCTCGGCGACAGGAGGCCTCATCACTCGGCACAACCGTCTGCTTTGCACACAGGATGGGGGAATTCAGGAATAGAGAGAGGAGACGAATTCACATATGCATATGCATACGCAGACGCAGTTGCAGACGCATACGAAGCGCTCTCTTTACGCGGGAACATTGACGACACTGCCGCCTTGAGGATCTCCCTTCCTCTTTGCCCATTCCTCCTCTTTGTGTACAATCTGCGCTCACTGCCAATGCAGGACAATCCTCCTCCTCAGGACTTCCCTCATCACTTTCTTTTTCAACTTGTGCCTACAAAATCCCCTCCACCTATTGTCCTTTCTCCACCGCCTCGTGTTTTGCTCCCTCAGCACTGCAGCCGCTTCAGCCCCTGGAGTCAAAGTGAATGGTGCCTACCGGACCGTTTCACGAGACGCAGCTGCGGGAGCAGAGAATGTGGTGCTTGCAGCCATTGCTACTCTTGTTTTAACGAGCCTCTGTCAATGTGCTCGTTTTTGACCGCTTCTACCGCACTTCCTCGCCGTTCTCCTCTGCGCCTCCTCGTGGTATAAGTCCTTTGTAAGGATGAAGAGTGCCGCTCTGGGCTGATGACGAGCGTTTTACCCCGAGGTTGGGTACTCCGAGGATGCCAAGTCTGCCTGCCCGACGCTTGAGGCTGTCGCTCTTTCGCCTTCAATCCTCCGGCATTTGTTCCCCTTTCGGCCTGCCACGACCCTATTCAGGCTAAGAATATTGAGGTAGAGAAATGACGTCTCCTTGAGTTTTCCGCTGTCCACAATCATTCAACCCATCTACTTGCCATCGTCGCGGCCCAGTTTAACGTCTCCTGCCTACTCCATTCTCCCCTCGGCCCTTATATTGGTGTCGAGGCAGGGCCGAACGCAGCCGATCGTCGGCTTCTCCTTTTTCGCACGTCCTATTACCCGCCTTCGTGAAAACGAATTTCCAGTGCATTTCGCTTTGCGGGGATTTCACGGATATCTGTTCCTCTCATCCGAGGAAAGTTCCACACTATGCATTACCGGACGAGTGGTAGGTTCGCAGAGATGAGGAGAAGGCGGTGCCGCATTGACATGTCGTTTGAAGAATGACAACCACTGGCAGACGCGTTTCTCTAGCTAATGGAATGACGCCGTTAAGACCTCACCTTTGACAACGAATGTCATCGCACTTTTTCCTCCGACTGGTCTCCTACGCGAATCTTCCAGTGACGATGAGTTACAAGTAAGGTCGACGACCGTGGAAGCCTTCGTTGTGGAAGTGGGTGTCGGTGATTCTTCCCCATCGCCATGGTTGGTTGCTGAGTCGATTTGCGTGTGAGACGAACAAAAGACACTGTTTCCAAATGCGAGTAGCTGTTGTAGCATACAAAACCACACGTCATTGCGTTGCAGCCTCGGTGTCGTCTCGTCGGTCGGGAGGTGAAGTGTAGGACTGCGAAATTGTGCTCTTTTCAATTGGACGTTGAACCCGTGCGCGGATTTGTCTCAGGGGAGAGTTCAATCAACGCTTAAATACTTCGGAACTCCAAGTTCAATTTTAGCGGACTAGAAATTCATGCAGCCGCAAAACCGATTTAAGAGACCGCGGCCACTTCCACTTCTTCTTCTCTCATCCACGCAGAGGCTGAAGCAGTCGTTGAGATGGTTGGCTGCTTTGAGGACATTTGAATGCGCCGATTCACCCCTAACGACAAGCAGTTGGGGACGTTTTCCGTCAAAGCCACAGGCACCTCGGCAACAGTTAAGCCAACACCTGAACTGAGTCAGTGCAGTCCAAGTGAATTTGCGCTCTTCCTCGCAGCCTCTTTTTGTGTCTGCTTTGGCGCAGACCTTCAGTTCGGTGGAGTCTAGGGCAAGTCTTCTCTCACAGTATGAATGTCACCGAGACAGGTCAGACAATAGCAGATTGCGGTGCTGATGCCTCGACCAGTGATGATCTTAAGTAGCCCGAGAGACAACCCTGTCAGTGCATGTTGTAGAGTTAGTTGGCGGTATAAGATATCAACTCGAAGACAATTGCCCAGTGTGAGAGTAGAAGAACTTTATCATTCTACACGTCCATTGGTGACCCACGCGAAGACTCCCATTTGGGTTGTGGCTTTACACATCACGTGTTTGCGTCTGACAAACATTTCGCTGCATTACAAAACACCTTTCTTCCCTTCCTAAGGAAAGTCCAAGTCGTATGGCTATTAGAGGATGGCTTCCACAACTCCTGATGTACTCAGGTAGCGAACATCTCTCCCAAACTCTCTCTCTCTCATATTTCCTACAAGAGTGAAGTGCTTATCGTCAAAATTATCAGTATGTCGAGCAGATGCGGTAATATGCGTCAAAGCGTGGAGGGTTTCCTTCAACCTAGGGCAATGCATACGAAAGCGACAGTGGAACCAATTTGTAAGCTACTGAGATCCATCTCTGGACAAGGTGTCAAAATGGAGGGAGTAGGAGGTATTCAATTTGCCAGACAAAGCGCCCAAGCGAAGCAGCATCGTGAGCATATTAACTAAGACTGTTGGTGAGTAGGACTACTGTCCTGAACACAGAGAATGGCAAGACGCTTCAATGAGTGGTTGCAGAGGGCCGTGCTTTGGCAACATCATCGTCTGCCTTTAACAGGTCCAAGCCAGGCAGTCTTGACAGGCAAGCCGAGAGACAAACGGAGCCGTCGACCTCCTCATCCTCCTCCTCCCACTCTTCCTCCTACCTTTTCAACGTGAGATGGTCGGCCAAGGGGAGAGAAGAAGTAAGCGGGGAGGAGCGCTGGAACAATGAACTGCTCCACAGTCCATTGTCCCGACTACGCATTCGCCACCACCCAACCACCCACTCACCTGTCTCCACGCCGCTTCCGCTCAACTCTCCCTCTCGTCTGCCACGATTGTCATACATGCCACGGACGTGCTCAAATGCGGGGAAGGTCTGTGTTGAGGCAGAATCTCCCGACACGTCTGCCTGTGTGCGCGAGGACAGGCCGACATGTCCACGTGGTGATCACCTTCAGCGCGACAACTCGTCCTACGCCCGTCCCACTCGACTCAACACTGTTGGTTGGGCATTTTCCGACTCTCGCTCGCGTGCACAACTGAATCGTGACGATTTTTGTCTGCGTCAGCAGACGCTTTTGACTCCGACTGTTGTGGTGGTCTCTAACGACCGCCGCAGCAACGTCAGGAGTTCTTTTCTCAGTAGAATGGGAGCACTTCATCCATCGCACAAACCTACTGACCATATGACTTCTTCTGAAAATTGCCTCATTCTCAAGTTAACACTCTGCCTTGTGATCCACTTAATCTCTGTTTGTTTTCAAATAGTCAGGATATTGCACCTCTTCTTAAGGTCATGCGAGTGTCCATTAATGAAGACTGTTTTGTGCTGAAGGCCACAACTTCTGACTCCGGAACTGTGACACTAAAAATCACCTTGAAGCTGAGTACGGCGCAATAAAATCGTCTCATTTGCTTGAAAGATTGAAGCAGAGTGTTTTCGAAAAATAAACTAACGCCCTGCCGACGAGTTTAGCGAGCGGTCCGAGTTAGAGGTCGAGCGAGGCGAGGTATGAAAGTGGGTAGAGTGGAGTGACATACTGAGGAGGACCCGAATCCGTATAACCGCATAGGAAGCTCAAATTGCGCCTCTCCACGAATGGTTCGAATTTCCTATTTGGTTGTGACACCTCATGACAATCGAAAATGCACGAGATGGCGACGGCGTCTCCCTGCCATTTGATGCATAACGTCCTATAGCCAGTGTGGACGAGGTAGGCGGTGTTCGTCGTAATGACCTCGACGTCGTAGGCGCGAGACCGAGAGCGGCCCGCTCGAATGAAAGCCAGTTAGGCCGAGGGGCGGTTGACGAATGGTGGGTGGCGTGTGGCGGGTGCCAGTCGTCATGAAATGCGGACTTAGGAGGAACTGGTCCTTACTCATGGGACTGGCGTCGGAGTCGAAGTGCGCTTTCTTCTTCTCTGCGGGCGAACAGATAGTGGCCAAGGTGAAGAAGAGGAAGACGAGGAGGCAATGGGGTAGGATGAGGTCGGTGGTATGCGAGAGTGCATTCCGAATGGAGAGATGCTGCTGAGTTTTGTTGTGGCTATTTGTGCAGGTGTTTGCGTCCATTAATGAAGACGGCATACGGCAGGAAAACGGTCCCGTGGCCTGGCGGGAAGAAGAGCAATGCACCTCTGTTGATCGGGACCTATCACCGGTCTTGGCGTGACTTTATAGCATTTGACTGCTAGGAGACAGCAGTAGTAGCCTAGGGGCCGATGAAAACTCAAATTGTTGTTGGCTGTTGGTAGCTTTCTTCTGGCTCCACCACAGAGCGTTAATCGTCGTTTTTGGAAACCTCCGCGCGGTGACTTCATGTGAGGACGTAATGCCAGCCGAAGGGAGACAAACACGAAAGTCAAAATTGCCTCCTCCATCCCTTCGTGCACACCGGTGGGAGGAGGAGAGGCGAAAGTCCTCTCGAAGGTGTAGATTTCATTGTTGAGCTCTGAGGACTGCAGGTCAAAACACCTGGCTGGACCGCCGCGACAGATCTGCAGCGGAGGGCGGTTCAGAGTGCAGCCGCCAAAACCACAGCAACTTTCATACGCTTGTACATCTCTTCTTGAGTACTCTGGTCGACCCAACAAGTTATTCCTCACTGGAATAATTTTGCCATACCTTTCAGCGATGTCCCGCGAAGCTCTGTTCTGATCTGCCGCACATTAAAATTTTCGCACAGTAAGTCTACGACTTGCAAATGTGAGCAGGAGGCTGTTAGAATACTTTGACAGTCTTCGTTTTCTCCCTCCTCATTCCCAGTCGTCAAATCACTTTGTGTGGCCTTCAAGTTTCCCCGTTCTACCACACAGTAGGTCATCGAAGACAGGAGAAGGAGAAGAAGTCTCCTTACCAATCTCAGTTGCATCTTCCAACGACGATATTATATTCAAACAGCCATTTTCGTCTACTTCTTTCTGGCTGGTCAGTTGTTTTGTTTTGTTCTTCAAGTGGTAAAGGTCCACGGCATGTGTTCAGTGGTGCAATCGAGGGGATCACAGCTACGGTTTCAGCACGGTGTCCATCGTCCAACCTCGCGCCCCTTGCACAAACCTCATCCGAACAACCTGCGCACCCCACTCCCCGATGTCGTTGCCTTCGAGGGCTCTCCACGAATTCCCAGCAATATCGCGTTGAGTGCTCTGCAATTTTGCGCCGGTTTCGCGTAAACCTTTTTCTTCTCCTCCTGGCCTTGCTTGAAGCACACTCACGTACATCCTGAAAGCCGGCTTAAACAGTTTTCATCCTCGCCGCGTTGCCGTCGGACTTGATGTTGGCGGAGGAGGCGATTTTGCAATGCCTACGTAAGTTGCAGTAGTAAATTGATAGAGGCTCGACCGCCAGCCCACACTACTCTTGAATTGTAGGCGTTCAGCTCCTGCCTCTATCGTCCGCTGGGGTAATTACCTCACCCTATTCCTATTTTGAATTCGTCACGGCACACTCCTGGATTATTCCTTGCTCATTTCAACTTTCCTTTTGTCTGGCTCAATAATAAATTGTAAACCTGGGCAGCGACTATCCTCCTGTTTCGCCTTCGGCCGTTACCAAGGCCCCACATTCAACGAGCCTCACAGACGCTTTACGTCGTACTGGCTGCTACATCATGCCTACCTAGAAACTTCTCGTCGGTCTCAGGTACAGTTTTCATAAATCAACATTATTGTTTCTTCAGGAAGTTGGAAATTTCTTTCCTTACTTCTGTACACCTCACAAACGCCACTGACCACCAATGTTCAGACCTCTTTAACCAGCCTCAATTTCAGACTTCGCTGTTTCTTTGGGGAGGCAAACACCATGTCGGGCCGAGACAAAATGGTTATTTAATGTGTGTGGCATGAAGAAAACACCATCTCTGGCCTCTGATACCTTTAACATTAAACCACTCAAGCAAATGAGCTAGAGTCGCGTTGAGGTCTGCAACGGCTAACACAACGCGTTAACGTAATCGTTTAATGGTAAGTTGGAACACAGTTGCTCTTCTCTTCTCGGACCCTTTGTCCAAATGCGCGAGAGGTGTCAAAAGGCGCATTGGCCTATTCCAAGTCGACGAGATCTCCTTCATCTCACCATCCTAGTTGGTGTGTTTCCAGTGGCGAATGAGGAAGTGGCGTGGCGTTGGTGAACATCTGCACTGTAGTGGAGCCACACGTCTTTGTGGATGGTCTCGACCTTCGGTGCACCTTGGGATGGACGTAAAGGCAAAGTGGTCTCTTTCGCTAGATTCGATGTGGACGAACGTGAGGAGTTGCATATCGCCTGAACCCTCAAGGTGGAGAAGGAGGGGGCGTGAACACAGATGTCAGCCAGCATGTGTGTTTGTGGTGGGAGGGCACAAACACACTTTCTTTGCGTGAAGGAGACGCTTCTTGTGGAAGGAGTGTCGTCGCGCTCTTCGAGTACGCGGCGACTGGACAGGTTCACGCGATGGGATCAAGACAAAGGCTGAGTTGCATCGCATTCCAGTTCCCGCGATGAGGCGGAAGAGGGAAAGCGTCTCCTGTCCACTCCAGCGGGATAACCTGGCTCTCCAGTCGCCTTCTCCTCACCTTCTCACACACCCACTTGCCTACTCTAATTTGGCCTGACGTTTGAGGATGCAGCCATGCAACATTTGCACCCTCACACGTCGTCTCATGAGGGCCAAAACAAATTTCCTGGCGTGGGAGGGCTTTGAGGTACTCCGCTAGGATCTCCAACCACGATGTTAACAGTGCAGTGGGTGGCGACACTAAAAGCCGCTACTTTGCACATGTGACCGAAGCATAATTAAATGGGTGCTTTGCAGGATGTAAAGGCGAGCTAGAGAGACGAAAAACTACCGTCCTTAGCCGCGATCCACTTGCCCGGTGTTGGATGCTACTCTATCCAATTGGCCAAAGTCAACGTCTAAGAGTCACTTGAGTGGAAAGTGTGGAGGTGAACTAAATTGCGTCTGAGGGTAACAGCAGACAAGATAGTCCATTTGCCTAAACAAAAATTCATGGGTGTGACTTTGGGGTTTCCCATGAGGGACAGCAAAAGTGTCACTTGCCTCTCCTCGAGCTCTTCGCGCAACTCCACTTGTTCTAGTCAGGTGTGCTGATTTCAAAAGCTGCAAGTTTTGGGACTGTCGCCGTGTGTTGGGCGAGGAGACCGTGTCCCTCGACTGCGATCTGCTCGCCCATTGGCGTCGGTTGACAGCCAGTCGGCGAGCGGTGGGCGGAGACAGCAGGACTTTGGCCTCCTCACTGCCATCGCAGTAGGCATGGACGTCGTCTGCCACACTCGGTACACCTCGCCCGGTTGATATGCGCCAAAGTCTTCACTCCTATCCTCTCTACCACGCTCACTTTCGTCAACATCATCTTGTTGACACGATCATGGTTGCAATCCTTAACGAATGTCTACTTAACGGCTATAGCAGCGTCAGATCTCCTCTTTGGCCTTCGAATTTACCCAAATTTTATACAGTGCCGCGGTATATGCTCGCCGTGCCTATAATCCACGCAACTGCAAACCGAGTTAGAAACATCACCACCTAGTTGACAGTCTGTTTTACCATCGAGCGTTTCATCAACATCGCCTTCCCCCTTCTCGGCCATGGACTGTGCTCATTGTTTGCACGCTCTTCTTTTGTCCTCACCCTTCCCGACTTCCTCAAGCGGAAGGCGACGTCTCTCCTCGACACTAAAGGGACGCTTGTGCCTGATGGCCGCTACGTGGTGGAGGACTTGAAGTAGCAGACGATTCTAAGGGCTTTGGCTATGCCTTTATAAACCAAATATCCTTTGTTATTTTAACCTTACTCCTCCTCAACTTCTTTAACACTCTCCTAACTCGAAGTGGTTTAAAGGCTAAGCGCAAATCCTGAAGGATGGCGAAGGATTGTCAGGATCGACTCTCGAGGGCACGGCACACATCCGAGAGGATGGAAGTAGCAAAGTCGTGTTTGGTCGCCACACTTGCGGTCGCCCAAATTCTCAGACACAGGACAGGAAGGGTGCTCTTCGATGGGCAGCAGAGAACCACCGTGATGCTAATCTCCATTGTGGTGGCCTTCTTGATTCTCCACATTCCCAGCAGCATCCTCAACATCTTCTACAACATGTGCAATTATGAGGAGAGTGTGACAGATCCAAACTTTCACTCACTCGCCACTGTCTTCTCAACCAACTCCAATTTCCCCCTTCTCGGCCAGTTTCCGCACGACCGCACTGACTGACCGACAGACAGACACGCAGGCAGGCAGGCAGACAGGCATTTATTTACCCAGATGGATAGAGTCCTACATTGAAGGCCATGCGTGCCGTCGAAGGAGACAACCACACTTCTGGTGGAGTCCTATCGCTTGCTAGATCTCGGTACTCGTCAGAAGGGTAGGAAGAGAAGCTGGTAAGACAAGTTAGAAGGGGCTTCCCTGCATACGCCTTCAGAAGGCTTTCACCGGAGGGCTTTAAATCCAAGCTACTGTGGCCGGACACGAAAGGAACCGGACCTATTTTACCTTGCTCGTCGTGCCACCCTGACATATTGCAAAGCTGAAAGGACTTGCTGGTGCCCCCTTGCATGATCGCATTCCCTGTTCCACCGCCTCACCAGCCCTGAGAGTAGAGCAACGGTGACGATTGCCTCCTTGTGTCCGCGGCATTCTCAAGTCAGTAGGGAGGCGGGAAGCAGGTGGGTGAGGGCAGAGGGTGCCCCTTACCTCCGCCACGTAGCCAAAACCCGAGACATGATTCCTTCGACCAAGTGCTACGTCATGAAAAAACTCGGAAGGCAGTAACAGAAGCACGCTGGAGGACGTGGAAATGAAGCGCAGAGTTTGACGAAGAGCCACTCTCGCTTGCGGAGAAATATTTGCACGGTTTAAACATCCAAATCGTCGTGATTCTAACTTCAGGCAGCACACAGGCCAGAGGAGCCACTTGTCGCATGAGATGAGTCGGCACGGTGTGCGTGGCTCAATGAAAATATAATGGCTCACCCGTTCAACCCTATCCCGCGCTCAGTCCCGAGGTTATCTACAAGGAGCTCTGACTGTTGCCAGCAAACAGTCTTCCTTAGGGGACACTTGCAAGGCATAAAAAGGGGCACAACATCTCGGGGGGTCGGTTACAACCAGAGATGGAGTGGAATCCACTTGCCTCTCACCTCCTTCCATCCTACTTCACCCTCCTCCTCCGCTTTTATCTCGTCGTCTTTCTCATCACGGATATTCACGCTAGCACATCCCAGGATAACGATTCGTTGTTCTTCATATACGTGGATGTTCCTCCCACAAGTATCGTCCATTTTCTCTTCGATTCACGTATTTTGTAGGACTTAAAAGCCCAACCGCTACCTCACTACATATTTCTGTTGCAGGTGTTTGTCCCAATCCCCAATGTGGATATAAGGGTTGTATGATGAATGAGAATGTGGAATATCTGCTGGCGCAGAGGGTTTCGAGAGTGGCGAACGAATAATACTGTGCTGCGAGATCTCAAATATCGGCACGTTAGTGATACGCAAACGAGACGTTGGAAAAGGCAACACCGCCCACAGTCTCAATGGAAATCCCGAAAAACTGCCACGCTCCTCTTGTCCCACCCTCTTAACATTCGACCGTTTAGTCAAACTGCACCGATCTTCCACTTCGGACTACATAACCCATCGTGAGGACTGAAAGACGCCCGGGTCGTAAAGCGAGTGGATTCTCTTCCACTCCACGCTATGTCATCGTGAGCTGCCGCAGTGTCGGATGTTACGTTCGACCTCTTACCCCTTCTATAACCATCATCTGGGATGGAGCTCTCCAAGGGCCTTATTTCCATCTTCGATCCTCGACGCCATGCTTCCAACGGTGAAAACTGAGGCAACAAACGGCGTAATTGGCAATTCCGTGTCACTTCCTTCACAGCGAAGTGACAGCCAAAGCAACCGTCCGTGGTGAAGTATGAGGAATGATCAACTGCGCAACGTCCCTCCTATTCGGCCTGCGCCGCCGCATTCTCTCTCCAATCAAATGTTTACACGAACACTTCGAAAATACATACTGTCAAGTATCTCTGACGTGTAGAATGAAGATGGCTTTGGCATGCGTGAAATCGTCTTGTTCTGCCCACTCCCGAGAAATGTTGTCCACCAGGCCGCTTTTCCAAATTAGAAAGTTTTGGAGAGCAGAGACGGGGACAAAAGCCGAAGAGTGTTGCGTGCTTTCTCGACGAAAAAACTGACGGTAAACCCCAACCATTTCGTGGGTTCGGGGGGGGGGGGGGGGGGGGGTTGAGGAGCAAGGACGAGAATGGAGGGGAGAGCGGTCAGTTCCAACTGCTATTGCACACCAACATTATCAAAATGTTCTTCCCTCCAGCTCACATGCTAGTATTTAAATAGTCAAATATGCAGACTGGTAAGGTTTGTTTTTTTTACGAGACCATCTACTCAGGTTTAATTTCTCTCTAATACCCACGCTTCGTTGACGTGTTAGGGCAAAAATTGTTAACAGATCTCTCAAAAGGGGCGCAACTTATAACTCTGTCTTGGGGGATGTCAACTAGCCGAGGCTGATGGCGGGTCCTTTCTGGCCCATGCATTCCCTGTAAACCATCAATTTTCGACTTCCTCCGCATGCACTACCGGTCCAACTTACTAAACTGTCACATCTCTATTTTCTCTATCCCGTAAGAATGTTTCATCCGTTCGCTTTCGGCACTTGACGAGATAAGGGAAAATTGTCCACTCTACTCCATTCAAGGCCAAAGGTTTGGAATCCCCAACAACTCGTGAATGTTTCCAAGTAAAACCGCATCGGGTGGCTTGAAGGATTGCCAGAAAGCTCAATCGATCTCACCATGAGAGTCGAGAAAGTTCACGAAGGAAGGGGTTCCCACACTCAGCGTAAGACCGTAAATGACTGGCACTAGAAGTTGTATCGGGAAATCTTGATCTTCCAGTATTTACTCCCATTTTCCTCCACGTTGTCCAAGAAGTTAGTCTCGTGCCGTCAACCTGGGGGGAGACACAGAACTGCATCACCCCAGTCCCACCAGGATTCCACACAAAAACCGTGGGGGAAAGGGCATATCGTTGCCCTATCGAGAGACATGGTCTTCTTTCCGTACCTATAACCCGCTTGTCTCGGATGTGTCATATCCCGCATAAATTGCACGCAAAATGCAGTGAGTTGCGAAGAAATCTGCTTTTGATGCTTATTGCTTTTCGTCTCCGCCCCGTCACCCTAACCCAACTCTCGTCTATGCTTCTCTCTATTTATATCTCAGCCTCTCCTTTTCCTTTCCCACTATCTGAGTGGTGTAGAATTAGGTAAGTTGGTGTGCCTCTATTCTTCAGTCTCATCCTCAATTCATTGGGGCACAAAAAACTGCGAGGCGATACATCATAGAAAGAACAAGAGTGAGGTTGGGGCAATTTCCGTTCACGAAAATAACATTTGAGCGTGTCAAAGTTTCAGAGCAGAAGTTTTAATAAAAAAAATTCCTCAAAAACTTCGCCGCGCAGGACGCGTCGAAATTAGAATAAAAATGTCATTTT
>QEYB01000110.1:0-29340 GCA_017562135.1 Dipylidium caninum
TGAAATTAACTTCATTGCTTCCATTCAGCCTGTCGCTCCTATAGATGCTAGCTGAAGGCTATATTTCTTTCCTGTTGCCACGCCCTTTTCACGCTATGCGAGAGAGGGAAGTAACGCGTACACATTCATTTCTCAAGGCGTAGCAGAACCGTTGCCCAGTGCTGTCAGCGTTACATGATTTCGGAACGTCATATAAGGTTTTCTAGCGTACATTTCCAAACAAAGTGCCAGCCATGCCTGCTGCTCTACCACGCCAAACTGCTGGAAGATGAGCCTGGCAGCCGACGCAAAACGCGTGAACACGAAAATCTACTCGACAGACGGTTCTGAATTTACCATGATTCGCAAAGTAAGGGCAAAATGAGGTTAAAATATGGCCTCGCGTTTATTTTATTCCTTTCGAACGGAGAGTAAACTATTCACGACAGGACTTCATTTGCCCTGAAATTTTGGAGCCGCGACCCTATCAGCAAAACTAAACAACCGACTTGCCATGTGCTACTCATCCTCCATTTCAGTATCCACAAATTATAGAGCAGATGGGTTGAGCTTTACAGTGGCGAAGAAATCGCCCCTTGCGAAAGGAGTTAATACAGGGAGACTTGGATATAAGTCATCGCTTTTTTTGCCCCAAAATCCCATGAAAACTTCAAATTTGTTGATAATTTGGCGTGTTATATAGAAGACAAGAATGACCCGAAAGCCAGATTACTACACCATTTTAACTTATAGTCTCAGTTTCCACCAATTCGATCGCTCTTGTGAGTAACGACAGCAAACTTGTTTCCACCTATTGTCCAATGAAACTTAACACCAGTTAATTAAATAACGAGGCGGAAGCAACTTGACCCTTCAAATTATTTCTCTAGTAAATATTTTACTAAAATTATCCCCATCCTACTTTCCTCATTGTCACTCAGCGAGTTGCTGAGATGATCATGCGTCTGAACGTGGACAAATTCCATGTTGACAGAGACTAATTTACTCCGCCAAAGCCATGTTCGCTATCTCCTCAACACTGTTCCACTCAGCATGCTAATAAGTAGCCTGTTTCACTAGTAATCGGGGACACCACCTGCACTCCACTGGTTTCCAGTTCTTCCTAATTGAGCGCAGGACAACATTCCTCTCCTCATCTGACCATTTAAACAGGCTATATTGCGGAAGACAACATCCTAATTAACGTCAGCCCTTCCTTAACATGTATTAACCCACCTCTTACTCCTTCTCCTCTCTCCTCTCATAAGAGTGCTTTCAGCACAACTTTCACCTCACTCTTCCCAACCTTACATCTTCGCAAGCCTGCAGGGCTGATTGCACGCAGTCGGTTGAATTTAAGTATGACTGCTAGTCTCCAGCCATGCGGTAACACTAACTCACCGTGTTGGTGGGTTTTCTCCATTTGTTCACTCTTATCGTGAAGGGTTCAGTTATGTTTCTAAAAGTACCCTCCATTATTCCGCACATGGCAAATAGTGAAGCCTCAGCAGGCAAAATGTATTCGTATATTAGGTGCTCCGTGATTGTATAATAAATTCTCATCCCTCAGTTTATATCCTGACAGCAACAAAGAGAAAGCGCGATAGTTAATGCGCACAGAGCAGCACAATTGAGGCAATGGCCCTATGCGAAAGTGCGAAGGAGAGCGTGTGAAAGGGTAGGATTGGAGAGAGTGAGCAAAATTGGTTCTGAAAGACACCTTTACGAGGTGATATAAGAATTGAGGACAGTGTTGTGAGGAACCGTGGTACGGGAACGGAAAAAGAAATTTGTTTATTTAGAGTATTGTATTCAGCAATGTAGGCTAACGAAATGATCACCTGATAATGCAAATGATGTCCTGCATTCATATAGGAAGGATTTGGGAGAAGTAGGAGCAAATTGTGTCCTACGATTACCAGTGGGCAGGTTGGTTATTTATATTTGATGGAACAGCTATGAGACGAGGTGAAAACATGGATCTGACGGGATGAGATAGTCCTCAGATCCATGAAATATGCTCACTACAAGTTAATAATTATTTTATCAACTTTGCCAAAGACATTGAGCGGCGTTGAAGGAGCATAATGATTTGAGAAATGATATGATTAACTTCTATGTGGCAGCAATGGTTACCAAAAAACGTCGGACAACTGGGAAGAATAATTGTCTGCCGATTTAATCGAAGAAAAAATGAAGGTAGTAGAAAAAACAGAATGTTCTACGATTGTTTTAATGGATCGGAGGTTGCTGTGCATTGTATGTTTGGATATATTTGTTTTCGGCTGCGTTCGCGGTCTCGAGGGTGAGCGGGTTATTTTAGAATTCTTTTGTGCTTATGACGGTTATTAAATATACATCACAAAAGCTTTTTGTTGAAAAATCCTTGCGAATTCTGTTGTTGGCATGCAATGGTGCATGGGGCTTTGGTGTTAAGGTGGTTGAAAGGTAGTTTAGTGGGTGGACTTGTACATCTTGTTGCCTAAGCTCATTAGTAAGACATTTGTCGCCTTCCCTTTTGGAAAACAAGGACCAATTAAGTCTTTTCATGCTGGTAGAGCACTCCTCAAGGCATATTTACTGATTCATGCGTAAGAATTTTTTTGCACCCCAGAAAAGGAGGCGTAATTGCTGCTTAAGCCTCACATGATATTTTATTTAGGTCATTGAGATTCGTGTGACGAATTGCATATTGGTTTTTAGTAGCAAACGATTGGTTTGGATGCCGGAATGATTCCCTTTGTAAAAATAAGTCCTTGTACTATTTGGACAATCTGCTCGGAAGAGCGTAGAGAAGATTGGTCCCTTGTCATGAAGTGTAGGCGACGCTGAAATGGTCTCGTGGCAACAGAAAGATGCGTCAGGAGGTAGGGTTTCCGTCCTTTGCAATTTCATTCTATTAATGCTAACTCGGACCGCCGTAAATGTGTAATAGATGTACACGGTCACTTCCAAAGCTTTGACCGTCTTAGGGAAAATATGTTCGCATGATGAATACCACGATATGTGCCACCACTCGTGAGATTTGTGCTATTCTCGCAGACTGTCAAATAACCGGTGGCAATATTATACGAGGCACTTGGAAATTTCATGCCTCACTGTGCTGCTTTGATGCGAATGGTTTGCCGCCATGGTAAAATATAAGGCTGCTAAAACGTGGTTGTTATTGTTTGCATTTATAGGTCTTAAAGAAGAAGAAGATACCGTTGACCCATGTAGTACTACTTGATCAAACCGAACGGCAGTGTGGGAGTACTGGTGACGAAGTTATCTCTAGATGGAAATGGAGAGAGCGATAGTGAAAGTGAAGAAAGCCCCATATTAGAGGATTACCAGATTGAAATCGAAAAGAACGCACTGAAGCCCGATGAAAGTGCATCTCAAACGAATCATAGGATTGGTGATACTACTATTAAAGTCACAGGTATCCGCCCGAAGAGGAAGAACAACCGGAAGAAGTGGAAGGGTTTTCTTGTTACCGCTATCAACAAACTGATCTGTGAACATGAACTGTTAGTTAATTGGCAGTCTTGTCATCTACATTGACGTGAATAAAGGAGAGTTGTTCGATTTGAGGCCGAAGGACACCTATTACACTTGCCTCTTCCTCCGGAAGCAACAAAATACGCTCGTTAGTTTCCTCTTCCGCCGCAAAATAGAACAAGTCATTGCGCTTCGATGCCCAAGGATTTAACACCAACTTTCAGCAATGCTTCAAAAAAATGGATATCAATGGATTACGGATGGGCCTGTGGAGGGTTTCGCCGGCTCAGCAACTCGCCATCACAAAGCAGATGATAGCATTTTTATTGATGGACAACTTCTCCAACTGAAGTGTTTATTCTGTGACGAAATGCACAATATATCAAGTAAAGCGGAAGGACTCGTCGTCAAGGATATCTCACGCAGTGGACTGAGGGAAAAGTTTTTGGGAGACTGAATTTGTTACGATACGTTTGTGAGCATGAGGCATTCCAATCGATCGAATGTAAGAGAATAGAATAGAAGACTTAAGACGTCAAATGAAAACAAGGAAGGAGGCAAGGTGGAGACAGATGGCCGGGTAACGCTAGAGTATAAGCTCATAGAAGTCACATTTTAAGCCGAGTAAGGAGACCATCATAGGCCAAAGATAAGGTCATTCATAGCATATACCAGTTGGCGAAGTAAGAAGAAAACGTCTCACTCTGCACTTGGAACTGAGTCAAATTGTTTTGAGTCAGAAAGGCCATCTCATTCACGATTCCAATTTCTACTATCCGACTAAAAACTCGACATTGCGATCCCGCAGCTCGATTATACTCCATCTTCGCTTTTGCATACATTTTGGGACTCACTATTGTGTAATTTCGAGCATTTGACCCGAAATCAGTCACATTAACCAATTCTGCCTTGTATGTCTCGTTTTCACCAACTCGAGTCCAAATACGACAATGCGATTCCGCTTAAACTTTCAGTACGTAGCTCGATCAGATGCTGCTCCCGCCTATTTCGGCGTACAGGGAGTCAGTTTACGAACTTGACGTTTGCTTTTCTCTGATTGTTTAAGAATAGAATGAAGAACGGGCGGAAGCACTTCGTCGCATTTGTCGTCAATAGAATGTGACTCCATTTTCAAAGACTTCGGAGACCAGCGAAATCTACGGAAAATGGCGTAAGTGGACGATTAGGCTCCTCCTGGTAAATGGTCTCCATTACTGGTCTTTTGCTTGGCCATATCTCATTCTTCTGTCTCATGGCTAGTCCAGTGAAGAGTCAGTCGTGCAGGCAGACGGGTTCATCTCCAGCGCCGTGGTCAGCATTCGCTGAATGTGGCGTTGATAGGCTTGGCAGGAGCATATCATCGTACCATCGAGCTCCGAGGCTACAACTTGGGAGCGCAAACCATGTCTTCGTGACGAGGAGAAGAGTCATTAGTCTTTCTCTCAACTAACTATGCATTCTGCCAACAGGCGCTAACTTTGCCATCCTCCCCCATTCCTCTGGGCCGTTTGGGCCATTTAACGTGCTTTTTTTACTTGTGTGAACAGTCAGATACCTGCTCCGTTATGAGTGAAGATGGTTGCGCGGACTGTGAGACCAGCCAAGTTGCCTTCTGATCGACGCAGTCCGAGTCACTGCAGCATCAGCCCGCTTATAATAGTACTTATTCGTCACTGCCAGGAGTGGTAGAAGTCAACAGTGCTTCTTGGAAGCGGTCGAGAGAGGAAGTGAGAGGCCCTATTTTGCACAAAGGCAGGGCTGAAGCGGAGACAAGAACGAGAACGGAGAAAAAGGAGGATGAGGCGGAAGGAGGACAAGGTGGGAAGGAATCATTATTTGAGACGGAATGGGGAAATGAAACTGAATCCGCGAAATCAAGAGGAAAAGAGGCAGAAGAAGAGGACGAATTACAATTAGGGACATTGCCATGGAAAGAGGACTGAGTCCGTAGAAAAAGCACTCGAGCAAATCCGTGAGCGTTCACTTGGTCTTAAGGTCAACGTAGCCCTACAGGCACATCTATAAGCCGTTGATATACATTCTTTGGAAGCGTTGATGGAAGTTGGTCCCAGATTCTGGGTCATCGGAGCGCAATGACTTTTCCTGTTTTGCAACGGAAGAGAAGAATTAGAAGAATTCCTGCTAACGCATGTTCATGGACCAATTTGTTGATATGTTAAAATTAAAACCCTTCCACTATTTCTGATTGTTCTTCCTCTTCTGGCGGGTACCTGTGACGTTGGTAGTAGTATCACCGACTCTATGATTCGTCTGAGATGCACTTTCATCGGGTTTCAATACATTCTCTCAATCTCAGTCTGGTGATTCCCTAGCATGGGGCTTTCTTCACTTTCCTCGTGTGCTTGCTCTGCTCATGTTGGCGGTCTCTCCATTTCCATCTAGAGATGACTTCATCATCAGCAATTCCACACTGCCCCCGCGTTGATCAATTAGTTTCACTTTTATCAACGGTATCATCTATTTGAGACCTACAAAGGTAAACAACAACAAGAACATCAACGTTTTAGTGGTCTTCCATTTTATCACAGCGGGAAGCCATTCGCAACAGAGCCACACCGTCATGCATTAAATATCCAAGTGTCTCTTGTGCGATTATACCATCAGTGGTGTAATAGTTTCGGCTTAAGCTTAAAGGGCTTGGGTGCACGGTAGACGCACTTAGAAGAGTAAAAATGATGAATGGAACCTCAGCATAAACCGGAGATGATCAAGTGAGGAAAATCATGAAAAAAAGATTCTAGTTGTAACTCAATCAATGGCTAAAAACCGGACGAAGTGTGCTAAAATATACCCTAGTGTCAAGAGGACTGGCCGGCGCTCACTATTTATTTCATTCAATAATAAAAGTGAGCAAGCATCTAACCCAAAATAAAAAACCCATAAAATATTGTTGTTCTATCTCTCAATGAATAAACATCAACAAGACGACACTCCTAACAGACCTAACTTCACGATCGAAACACAATCAAACAGGGGAACAGTGATTGAGGCCTCAGCACGAACCATTGTTTTTATCAAAAATGCAAGCAAGAAAAATGCACCTTCAGTGTAAAACACCTGACAAAAGTTCGAATATCACAAAATCTGTTCTAATACGTTTGCACATGGTAACAAGGGGTTCCTCACTTGACGATAGTTTGAGTGGAGTAGACTTGAGGGCAGATCAGCAAGCAATGCGTAGCAGGCGAATATACCCATCTTCAAGAAGAGGCACCAAAGACAGAGATTAAAACGACATCGAATGCGGTGGGGCAAGGTGAGCAGCGATGAGTCCTCTGGCCCCCGAAATAGCAGTTTGCTACATGTACTTCTAGAAGGCAATATAGTCAACCCTGAAAGGACGCCTGAGAAACAAAAGGTGAATGTAAACACTTAGGCAATGGTATTGAAATCGTGTATTAGGAGAAGATAGAAAATAAGGAAAAGCATTTTATTCTCGATCAATGATAATCAACTTGTGCGGATATTCACTCGGGAAACGGCACGAAGCCTGTGTGCAAACATGCTCAGAAGGCAACACCCCACTTCAAACAACTGCTCTCCTCTCAGCATTTCACTTCAAAGTTGCTCGTTCCACGTTAACACCATTCCGCCTTTCGCACATTCTTTGGCAAGAGGCAGCATCCTTCAACCCCTTGTTATCATACTGTTTTGCCTCGCCACAGCTAAAGAGCTCATTTGGGGGAGAGAGAGGACCTAGTGGTAACTCTGCCTTCTTTGAGTCAATTGTGAAATGGTGTCTCCGGTGCGGTGTGGCGTATGTTTGAAACCAACTCTAGGCGCCTTACCGCCTCTCTGTAACTCCTCAATCTTAGCTGAGCAGTGTAACTGAGAGGGGAAGTTCATTGTGATGAAGAGTATCTTCAGGGTAAGAGCGAGGAAAATGAGAACAAGGCGAAGCTGATGCGTGGCACCCTTCAAACTACTTCCCTTCCAGCAGTCGTCAGGTTTCATTAAATTCGCATTGCCAACAACACGCTGACTTCCAATGTGACTCGTACGATTCTTCGACTTCGCGTAGACTGTCTCCCGAACTCTTGCGGTGAGAGCTGTTCTTAATTCACTCTTTTGGAAGCAACTGTACACAAAACGAGGGAGCACAAAGCACAGCATAAGTCTACTATGCAAGCCCAAGCAAAGGACGGTTTGTCAGAGTCGGAGGGTGAGTCGAGACTGCATGCCGTTCATCCATCTGTCTCCTTGTAACTGGAGGAGGACATCGTTTGTTTCATCGCCTCTGGCTGCTCCAGACTGCCACACAAACGCTGGCAAATGGGCGACATAGGTTCTTCCAGCGGGTTCTCTTCAGCTGGCACTTGCGCATGATTAAGTACAGAGTATAACAAGAAATGACGGAACGGAAAGTGTCATCAAAAGCCCTGTGACGGGGCTTTAAATAGGGCCAAACGAGGGACATCTTCTCTCAACTGCACCGCGAACTGTCCAGACTGGCAGGCCCTTGAGAGCGGGGAGAGTGGAGACTAGTCGTCGTCGTCGAGTAGTCCAGTCGCCTCTGACCTCACCGGTCAACGGTGAATGGATCTCAGCCTTTTTTGCGCGACCAACTCCCCTCCCCCGTCAGCCATTTCTTTAACGAAGTTCTATGTATTGGCTTACTTGGTTGAGAATGGACAGATTCATGAATGTGTGGGAGTGGAGGCTTTAACACGAAGTCCTCTTGTAAGAGAGAGAGCAATTTTCAATAATTCGCCTTCAGTTCCACATTTCCGTGAATATTTTACTCACCTGACACTTCATGAGGAGCGCCCTTTAGGAAAATTAATGAATTGATAAAGATGATTTTTTGTAAATCACCATCTCTTGAAATAAACGCAACTGCCACACGTTTGTCTTCCTTGACCTTCATTGCATTTGCCAAGGAGGAATAAACTGTAGGCCTTTTGATGGCCTCCATGCTTTGCAACAAACTGTAATCTTCGTGGTGAGAGTTTCATGCTGAACTCAATGGGATGTGGTGAATGAAGCATTCCCTCTCCCGGCCTCCTGCCAAGTTATACGACAACATTTCTTAGGTCAGGTAGTCTACACAGAGGATGTGGTCTTCTCACAATCTGGCGCGCGTGCGACGGCCACTTGACTGATTTCATCTCAGACATCGTCCCAGGGTGGCCCGCATTGTTGAAGTTAGTTTGATTTGATGTCAACCGTATGAGCACTGTCCGATTAATGACAGACGTCATTTTAGTACATCGTCCAGTACTAAGCTCAGGGTGATGCCGCTTAGCCATCAAGTTGTACAGAAATTAAAATCAACGCTCTTACCACCCTGACCCACGCTGCTTTCGACCTTCACCACTGCCTAGTGCTGCAAGGACAATCATTTGTCGAAAGAATGATATTCGAGAGATTCCTTATGCTAGTTCACCAGTTCGACTATAATCTGTTGAACTGAAACGCGATGATAACCTGAAGGAATGCAAAGACAAGTACTAGTGGCAATGTTATCTTTTTTCCTCATCTTCCACCTCCAAGCGGGTGTTGCTAGGGTGGATCAGAATGAGAAAAAAAGTGGTGACCTGAGACCGTCTGTAATGCTGCCCTCAAGCAACAATACAGTCCGTTTGTAGATTGTGACATTGTGTTACCACGAACGACGCGAGTTCAAGTTTTTGAGTGGAGGCACCTGCCGCACACCCCTCCACCTCATGCACTATACAGTAGAAGTAGTATTGGAAACCGACACTGACACAGAGGTGGAGACGAAGACGCACTTGGAGATGGGAGCGAAGGAAGGGTGGAAAGAGGAGGTGGAATCGGAAGCGGGAGTAGACGTGGAAGTGGAGGTGGAGACAGACAAAGAAGGGCGGCCGGAGTCGGAAGCGGGGAAGGAAACAGAAGCGGATGCGGAGATAGGAACGAACGCGGACGCGGACGCGAATGCGGATTAGGCGGAGGCGGAAATGGATTATACGGTTGCGGAGACGGGGACGGGGACGGGGACGGAGAAAAGGGAGAAAGACGAGTGAGAGAGAGAAGGAGAGAAGAAGATGCGAAAGAAGGAATAAGCATGAAGGAATTATTTTCAGAGGCAGAATGCGGAAGAGAAAGGCAAAGAGAGTGCACGGAATTAAGAGAATCGGAAGCAGAAGCAGAAGGAAAGGAAGTAGACGAAGAAGGGGGGGGGGTGAGGGAGAGGAAGAGGGCGAATTACAACTAGAGAGAAAGGCAAGAAGTGACGACTCACACGGCGGAGAATCGGAGTATGTGGTGGAGTCAGAGAATGAAGATGGTATGAAGACTTTGCCACGGGAAGAGGAGTCTGGGGAAGATAACTCTGAATCGGTTGAAGAAGCACTCCAGCGCATCCATGAGTGGTCACTTACTTCCTCTTATGGTCAACGTAGTCTTTCCGAGGAGTGTGGTGCCATGGTTTATCAGTGATCTTTCACTGAAGAGAATGTGTCTTCTCGGCATAGTTACCAACCGAATGCGTTGCAGCGAGGAGATGCCGGCGAAGCCACTCGCAGGGCCCTCTGGGAGCGATCGGCACACATTTCTATGGGAAGAGGAGTGCGGGGAAGACGACTCGGAGTCGGCTGAAGAGGCACTCCAACGCATCCGTGAGTGTTCGCTTACTTCATCTTACGATCAACGTAGTCCTCCTGAGAACTGAGGTGCAATGGTTTATGAGTGATCTCTGACTCAAGAGAATATCTCTCCTCTACACAGTTGTCAACCGAACGCATCGCAGGGAGGAGACGCCGCCGACAAAACCATCCACATGCGCATCTGCCAACGGTTGGTGGACATTTCCATTATAAGATGAGTCTGAAAATGATGACTCTGAACCCTTAGAAAAAGCACGCAAACGAATCCGTGAGTGTTCATTTACTTCATCTTACAATGAAAGTAGTCCTCTCCTGGCCAGTAGTGTGGTGCAATGGGTTACGAGTGGTCATTGACTGAAAAAGTGTCTCCTCTGCATAGGCGCCAACCGGAAGCTTTACAGTGAGGAGACGCCGCCGACGAAGGCATCTACAAGGACATCTGTAAGCGACCAGTGTACATTGTTTTCAAGCATTGGTGCAAGTTGGCATCACATTGTGAGGCGTTTAAGCCAAATGACTTATCTTATTCGCAGCGGAAAAGAAGACTAACGAATCTATTTTGTTGCTTATGGCGGAAGAGGTAGATGACGTGAGTGGATGACAGAAATCGGTGAGGCTTAGAGGTGGAAGCGCAGCGGAGGTCAAGAAGTCGGTGAGTCGGTCGACGAAATGGGGAGTGCAGAGCTTTGGAGGGCGCAGGTGGACTCATGCAAGGTGAGTGGATAGGGGAGTGGCCGAATGTGAATGCTTGCCCCTGAGTGAATGCGCCTTGAGTAAGGACAGTGCCCGGCTAGAATGTAACTTCACCAAAATTAGGGGACGTTAAAGGCGCCGACTTTCTAAAAGGAGAGTGGTGAGCAAGTAGCATGACGACGACTATTCCCTTCCTGAATAGGCAGAAACTATGAGGACTGCTGAGTAGTCCAACGCGCTAAAACGCCAACAGACCATCAGTCCAGGAATCCACGCAAATCGGGCTGCATGAGTGTCCTCGGAAATATCCAAGCACGTGCTGTGAGTGGCGCTTCCACTACTAAGAAGAGGACGCATTCCCGGCCCGGCGATGTCTGTGAATTTACGGCTGCTTCTCGGTCAATTGCCAGCAAGTTTGGTGCGCATCACATCCAACTATAGCCTCAGAAGCCTCACATACTTCCATTCGCTTTAGCAAATTTTGCCTCCTAACACCATGTTAATTCTTCCAATACCTCATGCATTCCAATGCCCATGGGAGACAATGCAGGGCCTACCCTGCTACTCGCCTTACCCTATTTACCAGAACTTCCCCACTCCACTCCACTCCACTCTGTTTTTACACTAACTACGTCATTCTCCCCACGCTTTCTACCCCTCGTCCATGCGGGTCAACTTTCCTTCTCCTCTCCTCTCCTCTCCTCTTCTCACCATCACAATTGTCCGATATGTCACACTTTGGAAAGCCTCTTGAAAATATTGCTTTGTTCACGCTGCTACCCGCCTCTTCTTAACTGCTCACAGCAGCCTCAAATGCCTCCTCCTATTCCTCCTCCTCCTCCTCCTCCTCCTCATCTCTCCTTGTCAACACGCACTAAGGTCAACTCAAATGGGTGCCTAAAGAAAGACTGGAAGCCCTTTAAGCTAAATAAGATGAAAGGGAGGCCAAAGTAACTAGCGAACGAGCCAATTACCTCTTTTGGCTGTCTGTTCTTCCCGATGAAGAAAGCAGAGGTAAGTATGCATCGCTAGGGGGCTTCAATCGGATCTTCACGTAGGCAGAGAGAAAACAGACTTTCTAACACTTCACCCACCATCTCCTTTAAAAAATTCTATCACTTCGTCTCAAGGCTAAGAGAGGTTGATATTAGCATCTACTTCATAAATGACTCGGTATGGCGAACCTTATTCGAGCGGAAGAATGCCATTTTTCCTGAGTGAGCCAATTCGCCCGACATATCAGACATTTGAATGCCTATTAATAAAAGTGCTTTCATTTTCACGATGCCATCCACAACTCAAATATTCACCTTAACTATGCCATTTCAGCCAGACGTTCACTTCGGCAGCCAAAAGCGCACTTTAACACTTCTTCCTCACGAGGCATTCGCTCCGGTGTAGTCAATACCAATTCTCATAATTTATAAGACTTTACCTACGCTGCTACTTCACTGCCTGCCTGCCTGCCTGCCTGCCTGCCTGCCTGCCTGCCTGCCTGCCTGCCTGCCTGCCTGCCTGCCTGCCTGCCTGCCTGCCTGCCTGCCTGCCTGCCTGCCTGCCCACATCTCCTCCTCTCAACTGGTCTCTTCTACCTCCGACACTTTTTCAACGTTGCTTCTCTCGATTCCTCTCACACTCCAACCTTTTCAACGCCAGTCATATACACATGTGACATACACTCATGCATCACACTTAGGTGAATAGTGAGAATTTGCACGTTCTTAATGAAGCCACTACCAACTCACAAATGTCCACCTAATTATACCAATGGTACAACTCCCACGCCTAATATGCCAAACACAAAGCCAATCAATCCACCAATTAACCTTTTAATTCCTACTCCCAAAACACACTACACAAGACTCGAAAGAAAATCCAATCCACATACTAAGAACAACAACCCTTTACACAAGAGACTATTACATGCACACAGCCACTTCCTTTAGAACACAATGCTCTCACCACTCTTCTCCCACCCTCATGCAAATCGCATATACACACGCCAGGATCCATTGATAGCTAAGAGAATCATCTCATAACAATGTGCTGCTTGGGATACTGTATCGTCCCCGCTACTCCCCTTCTAGAGCAATTTTTTCATTTGTCATGCTTTCAAGGATACGAAACCCCAGTTAAGTGGTCTGCATACTTAGAATGCTGTTTATAGTAAGAGAGGATCGTTTGCTCACATTTATCACATCCCACAACTTTGTCATTTCAATCAGGCAAGTTTAATCTCCCTCATAACTCAATGCACTTGATGCGGTGCCAAGTGTTGATGCTGGGATGTCGCATGGTGGAATTAAAGAAGAGAAATCACGGAGAAATATGTTCACATCGGGTAGAAAGCTGCAAATGGGGTTGAGGAGAATTTCGTAAATGCAATGAATTGAGCGAACGGAGGTGTAGTTGTGTGTAGCGGTGTCTCTCGATCAAGCGGTCGGGCTGCAATCTTCTTGTCCTTTCTCAGGCGTCGGGTCTGCGGCGATGAGAACGATGGTGGCGGCATTTACATGCAAGTGGTCTCTCTACTTGCAGGTAAACTCTCTGCAGCCTGCCTACACTACGCAACAGGCTACTGACAAATTTCAATCAGCATGTTTATGTGCTTCCCCACTAGCATCAAAAGAAGATGGCAGTCAGGAAGAGAGGAAGAAGAGAGACATAGGGGAAAGATTCTGCAATAAGGTGTGTATATACTGTATTCATTACAGTAGGTGAAGAATGGGGGAGAACAAAGGACACTTGGCCGTGATCAAATATATGAGTGAGAAGAGTAAAGAAGATGGGGAAATAAATATAAATGATGCATTTCTCTTTGTCTCTCCCCCTCACCAAACTGTTTGCACGGCGCACTGGCTTCAACGGAGGGAAAGAGGAAGGGCAATAAGTCAGAACTAGTCCCTTTTGTCCCCAAATGTAACTCATCGAGGCTACCACCGCTCGGGTGATAAGCAGCACACATCAAATGAGCGATGCTATCCAGCTAATCTGGAAACTTGGCAGATGACAGGATTTTACTTGACATGCGCCCTCTGGTTGCTAATTATTTTACACGAGGAATCACACCGTGCACCGAGTCAGCGAACAATGCAAACGGCCTGCGACGGGACGTGGCCTGCAGAAAGTCACCGGCGACTGTGAAAGTGGAAATTTAAAATGCAGACACTGTTTGGTAAGCTATTTGGAACTGATTAATGTCGATCGCGAAACCGCGGTTGCGAAAGCAAACTATTCGGCTGACCAAAAAAGCTGCTAAAAGCGAGGCATTTGTCCGTCTGCGAGTCTGCAGTAGGCAGAGAACAACTGCTTCCTTCCCCAGACCTAAGGCGCGCGGGGATCCAAACTCGGTGCTGGTAGGGAATAGCCATGGCAAACGGCTCTCGGAGCGGGAGCCGAAGTGTCTAGAAGCTACGTGTCCACATGCGAGGAAAACCGTCTCCACGTCAACGGATGCAAGCACAATCGAAGGGAACACTCAAACTACGTAACAAAAAACATTAATGAAATCGGGGGAGGGGGGGATGAGGGGAGGAGGAGTAAAAAACAACAACTTGATGATGAGAGAAATGGTCATCCGGTCACAAGACCCAACCTGAATAGTTCACTTTATCATGTGTGGATTACCAGTTCACGGGTAGTGGGAGGCAAGTCGTAAGAGGTAACAACAAAGGTGGACGGATATGAAGAAGGGCCAAGCATTCTAGCTGAGGAAGTCGGTACGCAAAACCCCCATTAAAACTTCACTCCTAAGGGAAGATTCGACATTTTGCCGACGACACAGTCGTCTGAACTACTGGTCTTGTAGAATGCCCGTCACACGTCTGCTACGCGTCCGCCGATCTCTCTGTAATGAAATCAGAGGGAGTAGGCGAAGAGCAGTTTAGATGAATATGGGATGAGGATGACAGCATTATATTTGTCTGTTTGGAAGAAGCCTCGATGAGCGTGGGTGGCCATTTGGGAGCACAATCTGTCCTCAACAGCATCAGAGAATGATGGAATTCGTTTCACGAGCTGCGGAAGGCAGGCAATCGCGATAAGGGAGACCGAATGAAAGAAGAGATGCAGCGAAGTGAAAAGCGCCTCCCGGCAAAACGGAACAGGCTCCCAAGAACAGTAATCGCCCGGGCCTGCGGAAAAGCCTTTTATAGTGCTGCTCGAGGAACGCGGTTAAAGAAGCAATGATCACCAGACTGGACACCTTCCCGTCGACACAGGAGACCCGCCTACTCAAGTGGCTGTTTGGGAAATTAGCCTCCTCACCTCATTGGAAGGAATCCTTAGGCAGTGGACACTATTAATGTGCAAGAGAAATCTAAACTAGGCCGTTCAGGAGCGGAAAGTAGTTAACGCGACCTTAACGACGGGGTAATCGTCACCCCGTCCGCCACATAGCAAAACCAGTAGTTGCCATGTAGTTTGTCATGGGACATGCTTGAGCATTCAGCAGGTACTTTTAGAGTTTTTGCAATCGACGACAAGATCCCCTTTCCATTCCACTCCCTTGAAAATTTGGCTTACGTGGAGCGTGGGAGCTTGGTACTGGCATTCGATCCGCCCAGCGAGGTCTTTCGGACAGCGAAATTCAAAAAAGTGGTGGTTTAATGGATAGCAACAGCACAATGTGAAGCAGAAAACATGGGACATAAAGGAGAAAAAAGTAGAAAGATAACATTGCTTAAACATTCCACAAATCAAGTCGAGTAACAAATTCGCCCGAAATTGTACACTTGTGGAGCAGACAGTGCACCGAGTCGTGTGGCCGCAGATGCGAAGGTGGGAGCGGGGCAAGTGGAGTAATTAATTGCGAGGCTGTCGGTGGATTCGTGAGGCAAGTCCTGCTGGGGCGGGAGCGAAGGAGGGGCGGAATGGGAGCAGGCCATCCTCCACCGTGGCGTCCGCGTGTCTTGGTGTTCCCTGAAACATCACTCTCGCCTCCTGTCAACCGAAAGGAATGATGTTAAAAGCCAATGAGGCCCGTTACCTCGTTAATCTACTCGACAACTACTTATGCTCAGTGGCCTTTTGAATTTCCCTCGCTCAGCCGTTTACCGTAGTTATATATATACTCATAATTTGCAAAGTTTCTCTGGGTTTGAGTGTTTAGAGAGAAAAAAAGAGAAGTTGAGTAGGAAGCAGGGCTGCCAGGCCTCCTAGACCTCCTCCACCTCCTGAAGAGGTGGCATCCGCGCCAAGTGGAGAGACATCCATCATGTGATACACGCCACATGAATTCCGTCAAGTCCTACAGACTGTGGTACTTCGTTTTTGTTTGTCGTCGATGTGGCATTAGAGAGGAACAGGAAAAGACGGGCTGAGACGGGTGATAAACTCCGTACCTCAGCCGGGGTGCCAAGACGCGACTCCTCTAAGGCGTCCTCGAGGCTCCGATGGAAGATGCTGCCGACCACTCCGCTCTAACAGATGTTGCACAGTCCCATTTGAAATCTCCCACAAAATGGACTCATTGGGCAGGAAGAAACGACTTTCACCAGCACAATAGGCCACTGAACGCCCCGAGGAAAACAGTGGGGCAACATGGCCACTACGAGGTACCCCTAAGAGAGGCAGTCATTTGTCCCATCCCTCAATTGGCACTGCCTTGCTTTCTGCATCATTTAGTGGGGAAGCAAAGGCCGACTAATCCTTTTAAATTTAAAAGTAACGGCAGAATTGATAAGAATCAATAGAGGCACGTGAGGGAGAAGAGCGTAAAACGAATGCTCGTGGCTGGCCCCCTCCCGAAGGTGAGTCGGTAGGGCGGGAGGGGGATCGGGCCACAATTCGCTATGGCGCCGCGTCCAGCCATTTTTCCCAAACCTGTCCAGATGTCGGCGTCAGGATTGCAGCACTTCATTGTTGCGCCAAACAGTCAGAAACAGGTAGAATAGAGAGAGGCTACATAGCCTCAGAATATTGAAGGCAACAAATAACGCCTTGAGAGCAAGAAAACTCACCGCAAGGAAGGAAAATGGCCTACTTTCTCTGTCAAGTGGCAATGGAGAACTGTTCCACAACACCCGAAAGCATCAACTGTGTCCGGTTCTTTATGCGCGGAGTTTCCTTCAGCACAAATCTTCTCGGCCAGACGATTCTTAGCGTTTATTAAGTCGCCAGTCACGAGGAGCGGAGAGACTTGGTCAAATCCCAACCTAACATGTCGAGAAAGAGGCGCTTCTTCGCCAACTCAAATTGTGTGCACAAATGAACCTGAGGGAGAACTGGCCTCCGTGAGGACGAGTGGCGCTCAGGCCAAGTCAAAGACCTGTGCTTGGGAATTGGGCACCTTCTCCGAACGCATGAGTTGCATTAGCAACCAATTAAAACATGCTCGGGGAGGTCTTGTGCATTTGAGGTGGCAAAAAGCCGACGGGAGCAGAGAAGAGTTGGAACATTGCGCACATTGCTCAAAAGGCTTACGTGCCCTAGAGAAAGGGCAACGGTAGTGGATGGCACCAATGTCGGTCGTGCGGAGTAGATCTAGTCCTCTTGCAGCGCTTCCCTTTACTTTTGCGGGGCGACTCTTCGTCTCCTCAATCTTTCTCCAACCGATACTGCCTCCTTGAGGTGCTCCAGGACCGTCGAAATGTCGAGACATTGAGGCCTGCGGTTGGCTCTTCGCAGTAACCTATAACTAGTAAATCGTTTGGTTTTTATTTAACAAATTATTGATTAAAATGGGTTTAGAAAAGTGCCCGTTGAACATGTGAAATGGCTCTTTCTGGGGTGGCATCCATCTTCGGAATTTCCGCAACTTCACATATAAAACCACCTGCAGCAGTAGATGTATGTAAAGAAAAAATTATTATAACCGCAAGGCAGGAGAATCGACTTAGTGTCTAGTGCTTCTTTAACTGTTCCCCACCAGCACTATAAAAGTCACCTCCGAGGGCCCGGGTGCTCACTGGCCTTGGGGGGCGTTTCGTGTGCTGCTTCAGCATGAGGTTGAAGTCAGGTGGAGAGGTCGAGCCATTGTACGTTCTTGATGCACACGTGAACATTGACGATCTCGACAGTCACTCCGACAACGTCCCTCCTGCTTCACCTCTACGAGTTCAATTTCCGTCCTCGAATACCGCTGTCGTCAATCTTGATCGAAGCCCTCGTGCGTATTCGCGGGGAAACCACAAATAAGTCTTCACTTCGCCGAACCAGGCCGCCACCTCACACCGAGAACACGTGGACGGAACTATTATTACCGCAAGTCTTTTTGTTTTGCCAAATTATTACTATTTAGCATTTGAGGGGCAGATACGCCATTTCAATGCTAAAGCCTTATAAACTATTTTTAAATAGGAAATCTTAATAACAATCATAGATGTGTTCCTCATAAATGGTACCTTGTAATGAATTTAGACTTATTGTGTCGGCGACGGGGTCACTTGCCGTCGAGGGAACCACCGCTTTGTCGCCGCTCCCCACACAGCCCCGCCCCGCCTGGCCCCGCACAACGCCTCGCACGGTGCCTTGGATGAAAAGCACACTTGACAAGTGCGCCAAGGGATGTCATCGTAGCATTTAATCAGTACCGAGTAAAGCGCCGAGTGCGGACGGTATACTTGCCCCACCGCCCCGGTCCCTGTTGGCGTCGCGCGGTATGGTAACCGATGGACTCGTGCCAATGAAGTCTCAATAATCGAAAGTGTCTTTGCCGACATACTTCACTCTCCCAGATTGACAATTGACTGACACGACTGAAGTAAGTCAGACAAACTACCTGAGGAGTGTCGGGTAACATTGGGGCAAGTGGCGAGAGAGCAAAAACGACTATCGTCTAATTTTCCCCTCCACGGCTGGCGGGGGTGACTGTTGCCAGAACGGACTTCGCATTACTTGGCAATCACCTGGTTTCAAAGCCTTCACCGCGCAGACCTTTCTCCCACTTCACCTGAACCTCAGTCTTTTGGCCCGAGAGGTGGAGACCCTCCTGGAGGTGGTCAGCCGGTTTTGTCGAATTCAGATCCTTTCACAATGTCATCCCACTGATCGTGGAGGAGCGGAGGTGAGGTGAGAACTAGTCTTGGTGTTCTTCCGACTGCAGCCTTGGTCGAGAACAAAAGGCCTTTGGAATAAAGTAGAAGGTTGAATCCAACTTTTGCCTCTTTTTATCTAGTGTGACAAGTTAGTAGACTTCTGAAACAAAAGTATTGCCTGCTCTGCCTCTCCTTCTCGGAGAGCATTTGGATGCCGCAGGGAATGGTTACACGCTTCCAGGTTACTTCTACGAAAGAGTCTCTTTCGAAATCGTCTAGACATTACATTGATTAAGGCCCGACACACGAAATGGCACATGCCCAGGCTGCAGATTAGAGAGTTCCGGATGGCGTGCGTCGCATTTGTGAAGACTACCGGAAGCAGCACGAATTACGCGAACCAAGGTTTCACGGAATGTCGAATCGTCAGTTTTACCAATAACAATGTTGAACGTGTTATTTGTAAAAAAACAGACTTACGCCTCCTAAGATAGCCGCTGCGCTGACTGCTTCTGCTGACTGAATTGGAAGAAGGGGACGTGGAATTTCGCAACTTTCCTGACACCCGGTTGCACCATGCTCTTCCTCTGCTGCCTCATTTTTCGGGTTCTCCGACTCAGTCTTGTGGCCGTTACTCCTGCCCTTGTTGTTGTGTCTCCGGCTCCGGCTTCGTCTCTTCCTCTCTTCTTGTCAGCATCGCATTGTTCAACGAGATGCTACTGTGTGACACACAGATATCGGCAAGATCGCAAAGCCCAGAGCGAACGCTAATGGAGGTAGCCAATGGCGATGGCATATACTTGGCGGACTCGTCCAAAGCATACTGGGAGAGGCGACATTCAAGCCTAGCGATGGTGTTACGGAAGATCCGCATCCACGGATGGAGGAGAACCTGCATCAGGCTTGGGCGTCTACTCGGGTCCAGACAACAGCATGAGCTATATGCGGATGAAACAGCGTGATCAGGCAGGAGTGAATTTAGAAAAGAAAAAGGGCAATTGGAAGAGACTCACTTGACAAGATCGATTGCCTCGGTATTGACGGAGTCACGACGAAAATGTACTCTGCCTGTGAGGATTTCGTTGTCACTCATGAAGGGGATGTCCCCGTTAATCATGACGAACAGCAAAATTCCCACCGTCCAGATTTCTGCAGGCCTACCATGGTACCCAGAAGTTCTTAGCCACTCCGGCGGGCAATAGACTCGGGTACCTATTGAGAGAAGAGCGTTAGGACGTCGCATATCTCACATCACACAAGTTGAGTGGGAAGATGGGCCACCTACCATAGAAATCATGGTAGATACCGTCGTGCAGAAAGGCACCAGATCCAAAGTCGATGAGTTGGATTTCATGGTTGCCTGAGTTGATGAGAACATTTTCATCCTTGAGGTCTCGGTGGATGACTCCGGCGTCGTGACATTTCATCAAAATACCAATTAATTGGTACATGACGAAAGCAGACTCGCGCTCACTCAGGCACCCACGTTGGCAAATGTGGTCGAAGAGATCGCGAACAGCCGGTGAGCCACCCACCATCACAATGTTCCAAGTGCCATGGAGTTCGTAGACCTCCAGCATTCTCGGGACCCCATCGACGTGCGCCACCTTCTTCATCAGCACCACCTCCATCGGTATCATTTCGCCATCCAGCTAGAGCAAAGAGGAGTGCAAACTGTGTATCCGGAGAAAAGTGCAACAAGAAAGGACGCGTTGAGTTGTGCCTGTCTTCGAACTTACCCTGCACCAACAGGGAACACGGTTGGAGTCGACTTGTTTGATGACAACTCTTTCGAGGGTCTCATTGTGGATGGCTTTGAAAACCTTTCCGAAGCCGCCCTCCCCTACCTGAGTGCGCAACGTGTAAGTGTGATGGAAGAGAGTTGGCTCCCTTATCACATAGAGCGCTGCAAGGATACGAAAGTATTAGTAGGATGATGGATAGGTGAATGAGTAGTGTGAACACGCAAGAGGAACACTTACTAATGCCGAGCTCCTCCGAAGTCCTTTCTATGCAACGCAAGCGTGGCCTGCGTTGCCCCATCTCCGGGATCGGTTTATTCATCCTTCTACGTCGACCGTCTGCCATGGGATTGGACCAAGAGAGTAACCTCGATGCGATTAGTAGATGATTCCTCTCTGGGGGAGGCGCTTTTTGTACGCAGAGTGGAGGAGTGTTGTGTTGATGACACACTGTGACTACAGTCGACCAATCGTGCGAAGGTCTTGCAAACACGGTGCCGCAAAAGTTGAAGGCGGAGGACTGAACGCGTCTTGCAGACGTGTCAGAAGTTGTCGACACGAACAATGCAGTCGGTCAGGCCCTCGCAATGGCAATGGCAGTCGCAATGCTAGATAGATCCTCATAATTGTTAAAAGAATTCTTCCCTGTGCAAACGATGACGTCTAATCTAGATCAAAGTGGATTTGTACTCCGCCAAGCGATTGTAACAATCCCACGATCACAGCTTTTGATGTACTGCTTATTTTGAAATGACTGTGTGAACAGACAATTTACACTTTAAAAAATGTTAACATCCATATATGCACGCTTGTGACAGTGACTGTCTGAAGATTGCAGACAACCTGTAGCTTTTCTCATTTCATACAAGAAAAGGTGGAGTACTCATCACATGGACGAAATTTCAATTGTAATTTGTCTCATGCCGGGCTGTGCTGTGGGGTGTGCAGCTGTTTCGTGATATGGGATTATGGGAGGGTGCGCGGACGGCGGACGGGAGACGGGGGCGAAGACGGCAGCAAGACTGGTGTATTTGATATTGCAGTTGCCACCGTGTTTACACGCCGACAGTGTCGGCTATTTGGGTAAGTCAGGCCTCACAAATGACAGTAACCTCGCGACTGTTCATGCGCTGTTCAACCACTCAGGTCTGTCTACTGCCCGCTGAATGCCTTCGTCATGTCGCTCGACTTTGTAGTGGGTGTGCAGAGCACCAGAACCGATGGTGCCACGACAAATGCCCAGGTTTGCGGTAGTCTGGGCTGCAGCGACCCTGCCCTCGTGGCTGAGACTGCTTGGACCCAACGCGACGGAGGGTAATCGTCGTTTCCTAGACCCCAACAGTCTTGCTCGACCGGCCCAGGGCGCTGCTGAGGGGGAATTTGCAGATATCGTCAGTTGAGCCAGTCCTCCAGTCGCCCTCATTCCACGAGACCAGGTGGTCAGAGCAAAGAAGTAAGCGAGACACTGTAGTGCTTTCCTATCTCCACTAAGTAAAAGACACTGGCTCACTTCCACATGCACACTTTCATCTCACGTGGGGGCAGGAAGGTGGAGACGGGCCAGTGTAGAGGATGAAATGAGCGGAGGTGTCTTCTCGGGTAGATGAAAAGACACCTGGCACAATGGCACCAGCGCTTAATTAAAAAACGATTTAAAAGTTGTTATCCGGTTAATTTTAATTTCACCACGGATGCGTAAGCGTTATGAAGCCAGGTGAGGAGAAACATCGCAGCTTGCGTCCAAACCGTATTTAACGTGGCCTCAGCACAATCCCGATTTACCTGTTTGATCGGTGGCACATGACGCTCCGGGTCCGTGGCGAGTTACACAGTTGGTGGTTTAAACAGCATGTGAGCCAAGTAAACTGTACTGCTGCCACGTCTCCTGATGCGGTAAAAGGTGGCGAACGGAGACCCAGTGTGTCTGGAAGGAGGCGTCGAGGCTGTTGCAAGCGACGACTCACCAAGTGCGAGAATTTCCTGAAGTAACCGGTCAGTGATATCAAGAACTTGCACTGGAAAATGGAGAAAAAGAGGTTAGTGGAGAGCTTCCTTCACTTACTGCTCTAGTAGGCAAAAATGAGAAGATCTAGGCTTGTGAATGCGTGAAGGCGGAAATGAACAACGTCCGTCCTTGACGGACACGAGTGACATCAGGGAAGCCTTGCCAGTTTGCGTTAAGGAAACAGAGAGAGAATTTCCCCTAGGGGAGTGCAAATTTTTGTGGCATCTTGGGCACAATCGCCTCATCAAAGTTGTCTCTCCGCCTTCCTATCCTCGATCATAGATCTAGAACGGAGAGCAGAGGAACCATCCCGCAAGCCATTCACCCCATTAATCCTGGCCATCAACAACTCGTGACACGGTCATACACGAGAACCCACCTTTCCGACAACATCGGCGTTCGAGAGTGAAGAGCATTCAGTGTAGGTCTCCAAATTTTATAGGCAACGAGAGCCAATATCAATGAGTTAGATTTGAAACCAGCCCCGTTTTCTCATTGACCGCCCAGTCAACTTCAGTTGATGTGAGTGTATCGACTCGTCAAGCGCCACCTCGTTGCCACCAATTGGCAAATGTCCTAGAAGCACCAATCAGACAGCAGAGAAGAATGCGCATTAATCATGAGGTCCACCTTTGGACGCTGTCGAAAATCGTGCACTGCCAACGCCGACGTAGAAGTGGTGCCTTCAATGGGTGTACATGCAGAAAAATCCACTGCTGAACTGGTGAAATTTCTTCTCCCTTCGGTCACTCCTTCGGTTTGCGACATAATTTGCCTAGTGGGGGAGCGCTCACTGTCTAATTTATAATGCAAGTGGAGACATTACAACTCCACCCTTTTGCAAGTACCACGCATTGTGTCGGTTGGAATAATTAGTTAAGTGATTGGTGAAGATCAAAGTGAAATCGAGCACAAATTCCCCCAGAGTATGACAATGAAAATTGCTTTGCTTTTAAGACACCTACCCCTTAATCGTCCCTGCGGCCAGCGAGCAGGCGGGTAGAACGGGGCAGAAACACTTCTACTGGCACCGATATGCTTTATCGTCTGACCAAAGCCTTCCACTTCCCATTGTTTGATTTCCCCCTGTCTTTGAAGTAAAGATCATGCCTAGTAGATGTTTCCGATCCTCTTTTCTCGATTCGAATGTGCTCCTACTTCGATCTCGCACCCATCTGTAGCACCTGTCACCTCGAACCCCTCAGGCCAGTTCGACATTCGATGTGACGCCCTCGCTACTGCTTAATTAAAGCCGATGTCATACATCTGTCAGTGGGAGATTTGGACGACCGTCGTACTGCGAACTGCGACGGAGAGCTAGAGAACTCGCAACTTACACAGCAACGTCGGCAATGCAAGCAATTGATGTTAATCTCAGTTCGGAATGTCTTCGACATGGTGACTGTGACCACCTAGTTTGTCCGAGTGTAAGATGTTTAATTTTATTTCATTCGAAAAAGCTTAAAGATTGCAAATTAGTCGCAAATTGAGCCAAATATTGAGTCCGCTGTGAGGGCACGCGGGCTATCACCACACTTCCCCGATAGTGTGTGAACACCGTCATATCATCCCAGGACCTTGAACTTAGTCGCCACCCTAATCGGGGTGAGTGTGTCTAGGTTACGTGCCGAAGGCGTGACCTTGACCATACTGACAGTCCGGCCTGAGCTGGCCTAACAATATTCGTGTCAATGAACTGATTGGCTGGCCGGCGGCCGATGGGTTAACTCCGCGTCCTGTCGCAGAAGATAATTCGATAAGTTTTAAACATCGAGTGATTTCTCCTTGGGTGCCTTTGTCACTGGTCCGCCCTTGAGCCACATGATCCTCTGGCCTCGGTTGTCTAAAGACTAGCCCATCAGTCATTGCGAAACGGTCAATGAAATCTTTCTAGCGTCAATCCAGGAGTCACTCAGGTCCAAAGGTGGCCTCTGGAGGCACTCACACGTCTCAACATAATAGTCAGGACTTAAATTGCCAAGTGAGAGCGGCGTTAACCTAATTGATTGAAGAACTCGGAAGAGCTGTTTTGCGGTGGGCCCGATATGTGTGAGACGGGCGGGAAAGGTGCATAAAATGGGTCGGGGCAGTGGGAGGCTGCCCAGAAAACGTGAATCAAACGAATCCGATGATGCGGTGCTTAGAGGACTTGAAAGTCTTCTCCTCTGCTGGGCGGGCAACCAACTGAACAATGGGCAGGCTTATAATCTAAACGTATCTCGAGGCTCTTTTTTTTTGCTTTCATCCCCTAAATATCCTTGCTCTAATTGAGAGGATTGAGGTGGTCGGGAGTGCGGGAAGGGGAAGAGAGGGAAGTAAGGAGATGACAGAGGGGGGTGACAATTAGCCTGAATGCAACTACTTGTGCACAAGGCAATCAAACTGTCTTTGGTACCCCTCCTGCTTCTGAAGTCTTATTTGAACCATCATTTGACATCTAAAATAGGCAGTCGAAGTGCTTTTCCACTTCCCCTTTTTCCTTTTACCTATCTCGTCCCGCAGGTATCTTGTTTCATCACTCGACGGGTGGTGCCTCTTTACAGAAGGGAGATGAGGAAAGACCGTGATAGAAGTAGCTCATCCTTTCGAAACCGTCTCATGCTACCTGACCGTCCGAGGCCGATGACTAAATCACCAGTTCTTCGTAAACTCCAGAAAAAACACGCGAATCATTAAGCAACGCTGCATCATCGACTTCGTTTAATGCAAGTTCTCTTCAATCGCCACAGACTCGCCCAGAACAATTTGGTTGACCCTCGACACCCATCTCATACAACGTGCCCACCTTAGCCCAGAGAAGGGTCTTTCGCGCCAACATCATGCTGATCAGCAGATGGACCGCTTTGAAGGCTGAGTTTGATGCCTCTTCGCCTGAACACCAGGTGGAGAAGAGAAACGTGTCTTAGTGCTGACGGATTTGAAGGCGGCAAGCAAGGTCAAACGGAATTGCGCATTGCATTTCGCTTGATGTCAGGTTAAGCATTCGACCCTTCCTTTTGAGCAAATCACTTTGTCAGCCGACAAAAATCTTCCGCAGGGACAATCTTCGTGAGTCAGTGTTTCGGTGGGAGTGGAATGAATATCACGCGGATAGCGTATTAACTCTGGATAGTGCGAAGGAATGGGCGAGACTGCGAGTTGGCTGGTTAAAAAGGCACAGACGTCTTTCGGCTTGGTTTACAAAAAGCTCAGAGACCCAGGAATCATCAGGCGAATTGTGAGCTGGGCTCGGTGCACTTTGCCCCGCTCTCGTCCTTTTCGGTGACGCAATTGCCACAGTTGTGGTATACATGCATACACTTGTGAGGCTGGAACTTCGAGGCTGAAGCCCACTGACCTCTCTTCAACAGATCACTGCCCACTTCTGCGAAAGGGTTATGAGCGAGCAACGTGGATGAATCCAAACATAAATAAAAGCAAGTTGGAAAAATGATGACGACGAGTTCTAGCACAGCATCCTCGCTTTCATTTACTCAGCGTGGGAGTTGGGCGTAGTACGAGTTAAAGAAGATTCCACGGCACGAAGAAGGCAGATCTCAGAAAAAGAGAGAGGAGAGAAGGGTCACGAGATGATGAAGCCAGCGTGGGAAAGTGGTTGTCAGTTCTTGAAATTACTGAAATGGTGACGAGTTGGCAAGCATCAGCGGATGTGGCGATGTGTTCCGCGCAATCGTTGTTGGTTTCACAGAGGGGTATGAATGGAGGAGTGGGTGCGCTGGGAGAAGTGGATGGATTGTGGGGGGGGAAGGTTATTAGAAAGTTCGGTTGTCGGCGAACCCAAAAATTAAGGGGTGTGGGAGACGAATGGGAAGAACGATGAGGCTGTGAGGAGGGAACAAATGTGCTCGAGAGCGGGACACTGGAGAATTGTAAAGTGGACTGACTCGCGAATTAGTGAGGATCGCCATTCAATTGTTTTGCCAAGGTGACAGCGCGCATGTGGTGAGCGACATGAAGAATTTACGGGAGCGGTGTCACGTTCCGTCTCATTCCTCACAACCGGTGGAGATGTTACTGTCAATGCCACCTCACATCTCGCACCTCCATCTCACTTTTTTTTTTCTGCCTTCTTCTCCACTTTCTCCTTCATCGCCCACAAAGTGTGAAGTGTAGGTGCCTGAAATTTGACTGTTGCGCTTTCGAATTGACTACAAATTTCCTCTCCCACCCTTTTGTCCCTCGATCACATTTTTTTATTCCTATCCTTATACAAGTCTACTCCTCTAGACCACCGGAAGGTGTCCATGTCTCATCCCATATGACGACCTCCACACTACGCACCATGCAACTTTCTGCACACTAGTGCCGCCTTAGTCTTCAACTCCCTTCACTTACCACGTCTTACCTCCGCCTCAGCGGCTTTCCTTCACTCATATGTGATGAGGTGAAAACTGTAACTAGCTCATTGTCATCCTGTCCTTGTCCGATTGCCCTTGTCCAAGAAGTTCACAGAAGCATTTAGGGGTCTTTCGCTACAACACGATGTGGTAACAGACTGTGTAAGTGAAATATTTGTTTGCAAATGAAATACGACTCGAGGAATGCGGTTTGATGGAAAGGAGAGAGTGAATGTGATACAATGGCAATCAAAGTCTTAAAATCAACCTCTGCGCCAAAGTGCATCTCGGTGTTACGGGATAGGTAGATCTTCGATAAAACAGTGCACAAGGCATATTGGGTCACTTTTAATCATATATTGTCTGTACAACAACCTCTCGCATGCGCGCGTGTCTATACGCAAAAGCATAGGTTGGATATGCCGAATGAAGACGACCGAAGCAATCAGTGCGCCTGAGTGCGACCAGTTTCAGAACCGAAGGTGACCTTTTTGAAGAAAATGATCATGGAACGCCGCACGCTAGATTTGAGATGCACAAGTGAATTCGTGTAGAAATTCTAAAATAACCCGCTCACCCTCGAGACCGCGAACGCAGCCGAAAACAAATATATCCAAACATACAATGCACAGCAACCTCCGATCCATTAAAACAACCGTAGAACATTCTCTTGTTCTTTTTTCTCTACTACCTTCATTTTTTCTTCGATTAAATCGGCAGACAATTATTCTTCCCAGTTTTTGGTCCGACGTTTTTTGGTAACCATTGCTGCCACATAGAAGTTTAATATATCATTTTCTCAATCATTTGCTCCTTCAAACGCCGCTCAATGTCTTTGGCAAAGTTGATAAAATAAATTATTAACTTGTAGTGAGCATATTTCATGGATCTGAAGGACTATCTCATCCCGTCAGATCCATGTTTTTCACCTCGTCTCATAGCTGTTCCATCAAAGTATAAATAACCAATCCTGCCCACTGGTAATCGTCAGGACACAATTTGCTCCCTACTTCTCCCAAAACCTGCCTTCTCTATATGAATGCAGGACATCATTTGCATTATCAGGTGATCATTTCGTTGGCCTACATTGTTGAATACAATACTCTAAATAAACAAATTTCTTTTCCGTTCCCCGTACACACGGTTCCTCACACACTGTCCCTCAATTCCTTATATCACCTCGTAAAGGTGTCTTTTTTCAGAAACCAATTTTGCTCACTCTCTCCAATCCTACCCCTTTCACACGCTCTCCTTCGCACTTTTTCGCATAGGGCCCCATTGCCTCAATTGTGCTGCTCTGTGCGCGATTAACTATCGCGCTTTTCTCTTTTGTTTACTGTCAGGATATAAAACTGAGGGATGAGATTTAATTATACAATCACGGAAGCACCTAATATACGAATACATTGTTCGCTGCTGAGGCTTCACTATTTGCATGTGCGGAATAATGGAGGGTACTTTTAGAAACATAACTGAACCCTTCAACGATAAGGAAGTGAACAAATGGAGAACCCACGCAACCACGGTGAGTTAGTGTTTTTAACCGGGCATGGCTGGAGACTAGGCAAGTCATACTTAAATTCAAAACAGACTGCGGGCAATCACCCTGCAAGGCTTGCGAAGATGTAAGGTTGGGAAGAGTGAGGTGAAAGTTTGTGCTGAAGCACTCTTTATGAGAGGAGAGAGGAGAAGGAGTAGAAGTGGGTTAATACAATGTTAAGGAAGGGCTGACATTTAATTAGGATGTTGTCTCCGCAATATAGCCTGTTTTAAATGGTCAGATTGAGGAGAGGAATGTTGTCCTGCGCTCAATTAGGAAGACTGGAACCAGTGGAGTGCAGTGGGTGTCCCCGATTACTAGTGAACAGGGCTACTTATTAGCATGCTGAGTGGACAAGTGTTGAGGAGATACGCGAACATGGCTTTTGGCGGAGTATTAGTCCTCTGTCCAAATGGATTTGTTCACGTTCAGACGCATGATCATCTCGCAACTCCGCTGAGTGACAATGAAGGAAGTAGGATGGGGATAATTTAGTAAAATATTTACTAGAGGAAATAAATTTGGAAGGTAGGTTTGCTTTCGCTCGTTATTAATTAACTGGTTTGAAGTTTTCATTGGACAGTAGGTTGGAACAAGTTTGCTGTCGTTACTGTTAACACAAGAGCGATCGAATTGGTGGAACTGAGACTATAAGTTAAAATCGGTGTAGTAAATTGGCTTTCGGGTCTTCTTGTCTTCTAATACATCCATTATCACAACTTTGAAGTTTTTCATGGGATTTTGGGCAAAAAAAAGCGATGACTATATCCAATCTCCTGTATTAACTCTTTGCGCAGGGCGATTTCTGCGCCACTGTAAGCTCAAACCCATCTGCTCTAATAAAAATTTGTGATACTGAATAGGAAAATGAGTAGCACATGGCAAGTCGTGTTGTTTTGCTGATACCCAAAATTTTCAGGGCAAATGAAGTCACTGTCGTGAAATAGTTACTCCTCCGTTCAAAGGAAATAAAATAAACGGCGAGGCCATATTTT